>OZ038444.1:27862527-27892527 GCA_964036265.1 Daptonema setosum
ACAAGTCAGTCAGTCACTCAGTCATCAGACCAGTCAGTCAGTCAGTCATTCTGTCTGTCTGCAAGACAGTCAGTCAGCCAGTCAGCCAGTCAGTCAGGCAGTCATTCTGTCTGTCTGCAAGTCAGACAGTCAGTCAGTTAGTCAGTCGGTCCGTCAGTCATTCAATCAGTCGACTAGCCCGTCACTGTGTCTAAAATATAAGTCAATCAGTTCATCATAATTTAACCTGTTCCAAGCTTTATTGTTGCGTTCGTTTTGTAGTTTTATTTTGTTCGGGGTTGCTGAGCTTTGCTGTTGCGTGAAAAAGAGGCCGGCAATCAGCCATGCTGATAAACTGCAAGCCACCAAGTAATAGAACAATGGCTTATAAAAATTTAAACTCATCTGAAAGGTGACCGAGTGAGTTGGTGAGTGAGTGAGTTGGTGAGTGAGTGAGTTGGCGAGTGAGTGAGTTGGTGAGTGAGTTGGTGAGTGAGTGAGTTGGTGAGTGAGTGAGTTGGTGAGTGAGTGAGTTGGTGAGTGAGTGAGTTGGTGAGTGAGTGGGTGAGTGAGTGAGTTTGTGAGGGAGTGAGTTGGTGCGTGAGTGAGTTAGTGAATGTCGAAAAACGGGTGAGTTAACTGCTCCAAATTAGTTACTTGTTTGTTTAACGCTGAAAAGTATACTGCTCTCAAATTACATTTTGCATGTTCACAAACTAGGCTGAGCCCGACCGAAACCACCCCGTTTCAGCTGAATAAATACAATCCCCCGCCATACTACATAATCATTGTAACTAATGTAAGTTCGTATTTTGTTTCCGCAAGCAAAAATAATTCCTAAAACGTCTGATAATGAAACATCACCAGCCTCAACTGTACTCGGTTGGCACTATGGCTACCCTGGCGGATGAGCTAATCTTCCAAAGGGAGGGGATTTTCTCATCGAAGAGTGGGGAATTACGATTTTCAGGCCATTTCACCTACACGTTGAGGAACAATTTATTTATGTTAAACGGCCAAAGAGGGGGATTCTACTTTCACGTTCTCCCCTCGTCCGCTACTGTATGGCTAGTATAGGAAAAGTGGAATTTCCCCACTTCCAGTGGACAATCGAATCCTCCTAAAGACGTTTTTTTAGAAGGGGTCAACAGTTAGGAATCTGTCCATACCTGCAACTGTTTACAAACAATTCCAACTTTTGAAAAAAGCGAAAATTCAACGTTTGTAGATCCAATTTTTTTATTACAGCTATTAATTTAGTATATTCATTTCTTGCTGTAATCAGTCCGAAAATGTATTATAATATTCATTACACCGCAGCATCCCAATTAAACAGTAATAATATGAAATAATTATAAGAATAATATAATAACACATAATATAAACAACCGCCTAAAATCGGTCAATAATACAATAATTCTTGATATCACTATGGAATCTGAAAATAGAAAGTAAACCGCGTTTGATAAATTGATCGGAAATTGCAGCAGCATTATAGAATAATAATAATAATAATAGTAATAAAAATAATAATAATATTAATAAAAAGACAAACAGCTAAGCGACATCAATAGTTACAACACAGAAACAAATAATCAACACAAAAAAAACAAGAAAATATAAATCACAATTATTTTTGTGAACGTTTGCACGTACGAAATAATGTAGAAGTTTTTCCATTAATCAAAAAGAAGAACAAAACGCACTCTTTCGCAAATTGTAAAACGCTAATTCATATATAATTATAACACAAAAAGTTATAATCACTTGTATATAAAAATAGATACCTACCAAATTGAAAGTTGGCACACCTGGGATTTATATTTTGCCTAAACATAAATAGCCAATAGCGGACGAGAAGGGGAGGGAAAAGTGGAATTCCCCCCTCTTTGGCATTTTCAAAAAGTAGAGTTTGTTCCTTAAGGTGTAGGTAAAATGGCCTGAATACTTCCAATTCCCCCCTCTTTAAAGAAATTCCCCTCCCTTTGGAGGTTTGGCTCGTCCGCCAGTGTAAATAGCCACATTTCGATTGCAATTTTCTCAAACATCACCATGCGTACACAGATAATGTGGCATATTTCAGCAAAAAGGCGTTGTTTTCAGTGGGAGCATGAGGGTCAACAAAACCAAGAAAAACTCTAAACCTTCCTTGGAAAACGAACGTATCTGTGATTATTCTTAGCTCATTCGTTGCATATTGTCCTCGCCCAGCATGCATTTCGTTACAATTATACATATCGAAGGGAGAGATAATATTGAACGAAATATAAAATAGTACAGCTTAAGCAGGGTATCTTGTTATAAAAAATATAATTTTGTCGCCTGTCTAGTCTAGTGCGTAGGGCGCCGGCCTCGAAAACGGGCGGTCCTGAGTTCGAAACCTGACTTGAGACACAGATCCTGACGCGTTGCTCTGGGGTTTCTGCCATTGCCCGTCAGTTTACTCAACTCTCTGGCCACTACGAAAACACCATTCTGATATGCGTATTAGTGTGCCTTATGGCTTCGGTTGAATGAAAAAATCCAGATAAAAAATTACAAAAAAAATCAAGTGTCTTTCTTATGTCATTTTTTTTCGAGTGTCGAAAATTTTAATGCACACCAAAAGCGAATTTGATTTAAAAATACACGCCGAAAACTTGCTTTCAAGAAACCCTGAATCGGCTATATAGAGGGAAAGTATCACATATTTGGCAGTGATTTTCTCGAGTTACTTGACGAAAGTCGATAGACCGGAGAGAGCCAGCTCGTATCCCATGAAGCAAGCCTGCAATTCAGAGGTTATAACAACAACAATAACAATAACAACAACAACAACAAACAACAACAGCGAAAACAACAACAACAACAACAACAAATGTTGCGAGCCTACCGTTTACGTTTCATGTACTGCCTGAGTGAGTGTTCAAAACATTCTCTTATATTAGTTTGTCTGTTGCAATTTCAAAAAGACTAAAATTTTTCTTAACAACAACAACAACATCATCTCCATCAACACCACCACCAACAATAACAACAGCAACAACAACAACAACAACAACAACAACAACAACAACAACAACAACAACAATACCAACCGCATTGGCGGGGAATGCCCTGAGCATAACGGGTGTGAATCCCTTATAAAGCACCGAAACACATCCATCCGTGATCAAACAACAGCAGCAACAACAACAACAACAACAACAACAACAACAACAACAACAACAACAACAACAACAACAACAACAACAACAATAACATCAACAACAACACCAACCGCATTGGCGGGGAACGCCCTGAGCATAACGGGTGTGAATCCCTTATAAAGCACCGAAACACATCCATCCGTGATCAAACAACAGCAGCAACAACAACAACAACAACAACACCAACAACAACAACAACAACAACATCAACAACAACAACAACAATAATAATACCAACCGCATTGGCGGGGAACGCCCTGAGCATAACGGGTGTGAATCCCTTATAAAGGGCCGAAATACCTTCCTCCTTCATCAAATGTTTGAACACGTCACGTATACCGTTCGGATACATGCCCTCCGGCGCTGCAATAGCCGATTGGTTAGCGTGTTAGATTTATAAATGAGACTACGAGGGATCAAAACTCGAAATCAGTCAAGACGTTACATTACATCAAATACTGCGGGCTAATCAATAGGAACGTTATACAAAATTGAATTTATTAGAGAAGTAAAAAAATAGAGAAACATAAAACGTAGAAATTAATTCTAACCTGACTGAAGGCGATTCTTGAGCACGTCCTGAGGCAAACACACCGACCTGAAACAATTATAAAATTTTGGAACACATGACCGTTGGCCATGACAACAGATCAGATTTATTAATCCACAACCACTAACTGACTTACTGACTGATTGTGTGACTGGTTGATTGACTGGCTGGACGACTAACTGATTGACCAAATGACAGAATTAACTGGCTGACTGACTCATCGACTGACTGGCTCATTGAAAGTTCCTGACTGACTGACTACTGACTGTTCATTGGACGGGCAGACAAACCGAAAGAGTAATTAACTGAGAAACAGACTGACTGAATGACAGACAGAAATTCAGATGAAACTACCAACCAATCAGCAATACCGGCTAGCCCACCAGCCAACAGATCAGTAATTCTCTGACTGACTGCTACTTCTCTGACCCATAATCTGACTGACAGACTGACTGAATGACAGTCAGAAATTCAGATGAAACTACCAACCAATTAGCAATACCAGCCAGCCCACCAGCCAACAGCACGGTGCCGGGATTCAAATGCGCGGGATCCGTACCCTGCATGGCGCTGAACGTGCGCTTCAGGCCTTCATAGGCGGCCAGGTACGCACCGGAGGCGGGTACATCTGAAAAGTACAGTGCGTTAATCGAGTTAAGACTTTTTCTGTGGCATTTCATGTAAAACTTTACCATCACGCCCAAATGCACGTCTGTCTGTTCGATGTGGTAAGTTAAATTACCTTAAACGAAAAACCACTTCACTCGACATGGTTGAACTGGCTTCTTCGGTCATTGATGAAACGCATAAACTTTCATTCAAACATGAATTTTAATGGCTTCAAAAATTAGAGCCTGTTCCTTAAGGTGTAGGTAAAATGGCGAAAATTCTGCCGATTCCTCAATCGGTAAACATTCCCCTCCCTTTGAAGATTTGGCTCGTCCGCCAGTGTGAGTGCGTGAGGGAGTTAATATGTGCGCGAAAAAAGGGAAATCCTGGGCAAGTGAGTGAGTGAGTTAGGCATTGAGTGAGTGGTTAAGTGAGTGCGTGAGTGAGTGAGAGAAGTTATGAACTAGTGAGATAGTGAGTAGGTTATAATGTGAAATATGTCCAGGACTAACCACGTGCCAAGGTACCTAGGGTACCTCTGTAAATGCTACGAATACCGCCCTCCTTGTACAGCTGTTTGGCGCAGTCCATCGGGCCGGCGTATTTCGGTGCCTTGGTCGTGTCTTGACCTTGCACCTGAAAATGATAAAATGTTTTTTACCTAAAAATAGTAGAATGTTTGCTACCTAAAAATAGTTTAATGTTTGATACTTGAAAACAGTAAAATGTTTGATACGTAAAAATAGTAAAATGTTTGATACTTAAAAATTGTCAAATGTTTAATCCTCCTAAGTAACTATGTGAAATAAACCCCCTAAGTCGATTGTTGTATTTCTTTCATTCAGTTTTTCGCTTATTTTTCAGTTTCCCGGTATATTTTTAAACAATTTTTGCTTTGCTTGTGGGACCTTCGCACCGGACATCAAAACGGCCGTCCACTGGCGGACGAGACAAATCTCCAAAGGGAGGGGAATTTTTCCGAAGAAGGGGAAATTGTCATAAATCAGGCCATTTAACCTACACCGTAAGGAACAAACCCCACTTATTGAAAATGCCAAAGAGGGTGAATTCCACTTTTCCCTCCTCTTCTCGTCCGCTAGTGGGCGGAGGAGCTGATTCTCTAAAGGGAGGGGAATTTTGCCAAAAAGGGGGAATTGACAAATTTCAGGCCCTTTTATCCACACCTTAGGGAGCAAACTCTACTTTTTGGTATTGCCAAAGAGGGGGAATTCCAGTTTTCCCACCCCTTCTCGTCCGCTAACGCGACCGTCAATTCGAGATTTGTTGCATGTGAGGAATGTATTTTGACCGATAAATATTTTTAAACCAAAAATTGTGTCATTTCAGGTAAAATGTAACACAAATTTTCCGTTTTCACAGCCTGTTTTTTTTCTTCTGGACTCTGGAGGCATCGCACTGGCGGACGAGATAATCCTCCAAAGGGAGGCGAATTTTGTCAAAGAGGGGGGAATTGGCAGTTTTCAGGCCCATTCACCTACACTTAAGGAATGAAATCTACATTTTGAAATCGCCAAAGAGGGGGAATTTCATTTTTCCCATCCCTTGTCGTCCGCTACTATAAAAAATAATACTCAAAATAAGCCCAACCTGGAGCAGCACCTTGATACGTTCACCCGGCACCATAATAACGGTGGTCATCACACCGGCCATACCGCCCGCCAGGAACAACTGACCAAGACTGAAATTAATTATTAGTAAAGTTATCATCATTTTATATATATAATCAGTTAATTGTTATGATATTATTCAATAATTATTACTGTTCGTTCTCGCATGAATACGCTTCGGTTTCTGAACGTAGTTCTTCTATTTCAAATCAAAAAAAATCAAATTTATTCAGTGGTTATGCCATAATAGCAAAGTAGGATACCAAGTCACAATAGTGAAATAACGGTCATCCGATTTACAATGACAATCACTGATCATCAACAACGTTCTTGAATGCGCTGTGTCTCAACCCGGGGCTCGAGCCAGAAACGTCGGCGAGCGAAGCCGACGCCTTAACCACTTGACGAGGAAAGCGACAAACACATAGATAAACACAGCCAACAGCAACACCAATTACAACAGCGAAAACAACAACAACAATAACTTCAACAACAACAAAACCAACAGCAACACCTATTTCAACAACGACAACGAAAACTATGACAACAACAACAACAACAACAACAACAACAACAACACAATACTTTTCCCTCGGTCTCGGAGACACGTTGAATCATGATCTACAAGTAGCAAGCCCCTGCTATCACTATATTATATAAAGTGGACACTTTCCCTCGTGTGTAATCTAATCGCTATGCTTATCTACTTATGCCATATAATTAGCACACTTCATGAAGCATGAATAAATTACGGATGCATAATGAAGGACCGTAATTAGGCGCTACATAGCGCATTGGCGGTCGAGAAGGAAAGAAAGAAGTGAAATTCCCCCTGTTTGGCAGTTTCAAAAAGTAAAGTTTGTTCCTTAAGATCTGGGCCTAAAAACTGCCTATTCCCCGTCTTTGACAGAATTTTCTTCGTTTTTGAGTTTTGGCTCGTCCGCCATCTGTTAACATTAATACTATCTGACCGAAATAACCGTATTGATCACTTGTTGAGGTTAACGTTAACGTTTCAAACAATTTATTTGAGGATATGATGTGTCGACTCATTAATACGCCTTGTGTTCGAAACCGTAAAAAACAAAAAAAATAACCCTCAAGAATGTTTATGGATCAAAGCGCTGGGTTTGCAAGACCTTGCACAAGAGAGATTGATTTTTTGAGAGAACGACCATATTAGTAAAATAACACAACACCACGTTCATTAGTCAACAGTAAAAAACAAACGCACCACGACCACCAACATCAACAACAACAAAAACAACAAAAGCAAGAACAAAAACAACAACAACAACAACAACAACAAAATCAATAGCCAACTTTAGTATATCTTCTTTACTGCGATGAGCATCCTAGACTCAGATTGGAAACAGAACAATAACAAGTACAACAACGCCATTAACAACATAATCAACAACAACAACAACAACAACAACAACAACCAACTTTAGTACATCATCTTCACTACGCATCTGCATCCGGCGACCGATACCGCAACCAAAGAAATACAAAGCGAATAGTGGTGACACACCAGCCAAGGGTGCGGCCATACCCTTGTAGAGGGCGCGAAAACCCTGAAAATATTCATAAAAAATCATGAAATGAATCATTATCTAATTTTCTTAAATATGGTGCATAACCAAAAATATAGTAGTGAAAAAATCCTGATAAAATAATTCACTGTTTACTGACAATTCAATTATTGTTCAAATCGAAATCTAATTGCATGGAACAACTGAAATTTTTTCGGTAACGACATAAACAGATCGGCCATGGCTGAAACCAGCGATGGTCCGAAAAGGCGACGTAGATTAACAACAACATCAATAACAACAACTTCAACAACACCTATATTAACATCATTACACTTGCGTACGAGTTTACCCTCCAAGAGAGGGGAATCATTCCAAAGAGAGTTAAATGGCAGAAATTATGCTATTTAACCTTCACCACAAAAAAATCTCATCTTTCTGGAACCCCCAAAGGGGAGGAATCCCTCTTTCCCTCATCTTCTCGTCCGCTAGTGTATCAACAACAACAATAACAACAACCATAACAGTACGTACAGTATATCAACAACAACATCAACAACAAAAGCATCAACATCAACAACAACAACAACATCAACAACAACATTAACCTCTTTCTGTACGGTTTGTCTGAAGCAGTCATATGTGCCGGTGAATAGTGGAATCTCGCCGGGTTTGGGCTTGGGCGCCGTTTGAATGCGCACCTGAAATGAATGATATATGGGAATCAAATGAATGATATATGGGAATCAAATGAATGATATATGGGAATCAAATGAATGATATATGGGAATCAAATGAATGATATATGGGAATCAAATGAATGATATATGGGAATCAAATGAATGATATATGGGAATCAAATGAATGATATATGGGAATCAAATGAATGATATATGGGAATCAAATGAATGATATATGGGAATCAAATGAATGATATATGGGAATCAAATGAATGATATATGGGAATCAAATGAATGATATATGGGAATCAAATGAATGATATACGGAAATCAAATGAATGATATATGGGAATCAAATGAATGATATATGGGAATCAAATGAATGATATATGGGAATCAAATGAATGATATATGGGAATCAAATGAATGATATATGGGAATCAAATGAATGATATATGGGAATCAAATGAATGATATATGGGAATCAAATGAATGATATATGGGAATCAAATGAATGATATATGGGAATCAAATGAATGATATATGGGAATCGAATGAATGATATATGGGAATCAAATGAATGATATATGGGAATCAAATGAATGCGCGTGATGTTAGTAATAAACTATGTGAGTGAGTGATTGAGTGAACTATTTGAATAGTGAATTATGTGAGTGAGTGAAGTAGGTGAGTTTATGAGAGAAAATGAAAAAGTGAGAACAATGAGAGAGGAAAGGGGAGTTTCAAGAAAACATAAATTGCGACATTAAAGTAGAAGTCAGTCAGCGTGTGAGTGAGCAAGTAAGTTAGCTGCTGAGAGAGTGAATCAGTCAGTCAGCTTGTGAGTGAGTGAGCTTGTGAGTGAATGAATCGGCTTATTAGTTATTACGAGTTAGTGACTGAGCGAGTGAGCAAGTAAGTCAGCGTGTGAGCAAGTCAGTCAGCGTGTGAGTGAGTGAGTGAGTCAGCTTGTGAGTGAGTGAGTGAGTAAGCAACCTTTACAGTATCAAACGGATGTCCGGTGATAACGACAGGTTGAGAGTGAGTGACTAAGTAAGTGTATGAGTGAGTGAGTCGGTGAGTGAGTGAATCAGCTTGTGAGTGAGTGAGTGAGTGAGTAACCTTCACTGTATCAAACGGATGTCCGGTGATAACGGCACACGATCCGCCGACGCCACCGGCGAGGAAATTCAGCAGCGGATTCGATCGGACGCGTTCAGACATTGTGATCGCTGAAAATAAATAAAAAACTTAATAAAAAATGTCATTTGCGAGAGAAGTTTTTCTCTTTTTGTGACAGAATATGTATAATTAGTCTCACAAATTACATTGAACTGACGATAAAGAACTAAGAGAAAAAAACACGGAATGAGGAGAGTTTATAATTTAGCGTTCTAACATCAAAAGTGAAAAGAGTGACATACAAAATGAAATAAATTTTTGCATTTTTGCTATTAAAAACTGACCAACAATTTATGACTCGGATTTAAGAACAGAAAATTAAAAGACAGTTTTGACCAACATAAACATTTCAGAAGCCAGCTATAGACGCATGAACATTCGTACCAACATAGTACAAACAGTATATACCCAAAAACTAGCCCTATGGGCTATGGGTACAGTACAAGGGTACATGAACAAAATGCAGTGCCATACAAACAGATTGGTTCAGAAACGAAATGTGCCCTCCTATTTGCTGGTTCTCTAACAGGAAAGCATGTGCCAAGTGTGGCATTGCAACACGTATAAATAAGTGGCTTAGTTCCGGATTTCTTCTTATGGTCTAGCAAATTACAATACGTAAACAACTGTATTTGTACAGAATAGCACGTGAGTATGAAAAGTTTCATGGTAAGAATTCCAAAATCAAAAAAATTACATGACTTAATGAACACGTGCGGCCGAGCTAATCCTCGAAAGACAAGGGAATTTCATGAGGGGGGGGGGGGTCGGCAGTGTTCACGCCATTTTCCTACACCTTAGGGAACAAACTCAGCTTTTTGTAACCGCCAAAGAGGGGGGATTCCACTCTTACCTCCTCTTCTCATCCGCTAGTGTTACTAAACTATGTATTCGACTGCAGAGAAAATAAGAAAATCAACTTTTTTAGTTAGTCATGAGACAAACTATTTTCATCAAGCTTTAACCAGAAAAAACTCACCCACAGAACAAACAATAGTGAAACAAAACAAACATGGAGTATGGAGTAACCAGTAACATTTTGGTGACAGACAGAATTTGGCGAAAGACCCGATCCTCTAAAAGGAAAGAAAGTTTTCCGAAAAGGGGAGAAATCCAGTTTTTAGGCTACTTTACCTACACCTTAGGGAACAAACTCTACTTTCTGAAACCGTCAAAGAGGGGGGAATTCCCCTTTTCCATCCCCTTCTCGTCCACTAGTGTTAGTGACAGAACAACAGCAGAATATACCACTGGGCTGGGAGACATTGATTCTGTCTGTCCACTAGCGGATGAAGGAAAAGGGGAAATTTCCTCTCTTTGGGAAATCCAAAAATAATTATTTATCCTTTCCGTAAGGTTTAAGTAAAATGACCCTCAATACTGCTGATTCCCCCTCTTTGAGGAAATTCCCTCCCTTTGATGATTGGCTCGTCCGCCCGTGGTCACTTACAGGCCAAACAAGATTCCGGTTTGGCACCAACAAGATTGGAACCAGCCCAGACCGAAAGCAAGTTGTTGTTGTTGTTGTTGTTGTTGTTGCTGTAGTTGTTGTTGTTGTTGTTGTTGTTGCTGTAGTTGTTGTTGCTGTTGCTGTAGTTGTTGTTGGTTGTTGTTGTTGGTTGTTGACTGTTGTTTGTTTGTTGTTGTTGTTGGTTGACGGTTGTTGTTGCTTTGCATGGTATCAGTAAAAAACATCCGCAATTTGCAGCAGTTTATGCCAGATCGTACAGAATATGACTTCCTTACCAGCAATGAAAATATGCCAAAAATAGATCAAATTACGCCCAAGGATTTGCAAGGAAAAGCTGTGAGAAACACCCAATGCCAAATCAATCTATTTTAATGTAATGTAACCGTATCCGTAACGTTGCAACATTTCATACAAAATCTACGTTTGTTGAAAAAAAGAATGAAAACAATTAAATTACCAAGAAGGATGGAACATAGGCAATAACTGAAGAACAAACAAAAAAAAGTCAGTCAATGATGAAACTATAAAAAAAAATTGAGGACCCGTCGCTGAATAGTACGCCGACCATTTCAGGTGGTGCAGGTAGCAAAAAAGATGATAAGAAAGAACATAAACTTGCTAACAACATTATATATTTAGTTTTTTTCTACATACATACATACAGAATTAAAAATGCGCACCAAATAACCATTTGGCGGTCATTTGAGACAGTTCCGATTTTTCATCCCAAAAAAACAAAGAAACGGCAAATAAAAAATAAAACCAGGTATGAAACAATTCATAACAAGAACACAACGAATATAGTTCACTAAGAATCACAACTGAAGAAAGGGGGAAGTGGAATTACCCCTCTTCGGCGATTTCAAAAAATAGAGTTCGTTTCTTAAGGTATGCGTTGAATGGCCTATTGTCTGTCAATTCCCTTCTCTTTGGAAATGTTCACCTCGGTTTGGAAGTTTGGCTCATCTACCAGTGAATTGAAGGAAAATAACGAAGTTGTTTCTTCAGATAACAGGCACTCTACCCGTGTTATTGGCCCAGAACTGAAGAGCGAACGGACTTTACACCCAATAGAAAAAACAACATTCAGCAACCGGTAACGACATATTGGCACATCTAAAATGGCATTTTACCGGTTAAAATGTGGTTCTAAGCCCAAATGGAAGGAACTAAACTAAATGTACAAAAAAACTAGACCAGAAAAGCAACTGACCAGAAGTATACTTCAAATTTGAACGTAGTTTTATTCATCAGTTCTAAACAAAATAACGGCAATTAACGTTTTTTCGAACAAAATGTTCACTCAAGATGTCTGATAATAAAACATTAATTTTAAAGACTGCAATCAACTCAGTTCACAGCATAAGTTCGAAACCCAGTGAATCATGGGGATGGGAAAATGACGAGGAATAATAAAAAATTGGTTTTCTAATGTTTCATTATCAGTCACTTTGGTTTATTTCAAAGTGACAAAGTCAATTTTCACGAGTCAACAGACAACACATACACACATGCGAAAATCAGTCAGCCAGCAACACAAGGGGGATTCCCCAAAATTGTGCGCTAGAGTAATCTGCCAGCATGAAATCAAAATGAAACGTGTAAATTTCTTCTACGCAAATAAAATTTCATGTGCATGGATGTATTTCTATTTCTATGTGATGTTGTGGTAAAAAAATTGTTGGTGAATATTCTATAACCACTAAATACTTCTACTTCACTACTTGTAATTGAGAAAAAACAGAAAATTTATGTTGCTAAACTAGCATTACTAATGACAATGAAAAAACCTTTTGAAGTATTTTGACCAAAAGTGATAACTTGTAGACATTAATACAGAAAGTAGTTGATAGCCAGTTGCGGCGCAAAGTAACCAACAATGCATTAATGAAGTAAGTGAAACATAATTCCGAGAAACCCAACTTTATTACTACAATAATGGTAATTATTTTATTCAATTCTCTCAGGAGTGCGGAAGTGATAAACTCATTTTTACACACAAAGAAATTACGATTCTCATCGATAATACACGTATAATAACAAGAATATTTACGTTTTAAAAGATAAAATTACATAAATTGAAGATAAGTGTACAATATTTTTTTCTGAATACACGTAAATAATTCGAAAAATACACGATTCGAAAAATACACGTGAATGACATAAATAATTCCGTTTTTGAAGAAAAAAATAGTGTATTTTCACATATTTGTTGCAATGACAATGACAATTAGTAACACCAGTGGATCACGAATAGAAAACACGACTACAATGAAAAACTATTAGCGGACGAGAAGGGAGGGAAAACGGAATTTCTTCCTTCTTTAGCGAGTTCAAGAAGTCGAGTTCGTTTCTCATGGTGTAGGTAAAATGGCCGAATTTCCGCCGATTCCGGCTCGGGAGGGGAATTTCGTAAAAGAGTGGGGAATTGGCATAGCTGAGGCTATTTTACCTACACCTTAAGGAGCAAACTATTTCTTTAAACGCCAAATAGGGGGAAAATCCACTTTCCCCAAGAACACATAATTATGAATTATGGCATCCCCAGCTGATCAGTTGACTAAATTTGAATGCGCGCCACTTTTTTTGAATACAATTAACAAGGTCATTTGGGTGAAAATTAGAAAGAAAACTGGAAATATTGAATAAAAACTCCTAGTAACTTTCTGGATTCTAACTCCCAGTAAAAGAAACCGAAGAAAAAAGGATAAATGGTGGGCATCAAAATTGAGACAACTATGTCAATTATTTAGACTTATTGTTATAAGAATTGGGATCACAAACCGATTGGACTTGGACGTACTTATAGTGAGCCTTAATTAAGTCACAGACATACAATAGAATAATGTGAAATTTTCATGTAATAAAACGGTATAAAAAAATCCATCGACAATTCCATAATAAAGTATTTTACGGTGATTTCTTAGTCTCTTGGAACCATTATAAACAATATATCATATACACTCACAGACTGTAACATCTAATTCAACTCATTCTCATACAACTCTTCGTCCCTCGCTTTCTGAGATATCAAATCAAAATCATCACATAATATTAATCAGAACAATACACAAGTGGAAATCACACGGGTCCGCTCAGTTTGGGACATAAAAAATTCTAATGATTTCCTGATTTACAATCTTCAGGTTCAACTGGCAACTGAATTTGAATTAAAATAAGACTTAGAAACTGAAACACATAAAAAAAACTTCCAGTCCTAATTTCAGGCTGGCAACTGAGTATTGAGAAGAAATCAAAAGTCAAGACGACGGAAATCTCAATGCAGCATATTTCCAAAACCCAAAAAATTTTCCTACGATTTTTCCCACATACGAAATTTTATTTGCGCATACCGAGGTGAATAACAACTGAAATACCACCGCTGCGCGGGCTTATCGAGCCAGCCTTACGATAGGTAATCGGCGGTTAACGGACAGTAAAACTTCATATGGAATATATTTTTGGTGACAGAAAATTTTGGCGTTTGGTAAAAAATCTAGGAAATTTTTTGGGATTTTGGAATTTCGCCTCAATGCCAGTTGCCATCTGAAACGGAGAGTATTGAAAACAATAAAAACGACAATTGAGAAAGCATCCAAGACCTCGTCAAGAGTCAAGAGACCTGAAATCAGGATTCCTCAGCACCGGCAGCCTCTCCACCGTTCGGCAGCCACAAACCAGAATCGATACATCGCTGGAGGTGGTAGGCGAATACCTGAAATAACGTGGGGGTAAATAATCATGTTTTACTGGAATTTGCTTCATTACTGAAGTCAACAAGACAATTAACATATCATCAACATAACAATATGGTGTTTTTCTAGTGGCTACGCTGAGCGAAAAGTGAATAGTCCTTGTTTCCTGTGATTTGTGAAGTGTCGAAGAACCATGCAATCTGCGATAGTTAACTATCCTCAAGAACGCCTATTCTCGAATACGGTAGAACAGTTGGGAAATATTATTGTGAAAATAATAATGAAAAAAAGTTCCATCTTCAATCAAACTCGTAAACCATGAGTTTAACAAAATATTTTCAACACACTAGCGGACAAGAAGGGGTGGGAAAAGTGGAACTCCCCTCTCTTTAGCAGTTCCAAAAATAGAATTTGTTCCTTAAGGTATAGATAAAATGGCCTAATTTCTGCCGATTCCCCTCTTTGAAGATATTCCCCTCCCTTTGAAGGTTTGGCTCGTCCACCAGCTATTGATGAGAGAACTTTAACGAAGTTTTATTAAAATATTTTTAACGTATCCGATTTTTTCAAAGATTTCAAAGTTCTACAAACCTGCTGATCCATCTGTGCCGCCAGATTTTTGAGCGCGTCCACGTCCTGCGATTCAAAGGCGTCCTGCAGTTCCTTGGGCAGCGACTCCATCACCTCGATCGGATCCAGACCACCGGGCGAGGCGGCGATACGTTTCGCCTTCTCTTCGGCTTCGTTCTGGAAACATTCATAAAAGTTCTGAAAAACTCTAAAATAATTACTACTACAACTTTTCAAGGTAACGAATGAGCTCGTCACTTCGATTCATTATTTTGATAGTATGATTTAGTGTGCCTACACCCCAATTGTTTATTTCATTGTTTTCCCTGATTCGTGTATTATTTATTTTTCACCGTGTATTTATTCAACTTCCGGCATTTTATGAAGAAATTTCCGACAGTTTTTGACCGGCCAAATGGGTGTTTGGTTTACCATGTAGAAAAGTATGGGTGCCTTCATAGTCGGAGTTGCAACTTGTTTCCGGTTTTGTTTCGACATTTTCCTCGATTTTCTTCCTGTTTCGATTTCGAACACGTTTCGGAATTAATTGTGACGTATAAAGTGTTTACGGAAAAGTTGCAATTCCGACTATGAAGGAAAATTCATCCTCTAATCTCAATGCCACGTGTGAAAATAGTCAGTGTTGAACCCTGGTTGCGCTCACTTTTCACCACAAACACCCCGATTTCCTCAGAAGAAATATTTCTTGATATTTTTATTCAATTTTGAAAAAAAAAACTACAAAAGATCATCGTTCAACCTGTCGCTCCTCAGCGATGGCTTCAGCAATCTTTTCCTTGGCGCGTTTGAAGATGCGCTCCTTGAAAGCGGTCACTTCCGACTCGTACATCTTGATGTAGGTGACCTCGGCGGCCATAATTCTTGGAAAGAAAGAAGGATGAACTTGAATTTGTGGATGATATTCGATATTCCTAAGAGTATATTTATAATATGGTGATATTCAGATCTTTAGGGTAATAGTTTCCACTAGTAGTTTTTTTTTAATAAACTGCCGTGGTGCTGCTTATAACAAGCGTTTCCCGGGGAACTCTTGGAGCAGATCAGCCCAGGGAACTTCCAGATCCAGCAAATACTAACAACCCACCCCACAGTTACATGTCTTTTCATACAGTTTGTGCAAATGCAACAAGCAAGAATCATGAGGTGCTTAGAAAATATAATATTATTCTTAGTTCATCGAAAAGCTACTCTTAAATCAACTTTAGTTCACAGTCAAACATTAGGTTACTGTTTGAGATCGATTAAATTTAGTTATATTTATTTACCCAACCAACTTTCGGAAGAATCCCTCGATGAGCGAAGTGGCATCGGGTTTGGCCTTCAGGGACTTGGCCAATTCGAGCTCAAACTGCATCGTAATCGTCTGATGAGCGATCTTGTCGACCAGTTGCTCTTGGTCCTGAAACATATACGTCAGTGTTTTATGGCAGGCTCAACAAAGCTTGCAGTTTTTTAGTTAGTTTAGTTTTCTCAAACTGTATTTGCGAATAATCCATTTCTTGTTACTTTATTATATACAGTATTGATGAAGATGACCGTTGACGGAACTTTCTGTCTCAAATAACCTCCTCTATATTGCCTGATCAGTCGCTCTCAACTTGACTGAAGTGATTTTAAAACAAAAAAGCGTCCTTAGTTGTGGAAAAACTACCCAAAATGGACCTCGAATCAGTATATTTCACCCGGAAAAGATAACTGTTCAGAGGAAAAAACAGGTATTTTTCATTGTAAACATGAGTATGAGTATGACGGACAATATAAATTTATTAGCAATATTTGTGTTCACATTTATGAACTAAATATAAGAATGATATTGCAAAATAAAAAATAATATAAAACTTACAAACCTGCATGGCGGCGTTGAGCGCGTCGATGGTCAGATGATTAGCCGTCCACTCATTGCACAGGTGCGGATGTTCCATCAGATAATCCCTCGACGCCTCAAAGCCGTGCAGACGCGAGTAGGCTTTCATTTCTGACTTGTACTTGTCGAAGAACTCCATCTGAAATGGGGAAGACATTGAGAAGAAATAACTTTTTCTCTGATTATTCAGAATTTTTGTTTCTAGTAGGTTCACAAGATTTTACCTTTTTTGTACTTGGGGAATACTGAAAAAGACTAGTAGTAACTGACTACAATTGTTATTTAGTAATGCATTTATTGTCATTCTCGCTTCATAAATTTTTTTCCACAGTAAGTTTGGCGCTTCCTTCATCCAATGGTGAAGGCAGCGGCCCTCACAAGCGGATTTTCTGACATAAAAGTTTGTATATATTCAAATAGTCGGTTATGATAAACATTTCCAAAAAGGTGTACATGATTTTATGTACAGACCCATAGAGAAAGAGTACTTTAGCTCTGTTTTGTTGTATTTAAAAACTTTCCGAGAATAGTTTCACAGTTTTATTTTGTCTTTTCTCTCGTAAACTTTCAGGCCATTTAAATTAACACGACGAAAAATATGTTTTTCAGGTTTTTGTGTGATTGCAGATTATTTCATGACAACTTCGGAAAGGTTTATCCTAACCGACTATACAGTACACTTGGGAAAATATTACGTGTGATTTTAACGTTTCACGTCTCACGACATGGTAGGCATACCTGAGGCTGATTCATAAATGTAGGTTATTCTTAGAAAAAAGTAGAGCCCATGATGAGTGACACAAGTCAGAATTCGAACCTAGGACCATCGGTTTCCAAGTCTGGCGCGCTGACCAACAGACTACTCAGACTACCTACCATGACCAACCATTTTCTTGTTTTCAGCCTCCGGGTCGGCATCCGTTTCGACCGGCTTTTTGTCAGTCACCTTGTTGATGCGCTGAAAAAAAATCATAAATAAAAATACTTTATTTCCGAAGTAAATTATGATATTACCAACACGAACAAAAAAACCATAGTCTCATCAAACTATCAAATGACTTCTCATAGTATTTCCGAAATAAGAAAAATACTGAAAAAAACTCAATGAAAGTATGATGTTTCAAATTAAATTCTTGAATTCGTTACGAGTGCCAAACCTGGGGTAACATTAAAAACCCAAAAATAATGAAAAACATCATCAAAAGCATCAACTTAAAGTACAAACAGATAACTACAGATATGTGAAAAAGACATATTCTATTTGTGAGTTGTGAGTGACCACTAGCGGACGAGAGAAGAACGACAAAGTGGAAATCTCCCCTCTTTGGCAGTTTCAGAAATTGGAATTTGTTCCCTAAGAAGTTGATAAAAACGGCCGAAAACTGCCGATTCTCCATCTTTGACGAAATTTCCCTCCCTTTGGAGGATTGACTCGTCTGCCGGTGGTTGTCTGACTGACAAAAAACTAATCAAAAAGCTTAAAAAACCAACGGATTTGCTCCAGCTCTCGTGCCCGATCGTATCGACATTCCAAGGCGCCAATTCCAGTTTCTTCTTCAACTCCTCCTCTTTGTCGCGCCATCGTTGCTCGTCAGCTTTGATCGCGTCGAACTCTTTCTGGAAATGTTTCTTTAGAAGCAGAAACTCAAATATTACATTTACGTAATTTATTTCATTGATTTGTATTTAACATATCCTGATTGATTTTTTTCTTTTGCCAAAGAACGAAAGCTCGCATATCCTTGACGTTGTATGTATAACAGTATAACACCAAGTTATACACACCACCGAGAATTGTTATAAACTTATTTTCTCGCCGAAAATGCCGGCTTCCGGGTTCTGCAACACCAAAAACCTGCAACACCAAATCTGCAACACCAGGACACTTAGGCTTAGGTTTAGGCTTAGATGTTGCTGATTTGGTGTTGCAGATTTGATGTTGCAGGTTTTTGGTGTTGCCGAACCCGGACAATGCAACACAAACTTTTAATTACATTGTCCCTTAATCTAGATGTACATTATTGCAGATTACACCCAGATTTTAATCCGTGAAGCATTATCAGTGACCATTGTATTGAAAAACCAAATAATCCAAGATGATAATGTGGGAATTTTTACCTGCAGCGTTTTCTTCTTCCCTTCGTCAATGCTGGTGCTGGCCAACTGCTTTTCGATTTCGGCCAATTTACGATGCACATCATTCTTCTGGATTTCCAGTTCTTCCTGTTCCTTTTTCGCCTCAGCCATGCGCTCCATCCGGGCTTGATGACGCCAACTGTAAATAAGTGACTTAACTCAAGTGAACAGACTTGACTGAATCTGACTCTGAGTCATTAACACTGGCGGACGAGCTAAATCATTAAAGAGAGAGGAATTTTGCCAAAGATGGGGGGAATTGCCAGTTTTCAGGGCATTTCACCTACACCTACCTTAGTAAAGAAAATCTACTTTTTGAAAATGCCAAAGATGGGGAACTCCACTCATTATAGTAACTGACTCACAGTTGACACCAGACTCAACTGATTACTGACTCACCGGAACAGACTGGGCGTGTTCACGTTGGGATGGGTGTCAACTTCGTCGTCACCGACTGACTCAAACCCGACTCAACTGACTTACTCAAACCAGACTCAACTGACTCCCTGACTGACTCACACCAGACTCAACTGACTCACTGACTGACTCACCAGACTCACTGACTGACTCACACCAGACAGCATATTTCCAGAAACTACAAAAAAATTGTCACCAGTACAACTTTTCCCAGAATGGATCGATGGTTTCGAACAAATGAACAAATAAAACATTTTTCTGGAAAATAATTTAAAAAAAATTAATTTCTTTGTTGGAATTTTTATTGTCATAAAATTAAGCTTGCTTTGCTGATTTTTTTTCATGTAAATACGTTGATTATTGAATGGTTAAAATAACGTTCAAAGTTAGAATTAAATTTCAAAAAATTATTTCAACTTTCGATAATCAATGTATTTCCATGGAAAATACATGTTATTTTAAAAACATGAGTGTTTTACCTCTTAGGTTATGGCTAACGGTTCGGCTTGTGGTGACATGAAAAACCACGCTGGACACCTCCGCTTCGCGGTGCTAACGGTCCAAGGCGGGGGCATAAAACTTAGGTTTCAGTGTAGGCTTAGGCTTAGGCTTAGCCTTTGAAGAAGGGCTCGGGCGCTACGCGCCCAAGCCCTTCTCAAACCCTAAGCCTAAACTGAAAACTAACTCTTAGCCTCATACTCGGCGATCTCGCTTAAAAGAAACAGTCTGTGATAATTACTAAGCCGAAGCCATACAAACAATGGTAACTTTTTAATGCAAATAAGAGCGCTAGAATGGGATAGTTTCTTCATAACAGGCAATCCTATTTTTCTCTGATTTATGCTTCGTTTTCCAAAAAAAAAAGAGTTTTAGTCACAAAACTTTCCGTTCACTTGTGCGAAACCATAGTTTTGAGAAAAGTTTTACTGGTGAAAATTTTTTTTGTAGTTTCTGTAAATATGCCACCAGACACAACTGACTCACCGGAACAGGCTGGGCGTGTCCACGTTGGGATGGGTGTCAACTTCGTCGTCACCGACTGACTCAAACCCGACTCAACTGACTTACTCAAACCAGACTCAACTGACTCACTGACTGACTCACACCAGACTCACTGACTGACTCACCAGACTCACTGGCTGACTCACACCAGACACAACTGACTCACCGGAACAGGCTGGGCGTGTCCACGTTGGGATGGGTGTCAACTTCGTCGTCACCGACTGACTCAAACCCGACTTAACTGACTTACTCAAACCAGACTCAACTGACTCACTGACTGACTCACACCAGACTCACTGACTGACTCACCAGACTCACTGGCTGACTCACACCAGACACAACTGACTCACCGGAACAGGCTGGGCGTGTCCACGTTGGGATGGGTGTCAACTTCGTCGTCACCTACTGACTCAAACCCGAAACAACTGACTTACTCAAACCAGACTCACTGACTGACTCACACCAGACTCAACTGACTCACTGACTGACTTACACGTGAGTCGAATGACTCACCGGAACAGGCGGAGCGTGTCCACGTTGGGATGGGTGTCATCTTCGTCGTCACTCACTGACTCACACCAGACTCAACTGATTCACTGACTGTTTCACACCACTCACCAGACTCAACTGACTCACCGGAACAGGCTGGGCGTGTCTACGTTGGGATGGGTGTCATCTTCGTCGTCACTGACTGACTCACACCAGACTCAACTGATTCACTGACTGTCTCACACCAGACTCAAATGACTCACTGACTGACTCACATCACACCAGACTCAACTGATTCACTGACAGACTCACCAGCCTCAACTGACTCACACCAGACACAACTGACTCACCGGAACAGGCTGGGCGTGTCCACGTTGGGATGGGTGTCATCTTCGTCGTCACTGACTGACTCACACCAGACTCAACTGATTCACTGACTGTCTCACACCAGACTCAACTGACTCGCACCAGAGTCAACTACCTCACTGAATGACTCACACCAGACTCAACTGACTCACTGACTGACTCACCAGTTTCACTGACTGACTCACACCAGACACAACTGACTCACGGGAACAGGCTGGGCGTATCCACGTTGGGATGGGTGTCATCTTCGTCGTCACTGACTGACTCACACCAGACTCAACTGATTCACTGACTGTCTCACATCAGGCTCAACTGACTCACACCAGAATCAACTACCTCACTGAATGACTCACACCAGACTCAATTGACTCACTGACTGACTCACACCAGACTCAACTGACTCACTGACTGACTCACACCAGACACAACTGACTCACCGGAACAGGCTGGGCGTATCCACATTGGGATGGGTGTCATCTTCGTCGTCACTGACTGACTCACCCCAGACTCATCTGATTCACTGACTGTCTCACATCAGACTCAACTGACTCACAACAGAATCAACTACCTCACTGAATGACTCACACCAGACTCAACTGACTCACACCAGACTCAACTACCTTACTGAATGACTCACACCAGACGCAACAGACTCACTGACTGACGCACACCAGACTCAACTGACTCACCGGAACAGACTGGGCGTGTCCACGTTGGGATGGGTGTCATCTTCGTCGTCACTGACTTCAATGTCCTTCCATTTACTATAGTCGACCGGCATTTTCCTGTTTGTGGTGTATGATTATTTTAGTCTGAAGAAAATGCATTTTAATGAAAAACTGGAAAGTTAAGGATTTTATGGCTTTTTAGGAGCGGTAATCGCGACCCGTCGACCCGTCGACCGAGATCGGTCGACCGGCCATTTGGAGGTTTTTAGGCTGCCTACATAGCTGGATAGGTTTAGAAGGCTAGGCATGAGCATCAAAATTAGGTTTCTGTGTAGGCTTAGGCTTAAACTTAGGTTTTTGCGATAGGCTCGAGCGCTACGCGCCCGAGCCCATACAAAAACCTAAGCCTAAGCCTAAGCCTACACAGAAACCTAATTATGATGCTCACACCTGCCAAACTGTTAGTATAGTGCTCCAGAATAACTTTTGTAAACTTAAGTCGGTGCTAGGAACTAAGCCGAAGCCGTACAAACAATATCAAAATTCTGGGTCGACGGGTCGACGGGTCGCGATAGCCGTTTAGGAGAGTGGCAGTTAGGAACCAGACTCTAATTATGAGGACAGAATACAGAGTAGAATTATTATTTATTATTATTATTATTTATGAGAAATACTTTCAGTCATGCATTGACTTTTCCAGAAACTTGAGAATCATGAAACTTTTTCTGAAACGAGAATTTGTTTTTTTTTGGTGAAGGGATAAATGACTAAACCAAAGTTTATGAGACGAAGAAAAGTTTTACGGCCTTGAAAATTGTCGATCGCGCCTACGGAGCGGAACTGTTAAAAGCGCATCGTTCATTTGCGGAACTATATTAGCGGAACTGTTCGCATCGGAACCGTTAAGTGGGGATCCATACCCAGCGGAATTGTTATAAGCGGATCCGTAAAAATCGGATTTTTATAGACCGGATCGTTTTTTAGCGGAACTGTACCCAGCGGATTTTTTTATTTCCGGATATTTCAAAGTATAAAATCGGAAGTATAAAAATCGGAAGTGTTAAAATCGGAAACGTCAAAAGCGGAACTTTAAAAAGCGGAACCGTCAAAAGCGGAACTGTTATAAAAGCGCCCTTCATGAGTGGAAAACCACGCTGGACACCTCCGCTTCGCGGTGCTAACGGTCCAAGGCGGGGGCATAAAACTTAGGTTTCAGTGTAGGCTTAGGCTTAGGCTTAGGGTTTGGAGAAGGGCTCGGGCGCTACGCGCCCAAGCCCTTCCCAAACCCTAAGCCTAATCCTAAGCCTAAACTGAAAACTAACTCTTAGCCTCATACTCACTACATACTCGGCGATCTCGCTTAGAACGAACAGTCTGTGCTAATGACTAAGCCGAAGCCTAATAAACAATGAAATAGGCCCTCCAAATGTTAATAGCAAAAAATATTAACTTAACCGAGTTCCGCAAAACCAATTTCCGGAATTTAAGGTTCCGCTGTCGTAAGTTCCGCTGAAAACACATCCGCAAAGAACGGTTCCGGAAACAAAATATCCGCAAATAAACTTCCGCTGGCAAGACTTCCGATGAAAAAAAATCCGATCCATACAGTTTCGCTAACAAACAATCCGCACATAACAGTTCCGGAGAAAAGACTTCCGCTAATAAACTTCCGCAAACGAACGATCCCTATTATACAGTCCCGTAGATATGGGTACACCAAATTGTCTTAGGTTTTCCGTCAAAAGGTTTGTGGAAAGAAACCCGATTTCTATTTATTATATATCAAATTGATTTCCTTGAAAATTTCTGAGATTTATAAAAAAAATGTGATGTGCAGTAATATACAGAGATTATTGACATTAAAATGTTTTCCCAGACCTCTTATCAGCACGAAAAAACTAAATTCTTGCTGTGAGTTTCTTTTTATCTGGAACGCAAAATGCCAAACCCCAAAAATTTTCCTAGAATTGTTTCTAAATGCCGTTTATTTGTCACCAAAATTTTTCTTCCAAATGAAGTTCTATTGTCCGTTAACCCCCGATTACCTATCGTGAGGCTGGCTTGTCCGAGCGGGAGCGAGGACAAGCGCGTTAGGCCCGCGCAGCGGTGGTATTTCAGTGGTTACCCACATTTGTATGCTCGCATAAAATTTCGTGTTTGGGAAAAATTCTAGGAAATTTTTTGGGGTTTGGAAATTTGCATCTGGAACTCTGTTGAGGAACCCGTTATAGCTTATCACGTTTTCTTGTTAGTCAAAAACTTTTTGGCATGCAGTTGGAAGTCAAAACTGTTTCTGGCGCGCATTCGAGTTTTTTTGAAACAACATCCTTTTCACATTATATTTAGACAAAAAAACGAAACTTGCGACTAAATCATTGCGTATGTTCGAAACCGGCGCATAAAAATTGTATGACAGGAACTACTGACCAAGTTATACGCTTTTTTAACAGTCAGCGCATTTATTATTCACTATTTTCAGAAGTTGCATTTATATTATATTTACATCTTATTAAACATGCCCAACTTATTAATTGTTCAGTATTAAGTTTTCAGAACAATAAAAAACTGGAAAATTTAGGATTTCATGGCTTTTTAGGACGGTGGCAGGTGCGAGGGCCCCGGGTTCGTTTTCAGATTTTTGATAAAAACTGTAAACTTTCAAAAAATCTGTAGGGTCTGGAAAATTGCTGCGCGGGCCTAACGCGCTTGTCCTCGCTACCACTCGGATAAGCCAGCCTCACGATAGGTAATCGAGGGTTAACGGACAGTAAAACTGCATTAATTTCGGTGACAGACTTGGCGTTTAGAAAAATTCTAAGACAAATTTTGGGGTTTGGAATTTTTCGTCTGAAGCCAAAATAATGTCAAAATCTTGAAAACGGGACAAAAAAATCGTAAACCTTTTTACTGTTAGATTATTTAAAGTTTTACAGCATAGTATTTTTCTGCATAACGGAGGTCAAATTTGAAAAGTACAATGCCACATAATTCTTTTCATCGTCATTTCGGTTTCTGCTCGCGTCGTGGAACGTTCGCCTCGGAAACTGGTTTTCCGACTTTTCCAATGGGTGGGTTGGTGAGATAGTGAGTAAGTGAGTGAGTGAGTGAGTGAGTGAGTGAGTGAGTGAGTGAGTGAGTGAGTGAGTGAGTGAGTGAGTGAGAGTGAGTGAGTGAGTGAGTGAGTGAGTGAGTGAGTGAGTGAGTGAGTGAGTGAGTGAGTGAGTGAGTGAGTGAGTGAGTGAGTGAGTGAGTGAGTGAGTGAGTGAGTGAGTGAGTGAGTGAGTGAGTGAGTGAGTGAGTGAGTGAGTGAGTGAGTGAGTGAGTGAGTGAGTGAGTGAGTGAGTGAGTGAGTGAGTGAGTGGTTAGTGAGTAAAAATAAAAAAAATTTAAAGAGAAAAAAAGGAAAAAAAGAAAAAAAATTAAAATTTTTTGTCAAATTCTTTTTATTACGGATATGCTTCCCATCATTTTATCATGTAATGTATGTAAATACACCCTGAGCAAACTGTTTTGCAGCCCTTCCGACTCGGCCATGAAGCTAGAGTCGGCTCGGGTGACCAACTATCCAATGTCAACTTTCATCCCGATAATGAAGAGCATTAAAATGGAACGGAAGTCAAATGCATGTCAATTTTTGCGTACATATGTAAAGCTTCAAAATGGTTTTCTGGTTCAAAAAAATAATTTTTGAGGATCCAGCAAAAATCAGCGCATGAGCACATGGTTATTAGAGAGGAGAAAAAGCACCAATATTTATGGAAGCCCTGCCTTCACACGCCACATTGATGGAAAATTAGTACTACAAACACGAAACACCCTTGTTTACACAAAGACTTGGGTTCTAAACAAACAAAAAACGTTCAAATTACCGTTCGCTTATGGTAAGGCAATGCTCAAAGCCAGGAGCGCTTCCCGAGCAGGTTTTGGAGTATCGCCGATTGTCTCGAACGGAATCAGTTGAACTATTTTAAAATTGTTTGTCTGGTTTTCGTAATGTCGTTGATTCGGGTGGGCGTTGACCCGCGAAGGCTCTACACGGAATTTTACACCAAAATCCACGACATCGTCAGTTATCGGATGCGAAACTGTTCGTTCGAGTATGTGAAAGACTGGCAATGGAACTCGCAGCCAGATACTTTGCTTCATATGGATCAGGTTTTTAACAGTATAAATCCGGCATGCAAAATTACAAAACCCAAGATGCATTTGGATCGGTAGAATTTTTTCTAACTAAGCGATACTACAATGTGATTCCAAGGGTGACCACAAAAGTTCAAGAAATTGTTACTGTGTTTTATGAAATTGCGTCCGGCTTACCTTCCGACACAAAACCCAAAAAAATCCTAAATAAATGATTGAATCTGAATCATTGGCACAGAATTGAAAACTCAATTTACTGCCTGTCAACTCATCATTTAGTTGGAATAAATCGAATCCCATTCATTAAGGGTGCTTTCAGAGTAAAAAGGAAAGTAAAAAGGAAAGTAAAATGGGAAGTAAAAAGGAAAATCTGTAAAACAACCGACGCGAAAATATAGACGTGATACTCGAATATTCAGAATTTGAATTTGACTGGCCAATCAGCGTAGCGCACTGGCCAATCAGAATAGCGCTGTGAGCGCAGCCCTACGCGCTCATTGGCTGCGGCATTTGATTTTGAATTATTTAATATTTAATTTTGGGAATATTCCGCTTTGTACACGTGCGTTGTTTTCCAGATTTTCCTTTTTACTTTCCATTTACTTTCCTTTTTACTCTGAAAGCACCCTAAACACTTGAATTAAATATTTAGTTTGGTAACTTTTGTGTCAGGTAGACATGTTGCCTGGCTTCTGGGTTGAATCGGAGGAACGAAAGAAGCTGTATCATATGTCAGCCACTATTTTCTATGTTGGCATCACAATGGTGATCCCCAGTGATAAGGTTGGCAAACAAATTTCTAGTACTTCTCCACTAACTGAAGCAATCACGGTACACTGATACGCGAAATTCCAAAACCCAGCAATTTTCCTAGAATATTTTCTACACGCCAATTTTCCACTGATACCAATAACCGTAGTAGCCAGAAAGTTGAATGAAGGGAAAAGGCAAAAACTCTAGATCAACGTGTCAGGTTCTGATAAATCTGGTAGATTGGTAGTTTCTGGTATCTGGGTAATCTTACAAATCTCAAGTAACCTTTTGAACTAAGGACTGCCAGTTTCCGAGGCTTGCTCTCTACACACTAGACTAGACAGGCAACAAATACGGTAGTTTCAATGAAATTCCGATTAAACTTTTTCAGTCATATAGCCGTTTTAGAACTTTATCAGTCAAGTAGCTCGCCCTTTTTAGAACAGCGAAATCTTTAGTTAAGCCCCTTGAGGTTGATCACTTTATAAAATCGTGGACAGGTAAAATGTCCGTTCGTAACTCAGGCCGTAAAACAATCAGTCCTTCGCTCAGTTTATCAAACATTCAGTGTAACAAGTCCAGTCTTCGTTCAACAGGTTATCGATAGCCATTCTACCAATTGGTTCATCCCGCACTCGGCAATTGCTGTGTTCTCTCCGTCGCTGTGGTGCGTCCTACTGGTGGTTCTGGCAGCCTTCCTCGGCCGTCATGTCATTGTGCCGGTCTACACGTGTGATGCAGGCAACCACTGTGGTTGTCCTCAACGAAGTAAGCGGCCGGAGCACAATAGCACTCGACCGGCTAGTGGAAACATACAGTACAAGACAAAAAGATGCCCAAGCTGTGCCGATACTTTTCACACCTTTCAATTTTATACAGTACCTGAACTTAGTTTTCAACAGAGCTATCTGAATGAGCTGAGCAGTATAAGATCAAATCGATATTTAAAGGCTGATTCTCCCCGATGTCAGGATATGAGCTCACATATGTCAGTATGGCAATGGTTGGGCCATTATTCTGCGCAGTCAACAATCACCACGACGACAAAAGCAGGTAACTATGCTTATTTCCAAAACCCAAAAATTTTCCTAGAATTTTTTCAAACACGAAATTTCACGTGCGCATATACTAAGGTGGGTAACCACTGAAATACCACCGCTGCGCGAGCCTAACGCGCTTGTCCTCGCTCCCGCTCGGACAAGCCAACCTGCATTCCGATGTATATTAAGTTCGAATTTTCTAATGGAACAAGTCTAATGGAACAAATGGTTTCGTGTTGCCGTTCCAAAACATGACTTTCAAACAATCACGATCCGAAATCTTAACTTCTTTTAAGAGTCAACTTTAGGAACTGTGGCAATGCGACTAACCGTGCTGTTTACCGGTCTGTTCTCCATTCACTCGCTCACCCTGTACCAGAATGGACTACTGACTACGCTGTTTCAAAATGACCGATACGAACCCGCAATCAATGATCTGGGTAAGCAGTTAGTTATCTGTCATCCATATTTTCAGGTGTCATACAAAACTTCTGACATTAGATACACCAATTATTACATGAGTCAAGTTATCTCCACCAAAGAATAAATGAAACCCTTCATTGTATTTTACAAAAATTAATTTGCTCCGTTCTAGACGACGTCGTGAATCTTCTAAAGTCGGGAACTGCTATCATTGATCTTCGAAATCCTAGCTTTATCTACACCAAGTTGCTGATAACTAAAGATAAGAAGTACGATGGATTTGACAAACTACGTGAAGCCATCCGTGGCCGATACTACTATTCAGCGATTGAAAAAGAACCTGAAGGTCCAACGACCATTATCAGAGTTAGTGAGTCCATTTGCTGTAATGTTCTGCAAAAGTTTATTGTTTGAATCTTTTTAAAATTGTTTTACCATAGTCGTAGAATATCAACAAACCGATGCATTTAAATGTGGATCGCTTTATCAACGAGAAAAGGAAACGACAATTCGTCGCTCTTCGCGTAGTATGCATTCGTATTCTCACAAATATGCGAAATGTCACTTTTTTTCGAAACGAAACTAAAGATCAAAATTGTAGAACATTTATTAGAAATAGTTATCTTAAAATCTTGCAGTGTCGTTGGTTTGTAAATTGTTGAAGCAATCTTTCATCACGAAAATTCACATACATCGGCGTCTGGACCGAAACTTTTTCAGCTGTTTGGTGATATCAGTGTGATGACATTATTCGAGAAGGAGGACTGCAACCGTTTTATTGTTCCAATTCCGCACACTGAAAAACAATCTGTAGCGTGGCTACTCAACCCTCGAGTTAATCAGTCCGAGGTCGATTGTATTAATGAGGCCATTGAGGATTCGCGACCTGTGGTTCATGATGTCATATACAGAAATATGGAAACCAACCGTCGTGATTTTGACAGGTAGTCAAAGCTATGGCATTTGTGCTGAGAGTGCATCAGTTAGTGAGTCCTCGTCGCTAACTGATTAGAAGCAACTGAAGCTTCGGCAACTCTCACAATTTCCCAAGGTTCTAGCCAATCCTCGAAGACAACCTAGTTGGTAGACTCGGCGATGTTGACAAATCTTTTTGTCCTGATTCTCTTAAAAGCCCGTCATAAGTTTTTCTGCTTCAGATGCCGTGAGCTGAAGTTTGAAAAATCGGCCAAAATGCCCGGGGAACCGATTCGACTGATTCGGTTGAGTGGGATTCTGGTGTTACTCGGCCTGGGATGTCTATTCGCTACAGGGGTGTTCTGTGTCGAGCAGATTGTCAACACGTGTTGCCTGCGATTCTGATTCTCCCTTTTTAATGGTATTCCTTGTATTACTTTTACGAATCTCCAAGATTCAGCCTAACCAGATATTTTTTTCATTATTTGCGTTCGTTTTGCGTGATATGCGTTGTTTTTGTATGTCAAGCTGAATTTTTACATCTGTTTTTCAAAGTTGACTGTATAAAAACTTATGAGTTTATACTTTGTATCGTTTGTATTTATGTATTCATAGTTGTAGTTTCAAAAACAATTACTGATCTACAGACTGATTGAAGACGCGGAAACGTTGCAAAACC
>OZ038444.1:27900027-27916137 GCA_964036265.1 Daptonema setosum
TCTGTGGAAGATTTTGGCGATTTTTTCTGAATTCAAGTCCGACTATTGTCCTCTGTGAACGTTTCTAGAATATCTCATTCTTCGCATGACATAAACTTGATTCATCGCTCGTTTAATAGGCGCAACAGATCTATAGAAATAATTTTCAATACAAAAATCCTCGACCATGCTTAACCTGGACTAGTGTCGGTGGCGCCGTGGCCAACGCATCAACTTCAGAATAATAATAACTTCCACGAGCTGCTTCGCGCAATTGGTCGAAACCATCGTTTTTACTGTCTGGTGAGTTGAGCAAACTGGCAAAGAAGTACTTCGGATGTCGAAGATTTATAATAGCCTTGCCCGACCGGACCAACTTTGCGACGTCATCTGAAACCATTGCCCTTCGAGCGGATACCATTTTGAGACATATTGACAGCAAAGTTTCTGACAACATAAACAGCTGAATGTTTGTGTCCAACTGCCAACTACAAGGATTGATCTTGTAATAAAAATTGTAATAAAAATTGTTGTGAACATTGAAAGGCATTGAAAACGTAGGTTGAAACCGCATTGCAGGACATGACACGTGGAAAACTGAACTTCTCAAAATACTCCGTTTAATCCACAAACCTAAGTTTCGAAAAAGATGCGATGTGTTAAAAAAACCTAATGTACGAAGTAATCAAATGAATTCACAAACCTTAGTTTCAAAATAAACTGATGAATTGACAATTCTAAGTCCCGAAAGAATCCCATGAATCTACAAACTTAAGTTTTAAAATAATCCGATGAATTGCAATATCTAAGTTTCTAATGAATTCCATGAATCCACAAACCTAAATCTCTGATGTTCGGCACGAACTCGTCGCTGCGGAAGAGGGTGGCCAGCAGTCCGTTCTGGTAGAGCGTGAGCGAGTGGATGGAAAAGAGGCCGGTGAAGAGAATGATGATTCGAAGTGCCACAGTGCCTGAATCATGTCATTAACTTAGTGAGTGATACAAAAACTCGATTTTTCAAACATGCGTAATTTTAGACATAAAGTTGCGAGTTACCACTGGTATTTGTCAAATCGACTTGGTTTCCTATTTTTTTCTAAGTTGTCTTTTTGATGATAATTCCGTAATGAATATCAGTTAAATATATGATTTGCAAAGAGTTCCATTTCAACCAAGACTGGCTAACCTGCTTTTGTGGTGGTTGACATCGTGGATTGGGAAGAGTAGTGGCCCAACCATTGCCACAGTGAGAGATCAGAGTCGACATCCTGGCGGGAGAGCTCTCTAGTCTCAAACTTCCTGTTGTCAAAATCCGAGTTTCTTGGCCTCTTCCAACGACTTCGGTTATCGGCACTAGAGGACTGGGTTCCTGGCATGAAATAACAAGTGAAATCGTTTGTCTCATCATTAATGATTAGAAATAAAGTGGGTAAATACCTCGAGAGCATGATCATCATGTATATATCTCAGGTTCATGAAATCACTTCCTATGAGTTGATTTTCTTGCACTTTTACTGCTGAGACGATTTCATTACTGACATCTACACTGCACATTAATATCATATCAGAATGGTGTTTTTATAGTGGTCAGAGAGGTTGAATGAACTGACGGGCAATGTCAGAAACCCCAAAGCAACGCGTCAGGTTCAGTGTCTCAAGTCACATTTCAACTACTATCTTGTTTCGGCTCCATTACATGTGGGTGCATCCCTTAATAAAACTATCTTAGTTATGTGTCAGATGTTTTTTCGTTGTCACATTCCACAACCTCCAAGTATGAGCTAGTTACCAGTTTATTGATAATATAAGATTAACATATGTTATCCTGTAGTACATATGGGGTCAATCATGCCTAGGATAGATCGGGAACAATGTGAACGGGTATGGTTAACACAAGTCATAACAAAATAAAAACAAATCAACGTTTGAAGACGTTGAATTGAAGAAATAGAAGTAAATCAAGCATTGATGACCATTTGAATGTGATTAACATTACAAAATTATAAATATGACGATGTACATGCATAAACAGGGTCCTCAAAATAGGTTGAACATGGTAACATCAGCGTACGTAGAGTCGACGACGTAAAAATGCCGTAAAAGTATGTCTGAATAAGAACTTTTTATAGACATGATTCACACATGTCATGACAAAATTAAAATATATGGAAGTTTAGGAAAACTGGCCAAAAGGAAAATTGGCCAAAAGGAAAGTTGGCCGAAAGGAAAATTGGCCAAAAGGAAAATTGGCCAGTTTATCCGACCCCGTTACACAGTGATGTTACACAAAATAACACACCCAATTAGCACAGAGACATGTTCAGGTAAAAGGGGGTAGGTGGCCAGAGCACAAATATGTAGTATGCAATTGCGCAAATGGTTCGCTTCAGTGCAGGGGTGGTAACAACCAATTCGCAACACCGCGACTGGATCGACAACTCCTAAAGGTGAATCACATGTCGTATGCGACACGAACTGTTGAGGGCGCATGCGATGCTGAAGAAAGGCTGCGACCGTTCATCAACAAAGATGTAAGTGGCCGGTTCCGACAGGTGTTTCAAACGTTACACCTCGAACCGGTTACGCACCTCACCCAACCGCAGGGCGGTCACAGAACTCAGGCGGCAAACGACCGAACCCGATCAATGCCATATCGTGGCAAACACGGATGAGTGATGATGATTTGGCCGCGGCATCGACACATGCAGGCCGTAATGTGAGAGTGGTGTCGCCGAGACGTTGAACGGCTCGGTAATACCAACACATTTTAATGTAAATGAATGGAATAAAATTTATCACACAATTATCTAGTAACGATGTCACGACGGTAAAGTATTATTGTTAATAATTTACAAACGGATAAAATGTAGGATGGATGGCAAATAGTCAGGTTAGAGTCTTCTTCAGGCTGAAGCAGGCGCTTGATGAAGTTGTTATCACATTCCGTTGTATGTGATTATCTGCTGTCTTTCGGTGAATCCTGACACGGGTTTTGACAAATAGCCCTCCTAAAGAAAAGAAGTACTTAGTTTGATGGATGACATTTTTATTAAAATTTACCAACCTGGTTGATGAGTTTTTATATGTATGTACATATCCGTTCAGATACTCACATATTTTGATCAGTTTATCGGAAAAATAAAAGTGGGTACTGAGATTTCATGGTTTATCTTATTTTTATACTGTGGTGATCGACTGTTTTTTGTTGGCTTATCCGACGATAGTACAGGGGGTATAATATAACATTCACATAAAATTAAACGCTATTACGGCTCTGGTTCTGGTCCCATGTGGTGTGGGGCCAGTGTCAGCGGACAACGGTTGAGGCGTACGGACAGTACGTACGACTGTTCAGCATTTTGCTACTGTGGAAGTTGCACATGTTGGTGTGCATTGTGGCCGGTTCGGTCGGATGCGCTCTGCGCGTGCGGTTCAGATGCGCTCTTCGTGCGGGTGAGCCACTACGACAATGTGTGAAGACCTAAATTGATGAGTGACGACCTTTATCTAAAACTTGCGTCCTGCATGAAACAGGTTATTTTCACCAGATATATGACATGAAACAATGTTAGACCCACGTAGCAAGAGCAAACAAATGAAGATAATGTCCACTCAGACTGAGTGCCATTGATGGCTTTTGCTGTTCAATGTCGGGCACTTGACATTGATATGCTGTTGGTTAACCGGTTGTAGTGGCGTTGCAATGGCAATTATGTCCTTTCATAACTGATTATGCATTGCGTTGAGGTAAACGATATTTATCAATAGGTTAAGCATCTGCTTGTTTTCGCTGTAAATAGAGTGCGTATGTCAAATACGTCATTGATCTTACTCGATCACTGACTTGACATGCAAAAATGTCAAGTGGTTTTCTTACACACATTGATGATCTTACTCGATCTTGAAGAGGTGTCGAACCTCACGTTGGAACCTCCAATTGTTAAGGGGTACACTTTTACGCTTATGACTGTCTATGTGCGTAGACTTCATTTCATGTGGGGTGCACATTACATGTGGGGAGCATCCCTTAACAACACTATATTAGTTATCTGTCAGATATATTTTCGTTGTGTCCTATTCAACTCAACTTCAACTTTTATTCGGGTTTCTCACCATAATGGCAACGAGGAATACCAAGTCACAAAGTGAAATAACGGTCATTCCTAAATTACAATCACGAAGACAAAACTGAATAAATTTCACAACCAATTACATAAAAATGAATATGAAAACTGATTAGTATAACGCGACAAGAACCAAGGACAAGGAGATGGCTAAATGTGATAAAAATCAAAGGGAATGTTTTTGGTAAAATTTGTTAAATTTTAGATGTGTGGATTTGATTTAAAGTAAACATTATTGACCGATTGGGTAACATGTTTATCAATGAGGTCAGATATGAATTTTGTATTATTGACTGTTTTCTTAAACGAGGGGAGGCTTTGGCCGAGAATTGATGGTGAGATTAGATTATATGCAATAATTGTGGTATAGTGGGGAGATTTGATAAAAAAATTTAGACTGGATGTTGATGATGGACGTGCGAACATAAATTGGTTATTAAGACGAGAAGAGCGACGTAGCGACTGACCAGAGACTGCGGACTGTACAAGATGTGGCAAACAGAAACGGACACCAGTGCAATAGGCATGAAGATATGGCATCCTATTCCACAACCTTGAAGTATAAGCTAGCTACCAGTTTATTCATGATGTAAGACCAATATAGTTTATCCTATAAATGTATATGGGGTCAATCCGATTGTGTCTCTGACTATGGGGGAGGGGTACGTAACTCCCTAATGTTTAGGTTTAACATAATTAACCAATTTAATTTCAACCAAACGTGGGTGTGAGCTAGATTGACTGGGTGTCTGACAGCCACTTTCGATGATGTATGAATGAATGACTGACTGATGGTTAGCGTTCGGAACGCAGGGGAGTCGGAGTCTAACTTCACAGGGTGGGACAACTTATCCCGAGGTCAGATCTTGCCCATAACACAACACATGACCATCATATTCGAGGCTGCCACCCTACGTGCTTGACTAGACTGGCGACTAACTTAAGAGCTCATTCTAACCCGTGATAACAAGTTGGGTCGGTGTGATGAGGTGTCGAACAGCGAAGGCAGCTAAAATCACCAGCAGAGCACACCATAAGGTCGGGGAGAAAACGGACAACGCTGATCGCGGAATGAACCAGTCGATAACGTAGCTTTGAATGACCTGTCTGGCACAAATCATTGAACGCAAAATATTAAAGTCTCTTACCTCACTCCCTGATACAAATGATTACACTCCAGCAAATGAATAAATCATAAAGATATTAATCTCTGAGACTAAGATGAGACTAAGATCTGATTAAACTATTTAAATTAACAATGATCTGCAATAATTCAGTATCTGAATAGTTTAATAGAAATTTCTCCCATGAAAAACACCTGAAAATCCAAATGTAACTGTGCATAATGTCGAACGTAACCTTTTCGCTGGGTATAACCATTAGCGTTTCACGTTCGATTACGGTCTCTGATAGCCGACAGTCGGTCTTCTGAGGCTACATTCAGGCTGTTAAGCATGTCTACCTGAGAACATTTCATTCTCCTTAAACATTTTTAATTTATGTTTCAGTTGATTTTACTGTTTTATACTGGAACATTCATAATTGAAGTCAGTGAGTGAGTGAGTGAGTGAGTGAGTGAGTGAGTGAGTAGGTTCGTCCGTTCGTTCATTGGTTCATTCGAGTGTGAGTGAGTGAATGAGGTAGTTAGTGAGTGATTGAGTGATTGAGTGAGTGAGTGAGTGAGTGAGTGAGTGAGTGAGTGAGTGAGTGAGTGAGTGAGTGAGTGAGTGAGTGAGTGAGTGAGTGAGTGAGTGAGTGAGTGAGTGAGTGAGTGAGTGAGTGAGTGAGTGAGTGAGTGAGTGAGTGAGTGAGTGAGTAAGTGAGTAGGATCGTAAGTGAGTGAGTGAGTGAGTGAGTGAGTGAGTGAGTGAGTGAGTGAGTGAGTAGGATCGTAAGTGAGTGAGTGAGTGAGTGAGTGAGCGAGTGAGTGGGTGAGTGAGTGAGTGAGTGAGTGAGTGAGTGAGTGAGTGAGTGAGTGAGTGAGTGAGTGAGTGAGTGAGTGAGTGAGTGAGTGAGTAAGTGAGTAGGATCGTAAGTGAGTGAGTGAGTGAGTGAGTGAGTGAGTGAGTGAGTGAGTAGGATCGTAAGTGAGTGAGTGAGTGAGTGAGTGAGTGAGTGAGTGAGTGAGTGAGTGAGTGAGTGAGTGAGTGAGTGAGTGAGTGAGTGAGTGAGTGAGTGAGTGAGTGAGTGAGTGAGTGAGTGAGTGAGTGAGTGAGTGAGTGAGTGAGTGAGTGAGTGAGTGAGTGAGTGAGTGAGTGAGTGAGTGAGTGAGTGAGTGAGTGAGTGAGTGAGTGAGTGAGTGAGTGAGTGAGTGAGTGAGTGAGTGAGTGAGTGAGTGAGTGAGTGAGTGAGTGAGTGAGTGAGTGAGTGAGTGAGTGAGTGAGTGAGTGAGTGAGTGAGTGAGTGAGTGAGTGAGTGAGTGAGTGAGTGAGTGAGTGAGTGAGTGAGTGAGTGAGTGAGTGAAAGAGTGAGTGAGTGAGTGAGTGAGTGAGTGAGTGAGTACGAACGGTCGTTCCTAAAAGAGCTAGTGAGTGCGTGAACAAATGAGTAAGTGTGGGAAAGTGTCCGCTATATCACTCACGCGATCAGTATTGCGTAGAGCAGCCACTGGGTTCAGCGCCGTCGGTAGCCATTCAGAGGCCGGCACATATTGGAGCGTCAGATTTTGCAAACGGTAAGCGATGAGATCGAGGATCGTCAAGTAAAATTCCTCGCCATTGCCATACGTCAACCCGATGCGCAGCACGGACATTGTTGAAGTTACTTAATGTGGAATGCGATGGGTGAACCGCAAAATGCCAAACCCCAAAAATTTTCCTAGAATTTATTCTAAACGCCAAAATTTTCTGCCATCGAAAATAAATTCCGTCCGGTAACCCCCGATTACCTATCGTGAGGCTTGCTTGTCCGATCGGTAGCGAGGACAAGCGCGTTAGGCCCGCGCAGCGGTGATATTTCAGTGGTTATCCACCTTAGTAAGCGGACATAAATCTTCGCGTTTGGGAGAAATTCTAGGAAAATTTTTGGGTTTTGGAAATATGCGGGTGAACCACTGACAACTACCGGTTCACGGGCCTAATGCAGGTTCCCTTACCCCGTTTCACAATAGGTTATCGGGGGTTAACGGACAGTAAAACCTAATATGAAACCGTATTCACTCATGAAACGCACACAATTTCCGCAAATATTTTCCGCCTATTTTTCCGTCCAAAATGTTTAAAACAAATGTTTTTCTTTATTCCGTCAAATAATTTTTTTATAACACTATGTGGAATTCAGTTATTCAAACTCATCCACCCGGCTTCGACAGAATCACAGCTTTTTGTTGTTGTAAATGGTTGTATGATTCAGACACGATTTCACTTGAATGTTATCTGTTACAATGAATTTGGTTTTTTATTATAAAATACAAAAACAACACAGTTTAATACTGGTTGACGTTATCACAACAAAAAGAAAGAGTAAAAACATTTAAGTAATCATAAATGCACTGAAGCTATCAATCTACAGTATTATCCTTTCCAGTTATTGTTCACATACAAATGTAATTTCAGCATATACATTTACATACAACTGTAATTTCAGCATATACTTATCCTACATATCGTAAACTCACATTTTTTACTTGTTTGACTGGTTGAGTACGAACCAACAGATTGTGAATACTAAAACTCGCAATTTTTTTTCTGAAATGCAATGTCTGACGAACTGACTTTTTTGTTGCTTTCGGTGGTGAGTCTCGACTATGACATCTCGAGTTACCAATGTCCCAAAATGCAAACTGTCCAAACATTCTGAAAATGAAGCACCCAACACAAAAATGATAATCGGTGTTTTCAGCTGGTTTGGAGTTTCATTTAAACAAATTTGTTCTGCTAGCTCATGTGATACACAATCACGAATAATGTTGTATGGTGGACAATTGGTTAATAGATTTGTGGGTGAGGGTCTAAATAATATGACAGCTTTAACTTATCACTCGAGCAGTTGATCACTCAAACCAGACAAATCCTAAAGCTTGGTCAAGGTTTCTTGTTATTAAAAATTAATGTTGCAAATCGGTTACGCACGTATGCAATGAATTAAGCGCAATTTTCGTATGTTTTCCAAATGTTATGTAAAAAAAGTGTTTCTTTTTCGAATTTTCGAAAGCGCGCCAAACTCAATTTTGAATTCAAATTGCGCGCCAAAAACTTTTGTGAGTCACAAGAAACCCTGAATAGGCTATATTCAAAAGTTGAAACAAACAAACAATAAAGAAGCATACAGTAATGAAATCAAACACAAACTACGTTTCAAAACCTTTCTCAGTTTTCTGGATTTCAACTAAAAAACAACATCAAAGTAGTAATTGCACTTTGAGTTAAATGAGATATTGACAACACAACATTTTCTGGATGAAAAAATCATCTTAAAAAGGCAAGCATTAACCAGTAAAACATTGTAAATACTGTTTTCCAAATTTTTTTTGTACAATTCATTCCAACGGAGAATGCTTGCAGACTCAAAAATTAAAACTTTATTTATTTTTGTAGTTTTAATTAATTGGTTCGGATTGCAAGTTTTCCGTGGAAACTCGGGTAACAGAAAGCTTCATTTTAAGGAGTTTTAAAAAAACATGTTTTAACAAAATCCACTATGTTGTTGAAGACAATCAGTTGCTAGCCAATCATATACTTGATCTTCTCAACACAGAATACCACCGACGCTATGACACACCCAACAGCGAGTAGGACTACAATGCCGCTCAGTCGTATTAGCTTAATCGGTGCGCCAGGTTCATTAGTCGATTCCTCAAACTTCAGCTGACGGCAACTGAAAATTCAACTCAACTCAACAACAACAACAACAACAACAACAACAACAACAACAACAACAACAACAACAACAACAACAACAACAACAACAACAACAACAACAACAACAACAACAACAACAACAACAACAACAACAACAACAACAACAACAACAACAACAACAACAACAACAACAACAACAACAACAACACCAGCAGCACGGCCGCCACCATCAGTAACAACAGACCGTTCGTAGACTTTCTGTTTGGTGTCCAGCAATCTGGGTATGACGACATCAAGCACTTGTCGTGCTCCTTTGATGGCTTCATTGAAGTTATCAACCACAGCCTGATCAATGCGCGGATTGAACAGGAACGCGGCGGCCCGCTCGCCCATACCGTCCGAAGGCAATCGGATGATGAAGCGATCGCAGTCCTCCTCTATGCGTCCTTTGTAGGCACCAAATTCGCTGGTGATCTAAACTTAAAATCATTCGTTGACTCGGTGAACTAGTTGGAAAAAAATATTTGAAAACTGTTTGACAACCACGATTATGATCAGTGCATACTTTACCCAACATCCGAGAAAGATGTTCCGTTGGCTGTGCCACTTACGATTATTCGTGTCAATGGAGTATCCATTGGCTCCACTTCCGAAAAGTAATAATGTCCTTGCATAGCTCGGCGAAGCTTCTCAAAACCGTCATCTGAACGGTTTTGCGCGGTGAGCAATGTAGCGAAGGAAAATGTCGGGTTTCGAAGATCCATAATAGCACGACCCGACTCAAGCAATTTCGCGACATCATCTGCAATCGCGGAATGATAACTCAAAAAATGAATCTTCAGTAAAACTTCACAGAGCTGTTAATTCTTTCAGAACTTCACAGAATTTTAATGTCTGAATCAAAAACGACCTAATCGGCTATTCGATTGATATGAAGAAATGATAAATGCATGGATTTACCCAGGTCCCTAAGTGACGGGTGATAAACGTCGTTCCGGAACAGTGTGGCGAGCAGTCCATTCTGGTAGAGAGTGAGCGAATGGATGGCAAATAGACCGGTGAAGAGAACGGTCAGGCGAAGTGCCACGGTGCCTGAATATGTTTTGACTGGTTGTGTTATGAGATATCAACGATAAACTGAGACTAATGGCATGAACTGAATTCCTAACTCGGCTATTTTGCATTGCTTATGAATGTTCCAGATAAAGATCTCGTCAAGTAAAAACCTGTCTTCGTCGTTGTCATCATTGTGGACTGGCAGGAGAAGTGACCGATCCATTGCCATATTGAAAGATCTGGTTTCACATCGTTTCCGTCATTACCCGCACAGTGGAGCCTTTCAGTACGACCGTGTTCTTCGTTGCCGATGCAACTTCCGGTGTTTTGACAAGTTTCTCGTTGGTTGTCGGCGAATTGTGTTTGACGAAATTTATTGGCCATTCGATAAGCAACTTCATAGTTTTTTCTTTGACCACAACAACATGGGTGACGGTCCTCACATACGATGGTCGGTGAAATAAGGTGTCGTCCAGCGAAGGCCGCCAGAACGGCCAATATTATGCACCACAGAGACGGCGAAAACATTGTTATCGCCGAATACGGAATGAACCAATTCATGTAGTGGCCCTCGATAACCTGCCATGTGCATAAAAAGGCTCTCAACTTCTGAAACGCAGGTTTGTTAGAGTTTCGTAAAAAAAAGTCTGTCAGATAACCTCAGCTCAAGTTGCTTGGTGAGATTACCAAGCTGACTATACTTTTTCATAATCTAAACTCTAATTTCCAACCTTTTCAGTTGCTATCACAATGAAAGAGTCACGCTGGAAAACAGCATCCGACATTGGATACAGTTTCTGGCGTTCTGGGTTCACCGTCCACAGAATGTTAGACATATCAACCTGAGAACACATGACACCTAACTTTTAGCATTCAATATGTTTTTTGGGTGTAACCACTCACGCAGCCAGAATGAACAACGTGAACAGAATCTTCTTGTGAAAAAAAGAACGATTACCAACAATGTTATTATGAACTTGTTGTTCAAAAAAGCTAGAGCTTCAGTAACACTTTCTGTACAACTAACTTTTCAGCTTTTTCGTTACAACATTTTCTGTAATATCAGATGTCTTTATACCAAAAACCGTTTGCAACCTGTTCAGTGTGCAGAAGAGCTTTCAGCTCTGCCTCCGACTCCCATTGGTTAGGTAAAACCTCATTGAAAGTATAGTTATCCATCTTGTAAGCTATGATGTTGCGGATTTCAGTGTACACCTCACTCATTGGGTCGTCTCTTAAGCCGACACGCAGCACGGACATGGCTCCAAACGATTCTGTTATAGCGTATGCAGAGTTTCTTGTTAGTCAAAAGGGTTTTGGCGCGACATTCAAATTCCAATATAATTTGGCGCGCGTTAAAAAATTTTAAACAAATTATTTTCCACTCAACAATTGGACATCGAACTAACGCTGCGCATAGTTTATTGCATTTGTGCGTAACGGGTTCATAGTTATTTTTTGATAACAAGATATCTTTGATAAGCTATATGTAGGACGGATTAACGGGGGACGCGTCGTTTGTGCTGATGGGTGGATTCTGCGCAAAACCAATCAGCGTAGAACATTTCTCATTTGGAACATGTCTGTGTTCACTGTATGGGTTATATAATCGAAACGCTTGTTTGGAAATGTTTTCGTTTTGATTTTTGATTAATCCAACTAAATAAAATTTATTTGAGTTGGATAATTATTTTTGTGATGTAAAAAAATTCAATTTTTGAATTAGCACTGTACTAAACATCGGCAGTTTAACATGGTACGGAAACTTGACACTTACCGATGGCGTCTACGGCGCTTCATTTTAATATGGTAAATTCCTTAGTTGAAACAGCACATGAATATCACATTAGACAAACAACATTGGCAGCTGGTGCCACCTGTTTGAACAAATTTTGTTCAGCCTCAAAATCAAGTGTCGGGTTACGAACCCGGTGGCCTTCATATTATATTAGTAGTTACGACTAGACAGGTGTATCTTTGGTGGATTTAGCGGTTAGCACGTCCGTGCACTTAACGGAAGGTCGTGGCATCGAATCCTACCAGGAACTTGAAATTTTTCACTTTCTTGGTTGAACTAGATTTGTCTACCAATTACTCTGAATATGTATGAATATTTTTTCAAGAAACAGTGAAACGTAATTGAATAACGCAAAAATATATAATTGACTTTTTTGTTAGCGTTTCATGCAGTCACAAAAAATACAATGAAACGGTGATCCAAGACATACAAACATAAAAAAGTAAGTATTGCCTAAATATGTATTGTTTAAATCTGAAAAAATTAGGTTAAAACACATAGGTCACATGAACGGTGAATCTACCAACTTCATGAAACAAGATAAATTTTAAAGGTTTTAATGTTTCACAGTTCTAGTAGCCAGGTTTTGCAACTTTCCAATTGCTTTGCAACTTATAGTTTTCAACCAGTCTGCTGGTGCACTATTTGCTGGCCAAACTACACTTGATATAAAGTTAATGGTTTTATAAAATCAATCTAAGAACAGATATCAAGTTCAATTAGACATACAGAAACAATGCATAACCTCGCATAATCGTTCGCAAATAATAAAAAAGATCATCTGATTAGGTTAACCAAAATCACAGGCAAAACATGTTGACAATCTTCTCGACACAAAACACCATTGTAGCCAACAGATATCCAAGGCCGAGTAACACCAGAATCCCACTCAACCGAATCAACAGAATTGATTCCCCGGGCACTTTCGCCGATTCTTCAAACTTTAGCTCACGGCATCTGAAATGGAGAACTTAAGTTACTCCGTTCAGTTACTTAAACGGAGAATGCATACATGTAAGTGGCAGTACAAGACATAAACATGTGTCAAAATCGCCGAAGCTATAGCAATTGTGCGCCCAGCTTCACTAATAGATCCCCATTGCTGATTGGCTCTGACAGTGGGAATTTGAAAGAGTCGTCGAAGCTTTAGTTAATATTTTTGATTCCAATCAAACCACGAAGAAGACTTACTAACTGAGGCTATCTGCTCAGTTGCCTTAGCTTCAGATATTTCGTCACATTCAGCTTCAGTCTTGTATCGTAATTATTAACTGTTGTTCGTCGATACCAAAAGCAAGGACCAATTAATGAAAATTGTCAAACCTATCGAAATCGCGCATTTTGGTTTCCATAATTCTGTGTATGACATCATGAACCATAGAACGCGAAGCCTCAATTGCCACATTAATACAATCGACCTCGGACTGATTAACTCGCGGATTGAGTAGCCACCCTACCGATTGCTTTTCAACTTGCGGAAGATGAACAATAAATCGGTTGCAATCCTCCTTTTCGTATATTGTCCACGAACTGATTTCACCAAACAGCTGAAAAAGTTTTGGTCTAGACTCTATTTTTGTGATACGTTTACGACACTGGATTTGTTGTGATTAACAATCACCGGACACAATACATTCTTCGCAAAACAATTTTGAAAATAATTTTTCAGTTTTCAATTTTAGCTTGTTTTTGAAATTTCTGGGCATCTGGGAAAATACGAATCAGCACTACCGGTGCTGTTATTTATTGTCCTCTTTCATTATTTACAAAATGACACAAGAAACAATAAATCGGTTTGTTTTAACTTTATGGTAGGGGTAAGCCGACTAAAAACGTTAAACCTTTTCAGAACATCACAACTTAGAATCACTTACTTTGATTTTGATTGTTGGAACCTCAGGTTCTCCCTCAGTCTCTGAAAAGTAGTATCGACCACTGATGGCTGCACGTAGTGGGTCGAATCCATCATATTTCATACCCTCAGATAATAGGATATCGTCGAAGAAAAGGCTAGGATGTCGAAGATCAATAATAGCACTCCCCGACTTTAGCAGATTCACGACATCGTCTGAAATTGGGCAATAGCCTATAATTAATCACAACGTATGTTTGTGTTCGTTTCCTCTTCTCATGAGATAACCTAACTACTGTCAAAGTTGTGGGTATGTCAGAAAACGAATCACTTACTCATGTCATTGATTGCTGGTTCGTATCGGTCATTTTGAAACAGCGTAGCCAACAGACCGTTCTGGTACAGGGTGAGCGAGTGGATGGAGAACAGACCGGTAAACAGCACCGTTAGTCGCATCGCCACAGTTCCTAAAATTTATTCAGAACGGAAATGATGGTTTTTAGCGTCATCATTCAAAACATGATATAACTTAACATGATATGAACTTAATATATAGCGGAATGCAGACCAGTATGGATGGATCACAAAAGAAGCCACTTCGAGGGCCCTTAAAAGGATTTCCTTGCTCAAGTTAACCTCATGACTTGGAGTTAACAAAAAGTGAACCTTCATAAGGAATCCATTCCACCCTTGAACTTTGCATTCCTCGTTTCAATGAACTCTAGAACCGATCGATAGTTACCTGCTTTCGTCGTCGTGGTGATTGTTGACTGCGCAGAATAATGGCCCAACCATTGCCATACTGACATATGTGAGCTCACATCTTGACATCGGGGAGGGTCAGCCTTAAAATGTCGAGTTAATCTGATACTGCTCAGCTCATTCAAATAGCTGTGTTGGAAACTAAGTTTAGGTACAGTACAGGATGAAAAGATAATTTTGTGACAGAGATATATCTGCTGGGAGCGTGGGATTCGCCTAAGCTTCAGCTAGGATTTACGCTTTCGACCAATCAGCGAAGAGGATCCACTTGCTGAAACTGCGCAGAAACATGCCCTAGCTTTGGCGATTCTGTCACATCTTTTTGTCCTGTACTGTATGTTTCCACTAGCCGGTAGAGTGCTATTGCGCTCATTCCGCATGACTCGTTGAGGACAACAGCAGTGTCGGCCTGCAGCACATGCGCTACCCGGCACAATGACATGACGGCCAAGGAAGGCCGCCAAAAGCACCAGTAGGACGCACCACAGCGACGGCGACAACACAGCGATTTGCGAGTGCGGGATAAACCAATTGTCGAAATGACTATCGATAACCTTCAATAACAATTGAATGAAAACTGGACATTTGTTAAACGAAAAGACTTGTAAAAAATGTTAAACTGTAAGTCTGATATAGTGAGCGAATGACTGACTAATAGACTGATTGAGTTACTGACGGACTACGGAGTTACTGAATTTGCCCCGCCCACGTACAGATGTATAAAGCGAACAACGTTAAAGTGTTATCAGGACTAGTGATTTCGCAGCCCTGAAAAGTGCGAGCTCCTCAGTTACGGATAATTCACCGTATTCAAGACTCAAGTGCAACAATTAAGCGCGTGCTCTCAAACTAAGAATGTCGCATTGGCTGACAAATGCTTTTTTCAAGGCAGCTTTTTTTAAATAAGAGCGCGCGCTTCGTCCTTGCAAAGGCCATCGACCTACGGTTTTGAAAATGCTTTTTGCCAACCTTATCACTGGGAATCACCATTACTATGCCAGTCGTGAAAATAGTTGTTGTGAAATGATACAGCTCCTTTCGTTCATCCGTTTCAGCCCAGAAGCCAGGCAACATGTCTACCTGACAAAACGTTACCATAATCAATATTTAATTAATGCCATTTAATAAATTCAAACTAAATCCCGAGTGTTTCAGTTGTGGTCTTCAAGTTTTTGCCATTGATCCAGTTTTAACCAGCTAGTGAAGTTTGATAGTGAACCCCACGGATTTTTTCGGCTTTCGGATTTCCACATTGGCACGTGTTGTAGCAGCAAATTTCCAAACCCCCAAATTTTTATTTTAATTTACAGCTGTTATCAAAATTATTTCAAAAAAACGAGTTGCCCGCTTGCAAGGCAAGCGCTTTGCCGCTGAGCTTTAGAGCTCATGCATCTTAGCTGAAAACATTTGGTTATATCACGCGCGCTAGGCGTGCTTACACTGCTCAGCACTGTGCCTATGCTTCAACACGTGCAGAAACAGAAACTGAAATTACCCATGTGCGCCCTTACGCGAGTATCCTCACTCTGCTCGAACAAGCCAGCTGTACGATAGGTTATCGGGGGTTCGCAAACACTAAAACTTGTGGGGTTGTTGGACACATTTTCGAAGAGAATATTGTCTGGGATTTTTTAAAATGCCTATGCACTAATAAAAAACCTGATCCATATCCTGATTCAGTAAAGTCTCTGGCTGCGATTTCCATTGCCACTCCTGCACATACCTGAACGAACAGTTTTT
>OZ038444.1:27916337-27954253 GCA_964036265.1 Daptonema setosum
CTGACTGACTGACTGACTGACTGACTGACTGACTGACTGACTGACTGACTGACTGACTAACTGACTCGGCAACTAACACTAGCTTGCCGAATTGCTGGCTTTTCACTGCCGTCCGGCTGAAGTACGATGTAACCATGGAAGTTGTGCTCCGAGGTTCCGCCGGAGCAGGCTATGGTGAGTGAGTGAGTGAGTGAGTGAGTGAGTGAGTGAGTGAGTGAATGAGTAAGTGAGTGAGTGAGTGAGTGACTGAGTAAGTGAGTGAGTGACTGAGTGAGTGAGTGCATGAGTGAGTGCATGAGTGAGTGCGTGAGTGAATGAGTAAGTGAGTGATGTGAGTGAGTGAGTGAGTGATGAGTGAAGTGAGTGAAGTGAGTGAGTGAGTGAGTGAGTGAGTGAGTGAGTGAGTGAGTGAGTGAGTGAGTGAGTGAGTGAGTGAGTGAGTGAGTGAAGTGAGTGAGTGAGTGAGTCAACCAACCTTGTTTGCTCACAAGTGCGTGGAATGCGGGTTTGTGGACGTACTTCTGAACGGCATCGAACATCTTATCAATACCGGCCGTCGTGGGCGCCGAGTAGCAGATCTGAATTCACGGCACGTTTACACTTTGTCTGATGTTTTTTTTCTGTTGAGAAATCAAAGACCTTCCTTATTATTTCCTAATTTTATATTGTATTTCCTGAAAAGTCTAAAAAACATTCCAACCAATTTGTTGAACTTCAACGGCACGTCCTCTTCGCGTGCTCCATCATGGGACTTGAGGAGCGCGTGCGTGTTGGCACCGCCGAATCCGAACGAGTTGACGCCCACATAGCCGCCGTCCCAAGGCGTTGGCTCGGTGACAACCTGGAAGATGTTTCGGCATTATATTTTTTCGGTATCATGACATCGGCATAAAATTATTTTCGGCATTATAACGTTATGATTCGAAGACTCATCTAAATTTTCCACAGATTTATTTACACAGGCTACACTAAGACTACAAGTATGTCATAATTTGGCACCGAAATTTTGCACCATCAAATTCGAAATCCGCAGTTTCGGCATTAACCTGCATGGATCCGTCGATTAGACCGGCGATATAGGGATTTGGTTCCTTGTAATGCAGATTGGGTGGGATCAGATTGTTGTGAAAGCTGAGAACGATCTTGGCTAGAGCGGCGATGCCTGGAAACGAACGCCTCATATTATTTAGTTTATTACCAGTCTTCAGACTGAATGAGTTGCAAGGTCCTATTAAAAGCCACCGCATAAAAATATGAACAAAGAGAGTTGAGAACGGATCTGTTCAGCCACATCGTTGGAAGTGCCGCAAATTTCCAAAACCCAAAAATTTCCCTAGAAAGTTTTCCAAACACGAAATTTCCGCTGAGATACCACCGGTGCGCGGGCCTCGCTCCCGCTCGGACAAGCCAGCTCATGATTGGTAATCGGGGGTTAACGGGCAGTAAAACTTCATATGGAATATGTTTTTGGTTACTGCAAATTTTGGCGTTTAGAAAAAACTCTGGGGAAATTTTTCGGGTTTGTAGTTTTGCGAAAGTGCTCACACTCTTTACAGAGCATAATATGAAGTTGTGACACGCTATTTATATCACGTTATATTTTCGTTATTATGCTTGTTAAAACTTGGCTGGTCAAAACTCGCGTTGATTTTTAGCCACGTTTCCAAGCATTAAAGTAATGAGTAACAAGCTGTTCACTACAAAATCTTTGTTGTTCGGCCTTCTTACTCAGATCCATGTACACATGTATGTTTCTAATGGTAACAAATAATTCAAGAACAGCTTCATCAAGATTATTTGTATCGTTGTTTCAAAAAATTACAGTTGGATTCACTAACCGGAAGCTGGTTCAGCATGTCCAATGTTGGATTTTACGGAGCCGATGAGCAGTGGTTCTTCGCGGTCTTGGCACATGATTTTCTGAATGGCGTTACACTCTTGTGGATCACCGACCATTGTACCCGTGCCGTGAGCCTGAAATAATTTGGTTTATGTGTGTTGATTGGTGATTCCCTTAACCTTAGTGTCATGTCAGGCTTAGCATTAAGAATAAAAAGTACCGTCTAAGCTACTAATAGTGAGAGAAAAACATTCTAACTTACTTAAAGCGTTTCTTCACGTAGTCTAGACGCCGATCTACAGTTTATGTTAAGACCACCGGGACTCGTCAGTAGGCGAGGTCTTAGCATTCAAACTCAAGCCCTATCGGACTAACCCGAAGATCCTGGTTTGAACATTCATCAGGGAGTACTCCACGTCGGTCAAGGATCGCTTAGCTTAGGCAAACTTAGGCTTAGCTTTAGGCTTCGGCTCAGATTTAGGCTAAGGCGTAGACATAGAGAAAGGCTTAGGTTTAGACTTAGGTTTTGCTCATTTACTTTTTTTACTTCATCAAACTTAATCCATATGAATACCGGACAATTTTATAAAAAAGTGTATCGCTGATTTCGACCAAATGTTAGATATAAAATACCAACTGCAAAAAATTTGGACGAACCTCAAAGTACTTGACTTCGTTCGGCGACACACCCGTTTCATCATAGACCTCTTTCAGCAGTACAGCCTGATTCTCGCCGTTCGGCATGGTGATTCCTGTAATGAGATTGGCCTTCAACTTTGTCAACCCGTAAGTCATGTTTTCTCTCACAAAACACGGGTTACTGATACATTCTTGGATTGAATTTTTGAAAAAAAAATATTCTAGCTGTGTATAAAATACTACCGTGCATAAACTTGAACGGATCATCAGCATGTCTTCGAAAAGTCCTTAACGAATCTTGACTACCAGACAGAGCGAAAAGTTGAAAAAATCATGCTAACCACAATGGATTGTTGTTTGAAATAAATTAGTTTTGGTAACAGTTGTATTAGTTTAGGAACAAGAACCCACAAACCGGATGTTTTGTATCCATCGGCGTTGCTCTTCGCGTGGACGACGGTGCAGTAAATTCGATTGCAGTCCTTCTTCTTCTGCAGAAAGCACACGGCAACAGCTTCAGCTGACGCGTATCCTTTGGCTGAAGCATGTAACGCTTGGTCAAGAAATCATGTTATGAAAAATGTTTCTAAAAACTTGTTACGGACCTATGTACGTACCAGTACGGACATACCAAATGATCATATGGTAATTGATTCCAAAAACAATTCCAAAATTAAAAGACGCGGTGGCGATGTCTGCTTTGTTTAAAACTGCGCGCCAAAGTGGAAAAAACTTTCTGAGCAACAAGAAAACTCAGTTAGGATAAAAACAAAATACTGTGTTCACAAATTCTGCAGTTTTCAAATATGCAGACTGGCAACATTCCAATAAATAAAAAATTTACGACAAATGATTTCAAAAAGCGTTTTGCTTCCATGGCAAAGCCTACCAGTCTAACCATTGGCATCGAACGTCCGACACTTGCCCTCATCTGACATGACGCCGAGTCGATACAACGTCAGTCGGTACATCGGCATCAACGTCAACATGGATCCGCCAACGATCGCCGCCTCGCAGTTACCCAGTCGGATGTTGTCGAACGCCAGATGCAGGGCGAGCTGCAATGGTAAGCCAAACTTTACACGGAGCTAGATTTCACAAGGAGCCAGACTACAAACGGTTCCAGCCTTCACAAGATGTCAGACTTCTTTACACGGAGCCAGACTTCACAGGGAGCCAGACCACACACGGAGCCAGACTTTTAACGGAGCCAGACTTTTTTACACGAAGCCAGACTTCACACGGAGCCAGACTTAACATGGAGTCAGACTTCACACTTCATAGTGAAGTTCAGACCACCGTGAACTTGGCAAAACTGATTTAAAAGATTATGCCTAAATGTAGAAACATTCTACATCATGAGTATCAACAGTTCCCGAGAACGTTATGACATGCTTTGATTACCTCATTTGCAGCTCATTTACAACTTTGACTCAAAATCACGCAGTTAGTGCTTCAAGTGATAAAACATGATTGGATCAGAGATCTTACCATATCTTATAAAATCCCAATATATCTTCTTACAACTGATAATCACATAATCGAAGCTGAGCCCAAAAAGACTAACCAGTGAGCTGGAACAAGCGGTATCCATAGCGAACGACGGTCCGCGAAAGTCAAAGGCATACGAAATCCGATTGGCGAACATGGACCTCGTGCCGCCCATCAGGTTGTAGCCGTTGATGCGTTCCGGATCACCGGACAACGAGACGGATTCCGTTTCTGACGAACTGGCGCCGATAAAGACGCCGATTTTCTTGCCACGGAGATCCTTTGGATTGATACCTATAAGAAGATGAGTGAACAAGGTGAAGTTTGAAAGGGGTAGTAAAGAATCAAGTACATTACATGAAAGATATAAACGATTAGATGTGTTCGAAACAGCAGGCTACCGATTGTTGCAAAAAAAATTGTACAATATCAACACAAGAATATGGGGTAGTCAGACATACTGTATCAACGTGGTTTCGAATTCATATTTTCGTCATTTACTGTATTTATAGATAGTAATTAGTGGTCGGCTTGATTCCGAAAATCAGTTATGTGCTTGTCAAGGTCTTACTACAAAAAAACTACAGGAACATGTTCACATCTCGAAAGCCTAAGGCTAAGGCTGAGCCTAAGACTGAGCCAAAGCCTAAGTCTAAGTCACAAACCTGCGTCAACGATGGCTTCGTGCGTAGACTCCAGCAGGATGCGCAGCTGCGGATCCATGGCATCGGCTTGTTTTGGAGTGACGCCAAAGAATTGTGCGTCAAATTTGGACAAATCCTTCAGTTTTCCGTGCCGTTCTGGCAGACCCATTTGGCCTGAAATGCAATAATGTCGAACTACGATTTTTTATAACTTCCACATTAGTAATCCTAACTACATGACACTGATTTATCATGAATAATTGGTTACGGCTTTTTTAAAAATATATCTATTTTCAGGATTTATAGGACAACTTCTAACCAGGACGCCATCTGCGATCATTATCAGTGACCATGTCGACTTTCTCATAGAGATTTTGTGCAAACTCTTCCATGTTGTCCGATTCGGGATATTTTCCTGAAAAATATGGTAGCTTACTCACTCACTCCCTCACCCACTCACCTACTCACTCACTCACTCACTCACTCACTCACTCACTCACTCACTCACGCACTCACTCACTCACTCACTCACTCACTCACTCACTCATTCACTCACTCACTCACTCACTCACTCACTCACTCACTCACTCACTCACTCACTCACTCACTCACTCACTCACTCACTCACTCACTCACTCACTCACTCACTCACTCACTCATTCACTCACTCACTCACTCACTCACTCACTCACTCACTCACTCACTCACTCACTCACTCACTCACTCACTCACTCACTCACTCACTCACTCATCCATTCACTCACTCACTGCACCCACCTGATATACCCGAGATCACCACCTGATCCTCATCCGGCACTGTCGTTATGTGCCTCGGGATTGTGAGCATCTTCTCAATGACCTCCTTTGCTGTGACACCATTGACCAGCGGGTAGGCAACTGGTTCCTCCGAACCATTGAGCATCGACGATACACCGTTGGTAAGCAGACCGGACGGCAATCCGACTTTGTCACCGTTGAACATTTTTCTCGCGTGCTCCGATCGCACATTCTGCTCCTCCTCCTCCATCAGACCGGAGCTCCGAGAAGCCAACTTGCTGTCAGCCGTCGGTGCCGGCGGCATGTTGAACCCGTGACTTACTGTTGTTTTGGGTGTTAGATGTCCGCTAGGTTCAGACGTCCGATAGGTTTAGATGTCCGATAGGTTTAGATGTCTGATATGTTTAGATGTCCGTTAGAATTAGATGTCCGTTAGGTTTAGATGTCCGATAGGTTTAGATGTCCGATAGGTTTAGATGTCCGATAGGTTTAGATGTCCGATAGGTTTAGATGTCCGATAGGTTTAGATGTCCGATAGGTTTAGATGTCTGATATGTTGTTTTCTGCCGGATGCCAATAATTAAGATATTGCAATTATATAGTTAAATATTGGTCCACTAGGTGAAACACAGACACTGGTAAACAGCCAGTGTCATGAATGAGTGGAAGCACGGCAAACAACCAATGGTATCTGAAAAATACTAACAATTCAGGTTAACAAATAAACGTTTCGATTTGTTGACCTGCTGTTTACAGAAGCGAAAAGAACGATAACTTCTAGTACGGTATTAACTACAGGGAACCGCGATTCCATAACTTTATCATCGATTTCCTAATTCCGACTACCTCCTCACAAAATACTATGAAGGTTATGGTTAAAAGCAAAATATGTTGTGATGAAAACTCCTAATCACATCAACTTTCAAAAGCTGCTGAACATGCTGCGTATAAATAATTTAAATAGGAACTGTTAATCGATAATTCAGTTTTTTTGGTAATTAAACTTCTTTATTTGTAATGAATTTATTTTTGCCGTTATAAAAAAATGACGCAAGAAATCACACTTGCAGGTTGATGAATGTCTCAGGTGCTTTCCTCTCTGAAGTTTTGTTAACTTCAATAAGTGCGTTATTGATCACAGACAGCAGCTGAACTTTATACATAAAAAATGAAGGTTCAAATATATATTATTTTTTCAAATTGCTCATATTTCTTAATCATTTGGTGCAACGACCATAGTTTTCGACCACAGGAGTTGTCGTTTAGACAAATCGCTTATAAAACCAGCTAGATTGAAACCTGTTCTACCTAATACGATGTAAAGAAACGGCACGGTTTCCGGCTGCCCATTTCTAAAAAAAAATATATTGTGCGAGCAGTGTTTTTAAAGAGCAAAATGTTCTCATCGCTCATTATAATTGATGACGAAAACAGACAAATAATGACGTCAAATAAATGCTCAGTATAGTTTAGGTAGAAACATTTAAATTTTTACTTGTTGTTTCATGCCTCCTCTAACAACAAGTAAAAATTCCTCCGACAAGAATGAACTGGAGAGGATTGATGAGACCATTGAACTACAAAAACTTATTATTACAGTTTACTGACAAAATTATGACTGCAGTAGAAGAGTTTTTAAAGATTTCTCCAGTTTCTAACTTTATTTTTCCAATTTTTTCATCGTATAAAATTTTATATTGAGTTATAATTTATAATTTTTATAAGTTGAGTATGAAATTTTCCAAAAATTTTCTTAGATTTTTTCCTAACACGAAATTTTTGCGTGCATACTAATGTGGGCCAAACTTCATGTGGAATGTTTTTATTGACGGAAAATTTATTGGGGTTGAAATTTTGCAGCGAATACACGAAAATTTTTAGCTAAACATAAATTTTTGCCGAGTGTCATAACAGATATTGCCGAGTGTCATAAAAGGCTTCACAGGTCGTGTCAATAAAACTCCGCAGTAAACGTGCATGCGGACGCAATAATTACTGGTGGGCTTGCTAATTAAAACCGAAATTTTTTGAGCTATATATTACCGATTTAATTTTCTAGGTGTTAGTTTTTTATTTGCTTTAGTAATTCGCTTTATACTGGCTTGGCTGAGCGTATGTCCTGGCCGCATATTTCCAAAACCCCGAAATTTTTCTAGAAATTCTCCCATACACGAAATTTTATGTTCGCATACTAAGGTGGGTAATAACTGAAATACCACCGCTGCGCGGGCCTAACACGGTTGTCCTCGCTCCCGCTCGGACAAGCCAGCCTTAAGATAGGTAATCGGGTTATCGGACAGTAAAACAGAAAATGACAGAAAATTTTGGCGTTTAGAATAAACTCTAGAAAAAATTCTGGATTTTGTAATTTTGCGTCCTGGCCGCAGTTCAACAAGCGCTAGAACAACCCTGAGCCCTTGACTAAGCCTAAGCCAATTACTAATCTCAAGCCTATCACTAAGCCTAAGCCAATTACTAAGCCCAAGCTTATCACTAAGCCTAAGCCAATTACTAAGCCCAAACCTATCACTAAGCCTGAGCCCCTATATAAGGACTTATTATATTCAATTTGTATCCGTTTTTAAACTGGAGGTTATCGAATCCGATTGTGGTTGTATGCAAAAAGTTCTGGCATTTTTCAGACAGCATCCTGGCCTAACGCAGTACTACTCAGCTTCTTTTTTCATCATATAGTTGAACAAAAAATCGCGAAATATTCTAACAGGCCAAGAATTTCTGAAACTGAGAAGGTTATAAACGAAAGTCTTTTATAACACGATTATTTCTTCAGAGAAAGTTCAAATCAAGAACTAAGAATACAACTTCTATTTCTAAATAATGTATCGCTCAAAATTGTAACAAACAAATTCTTTTTCCGGTCCACCTTGTGAGATCAACCAACAGTTTCTGCCAGGTCTCACAATATTTGCAACAAAACATGAAATGCATTGCAGTAATTTAAAGGTGTTTATGTGCATATAACGTGCGTAATATTACACTGTTATTGATGCGTACTGTTTTTAGTACTGTATTTACTAATTTATAATTTATAGTTTATAATTTATAATCTATAATTTATAATTTATAATTTATAATTTATAATTTATAATTTAAAGTTGTTTATGTGCATATAACGTGCGTAATATTACACTGTTATTGATGCGTACTGTTTTTAGAAATTACCGGTTCCAATCCCAGTGAAATGTGTTTTTTTACACTCTGAAACAAGTTCTGAGAGTCAGCAGGGTTAATTAATTACCCTCTTTCCATTCTTATTGGTGATTTGATATGTTTGTACAGTGACTTACTATTAGTTACGATTTTAACAAGGGCGTAACTAACGTTAAAATGAACAAATGGACGAGATGCAAATATTTACATCAGGATAAGTATAATAGATAGTATTGAGATCATAATGTTTTGAGAATTAATCTTGAGAAGGAAGGAATTTCACAAGCTTATAAGCGGAATCAAGGGTCGTTTCTAGAAACCTAATGTTTACCATGCTAAGAACTTTTCTAAGACTTACGTATACTGCTATGCAGCTAATTTACTTGACAACTTAATTAGGCGCCATTTTCGCATTTTGTCCCAGTGTAACGAAAAAAACTGATTTTTTTTCTCAAAGTATGTAAACAATAAATTGTTTTGAATACAAATTGCGTGCCAGAAACACTTACCACTAACAAGAAATCTTCGACGGGCTATATCCGACCTGGTAGCTGCACCTATACAATGGTCGCCGATTTGCGATCTGCGCTGAGTCGGCTTTGAGCGGGTTGCCGGGTTTTTGTTTTTGCACTAGGGAACGGGAAAAAAGAAAAAGTGGAGTTCCCCTCCTTTGGCAATTCCATAATCTGAAATTCGTTTCTTAATTTGTAGGTAAAACGGTCTCATAATAGCTAATTCTTCCGTACTTGAGAGAATTCTTTATTTTGGAAAATTTGGGTCGTCCGCCATTGGTGCTCGGTGTCGCTGATGTCCCGAGCTTGCTGTTGTCGACGTCGATGACCTTACTCCAGCGATCACGATGGCTCTGTCAGTTAACGAAGAGGCAGTCCAGCAGTGCGTCAGTGCATCACAGATACAACATGTGTGACAACGTATGAAGATCCGGTTACCGCTTTACTTGACTTGATGATAGACGGTATTTCTAAACTTTTGCCATACAATCAAAGGGAAAAGCCTGTACAAAGTACAGGACAAACTTTGGAAAATTCACCGAAATTTCAGCTAGGCTTTACGGATCGCTGATTAGTTGACCACGCCCCCAAGCTTGGGGCGTGGCCAACCATTATCGCCGCGAATGACCTAGCTGACGTTACGGCGAATTTTCCGAAGCTCCGCGTAGCCGGAAACATATACATATGTTATGTACATGTAGAAATACATTGTTGTGCATCACCTCGCGCTCACTCGAGAATTTCAGCGAGAGGAAATTTCCCGTTTACATGTGGAGGCCTTGCTAACGAGTGTTCGAACTTGACATGAGTGACAGCAGTTATCTAATAACTGCGAAACAAACATGAAAAAAGCTGAGATGTTCAAATGAAAAAATGGCGAATTTTCTTTAAATTATTATTAACTGATTGAAAGTATACATACTCTACCCAAACCCCCTTTCAACGTGTTAAAACTGACTAAAAGTTTGGGCGTCTCAATTATGATGCGAAAACGATAATCAATCATTTTTTCTCAAGCACGCAATTAAACATCATGCACATAATTTTAACATGAACAGTGTTTTCCGACGGAAACAACGCGACGGCTGTAACTTTAATATAAAACAGACTGATCCTTTTCGCCTTCGCTTTTTACCGTGATCACCCAACATACAAAAGCGGGACGTACAGTATGTACATACGTACAACGGATAATGTAACAGATTCCGGTTGTCACAAATCGTTTCTGAAATTTTACATTTATTGAAAATTTCATTTAAAAACACCAATGTTCATATTTTGAAAATTATAATCTACCCTAATAAGATTTAAAAAAATTATACCTTACAAGTTATTTTGAGTATGTGGTAAGAAAACTGACTGATCCAATGAATGATTTCCGTCTGACGACCATTGAAAGGAAATAAATAACAAACTTAATTAATGAGACATATTATATGTAAATCCCGCTAGACTATACATTAGAGAATATGATAGATGAAGATGAATAGAATAATAAAATTTTTGTCAATAATCAATTTTGGTGGCTTGTTAGAACATGCTAACTTGATTTTCGCACTTGTCGGTTAACAATCATTTACATCTACTACAACACAGGCAAACCCATACACTTAAATACATTGTATGCCTAACTTTTTGCTGGTAACTGATTGTGTTTCTCTGACATCTGAAAGTTTTATTACACCGACAAACAATAACAAGCTGTCATGAAACCCCGCAAAATTGATTATGTAACATCTTTGTGTGGTTATGCGTTCTCAGCTACTGTAGTTATTTAGTTAGCACTTAATAGTTTGATTCCTTTGTTTGCACTTTATGACCACGATAAATTTAAAGATAATCGTAAAACAAGCGAATTGTTTATTTAAAAACAATTTGTGTCGTCACGACAATTTTTTTACTGGACTTGAATTTTCTTTAAAAAAATTCGAGAATCACGTTACCCACTCGTAAAAATTGTCATAACAAGTTTCTACTACTGTTTAATCTCAATTCCGCTCATCACATCAAACCAAAAAACAGTTATTTTTCAGGTCATCAGTCAAGTTCAACCATCTACAGTCATGCTCGAGCTCAGAGTACATACTTTTTAGTTACGCAACTGTTTGTATCGAAGTATGTTGTAATAATAACATCAATTACAAATGATTAGGCGCACTGAAATTGTTTGCGCGGTTTTTTCTCCGCGTAAATGTTTAATCTAACGTAGATTGTTTTTGAAGGGTAGGTTAGACGTAATCAACGATCTCATCACATGCAATCCCAAATGGAAAAATCTCTAAAAGAGGGATAATTTCAAGTTCAACTTTCTAATAAATTGAGAGCTTTGTAGAATCGAGCTAGATAAATCGGTACGCTCTAGCAATGCGCACTGAACGATGTCGGAGTTTTTTCCAACCGCCATTTTCTCAAGGTTCACTTAATTGGATGTTGTACAGCAATACAACATTACAACCTGACCGGATCTATGCAAGATGTAGTAACTTTTTTGCTGGAAAGTTTTTCAGTATAAACAGGAATGTTTTAAAATAAATGAAAATTACTAATTAACTAAATAACTAAGTATCTAATTATTAATTTTATATACCAAACCAACAGACATGTAACGTGATATATAATAATAGTAACTGAAATCAATTAAAGTACTAGTTAACTAAACAACTAACTATCTAATTAACAGTTGTAGATAGCCAAATAATGGAAATTTAACGTGATATATATTATTAGTAAAAGAACTCAATTCTGAGGAAAGCTTTCGTTCATCGGCAGCAGTACAAAACTGGCGTACTTAACACAGTTGTTGTGTAAGTAACCCTTATTACTGTTGTACAGTAACGTTTTTACAGTTGTTGTGTAACGCCCATCCTTTGGCAGTTTACAATACTTACTTTGACAAGCTTATGAACGTTGATAAGTTTAGAACTTCTCAGTATTGGAAAACAAGTTTTCAGAGTTCCTCTTCTTTCCACTCAACAGTGTCGTTTATGAAGTAATGTCAATTTATAAAACAAAACATTGTAGGTATGTACATATATAACATAGTAATCTTGAGATACTGTGATAGAGATGTATAAACAATTCTACATACATGCACAAGAGAAAGTACTGTATAACTGAGGTTCGAATACTTCGCGACAGTTTTCCGGGACATTGTCGGGACAGTTTTTTTGTAAAAAAATTTCAAGCACACTATTTTTTGCTTGTTTTTTGTAACAATTTTCACAGGCACATTAAATTCAAATTTTTAATTTGAGTTGTGTGGCAAAAGTCTTATAGAAAAATCCGTGAATTTGTCGCCTTTGTCGCGAAATATTCGAACCTCAGTTATACGTGCGCGAATTCTTCTACACTCATGTGATGTAAATTCATGGGACTCCATTGCACACTGCTTAGCAAAAAGCAAATCAATTACGTAGAACAAACATACAGGGTGGGACAATAAAAAACCACACCGCTTTGGAGGGTAATAACTAGGTGAATAAAAATCAAATTGAACTGCGGTTTTCATAAATTCAGTGGTATGTCCTTAACTTTTGTTGATAAATATAAATGAAAAAAGATATCAGCTTTCTACTGAAAAGTTGCTGTTTTGCTTTTGAAAACCAATAAACGTTCTTATTTACAACTAAAAATTAACACAAAGAAAACAGTAATTAAACCGAAATACAAGCAAGGATATTTATGATAAGTAGCAGACACATAAGAGTGCACAAGAAAGTTGACGGCCAGCAGATTACCTGTCTTCTACCCTGCTTATTGTAAAAAATAGTCAGAGTTAGCAAGAAGTATGGTTTGAACAGAACTAGTTTAACTAAATTAATTAGAAACTAAAAATGTATCACTGAACAGTTGAAAACCTTAACAAACGACTGTTGATCCATATGTGAGAAAAACACCGTCCGGTTCAAGAAGTGGTATTCAAAAAAATTGCAGCGTAACTTCTGATTGCGTTATATTTGTTAAACAAAAAATGAGGTGATAGGTTTTCAAAAAATACCGGTAAAAAAATTCAAGCCGTAAGTTAATCTGATACTTATTCACTGAGGTGAGTGTTGTTTTGGCCCACCCTGTATGTGTACATTATTATTAGCTTTTTACCGTACGTACAGCGTTTTTACACGCTGATTTGTCCTAATGCTTCGAATTTTCACGTGACTTTTCGAAATGTTGTACCGTATTCATGATGATAACTTTTACACAGCAGCTGCGAATCATAATGCAATGATAAGAAAAAAGTCTGGCCATGTGAAAAACACCTTTGTATTATAAAGCACATAAGGTGTTGAAAATAGCAAAACTCGTTTCACGATTAGATACAACGGAAGACGTTGTTGAAGACACTAGTTTTGTTTCTGAAAACTCTTGTTTGAAGACCTAACCAAAGCAAGAAATGTAAATTAAAGACCCTTTTGGGTTTCTGGCGAGGAGCGCTGGTCAAGTGGTTAGAGGTTAGACTCTGATCTGAATCCGCCTGACCGGCCGCACACAGATTCGAATCCCGGGGCCGACAACAAAAAACCTTACGGCAGTCAAACAGAAGTGTGATCTACTGGCTGATGATCATTAAACAATATGCCTCGAACATCCGACGGAGTGATTTGGAACTGAGTTTCATCATTTGCCTATGATAAGCACCATTCGTCATTGGGACCCGGCGGAATATTTGAAAACTACACCTTTTTTTGTCAGAATTTGTGCGACCCAACGACAGCTGATAACCATTTGATTGTTTGTACGGCTTCGGCTTAGTTCCGCAGTTCCAGGCTGTACGTTCCTGAAGGAGATAGCCTAGCTAAGCCTCTTCGTTAATCCGAATTAGATAAAGTGGAATTTGGGAATCTGACAAAAAACCGGTACAGTTCCTAAATATGCGACCCGGTGAAGTCTTGATTCGAGTGAGACAACCAAACATCAAGAAAACGAACATGATATACTGCTGGACCAGACCGTTAACATTTCCACGTAGTGGTATATGATGAAGCTTAACTTAACTCAACTCATCAGCTGTAAAGTAAATTTGTAGTCACAACGTCGTGCTCAAGGATGTGAGCAATTTCGCTTGTAAAGCAACTGACATTCATGAGTGGAAAATCCGGTTCGGATTGTGCCAAAACTTTTTTCACTTATAATGATAAAAAATTTAATTTTCATTTTATTTCGTATTACCGTTTATGAGGTTCATGAACTTACCATGACGTTCTCTCTTTGTTCGTCATCTATCAGATCAGTATCGACCATGTTTACAACTGATCACCTTCATAATTGCTGCCGCTACGCCAATGACACGTCACCTGACTAACGAAAAGGATGATAAAAACAGAAAATCCCCTTCTTTGGGGATTTATCAAAAGTGGGATCAGCTTGTACACTCAAGGTCTCGCTGAAATAGCCTCTAAACTGGTCCGATTACCTCTCATTGGGGAAAATTCCCATTCTCTTTCAAATGTGCGCTCGTCCGCCCATTGCGATCAGGTGAAAGTGTAATAAATCATATTCATTGGAGTCGAAATTCTGTAAGGGCGTGGTAAGCAGCCATCATGAGACGAACTTCCGTCTCCATCGTTCTTGTTGTAAAACTTCCGGGAACCGGCAAACTAAAAAAAACATCTTTCCAATCGGAAATTTACGGGAAAATCCTGGCCACCAAAACAAAATCATCGCAACGTATCAAAGACTGTATAACCAGGAAGTTTGAAACCTCTGGCAGAAAACTCGTGAACCTGTCTTGAACGATGACCTTGCGTAACATAACATGTACGGTGATATCAATCTACAGTCTGCCGACAGTGTTTATTACAACCTGACGTTGATTCACTGAGACAGTCCTTCGGGGTGGGCCAGCCCAACTTGCAGATCTCTCATGTTCACTCCACATGCTCAAGTCAATAATGGTTTTAATTTAATGAAAGTGTAGAGTGTAACGTGTGAGATGCAAACGCAAAATGTTGTGAGTCTGATTTCACTCCAGATTCAAAGTGGAAGAAGTGTTTCCCCATGACATTTAGATGTCATACGCTCAGTTGCGGCAAAGGGTTGAAGAAACAATTTTAGCGCAGTCTACAGTTTTACAAAAAAACGCGAAGAAGTGTTTCTCCATGACATTTGGATATTTTCATACGCTCAATCGCGACAACGGGTTAAAGAAACCATTTTAGCGCAATCTTACAGTTTTACAAATAAAACGCGCTTTAACTGGAAGTTGACGCTACATTTTGTAATCAATTAAATTGGCAGAATCATCAGCTTTAATATATTGCCTGAAGTTGACAAGCATGTTGGAAAGTTTATGCACGCATAAAGTTAAACTGTACGTGTGAAGTTGTGTAAACTTGACATGTATCTGTAAAGTTGATTGGTTTTGCGTGACGTTAACATGCATCATGTATAGTTGGTATGAACGTGTGAAAGTTAAAAGCTTGTCTAAAGTTTACACGTGTAAAGTATAACATGAAGGTGTAAAGTTAAACATGAAGGTGTAAAAACTACATTAACACGTGAAAATGGCATACATGTGTAGAGTTGAAGTTTACCTGTAAAGTTGAAATGTATTGCCTAAAGTTGACATCCGTGTGAAAGTTTTCACGCACGTATAAAGTTGACATTTACGTGTGAAGTTGTGTAAACTTGACTTGTACCTGTAAAGTTGACCTGTTTTGCGGAATTAAAAATGCATCGTGTAAAGTTGGCATGCACTTGTGAAGTTGGTACAGTACCTACATATCTGCGTATCATGTAGAGTTGTCACGCACACAGGTTAGTGTAAAGTTAAAGTCACCGTTTTTCGCACTGCACGCTAGTAAACAACTTTACATACAGTCGGTGCAGCGGGTTATGTCTTGTAAAACTGTTGCCATTCACATCCTAAAATTGAGTTTTTCTCTGATTATAACGGGAATATGATGAAAAAAATTGGTGGGGATGTGAAATAGGATCTGGCGCACTTTTTCAGTTCGACAGATTGTTACAAAAAATATTTCACAGGCAGAAAAAATGACGAAAACGTACACGTATCATAAATTTGTAGTAAAGGTGATGTTTCATGAGTAGGGACGACTTTTTTAATATTCTTGCTGACTGAAAAAGTGCGCCAGATCCTATTCTATAACTCCACCAATTTTCATCATCATATTCCCGTTATAATCAGAGAAAAAAGCAATTTTAGGATGTGAATGGCAACAGTTTTACAAGACATAACCCGCTGCACCGACTGTACCAGCGGAAGAGAATGGGTGGGAAAAGTGGAATTCCTCTTTCTTTGCTTTTCAAACACAAGAACTGATTCCCTAAAGTGTAGGGAAAATAGCCTGAAAATGTCAATTCCAAAAACCTGCTGGGATAAACTATTGCATTCCTACTGACGAGTAATTAGATGGCTAATTTGCGGCTGGCGGATGAGAATGGGTGGGAAAAGTAGATATCCCCCCGTTTTTGGCGGTTTCAAAAACTAAAGCTTGTTCCTCAAGGTGTACGTAAAATGGCTTGACTTCTGCCAATAACCATCTCTTTGGAGAGATTCCCTCCTTTTAGACGCTTAGCTCGTCCGCCAGTGGTAGTAATCACGTGTAATACAGCGCGTAAAACACTGAGCTCAGGATAGGTAAGTGGAGCGCAAATTGAATCGACCCCGCAAATGAAGATACGGATCTTCAAACGGCAGCAAATCGCGATATGATATTTTTGGCGATAACAACCTATCAAAAAAATTAAATGGTGGGCTCCCTTGATCAGTGCCAAGAGGCCGATGGGGGTTCGAGTCTTGAAGTGCTGTGGTGAAGAAGTTGGACCACTTTCTATAAGTGTCGAAGACAATGAGTACGCACTAATAGCCAGGTTGACTCAGCCTGTCAACCCTCCGTGAGTCAACCGTGATTAGCGGACTCTGTCTGCGTGGAGTATCCTCGTGATCTCCGTTGGAATGGGGACCAGGCAGGTCGCGGATTCAATTCTGCGGATTGGTATCTCCTTCGGCCGGATTCCGCATAAGTGAACGTTAACGTTCATGTTTTTACGTTCCGTTCAAATTAACAAAAGTGCAAAATAACACTAAAACCGCGATATTGTATTTTTGGCAATAACAAAACAATGAACGAAAATTAGACAAATAGTAGTGCAAATTAACAAACTAAAACACTGAATTATACTTCAATGAATCGTTCGAGCTCTTCGAACTTTTTAAATTCCTAAATTCTAAATTTCTGCGTGCATAACTGGTTTGGCCGACTCTGATAATGTAAAAACCGCTGTGGGAATCTAGCACAGATAATTCTGACTTTTCAGACTGTGAAACATTGCCTCATTGTGTTTTATGATAGATCGTGAGGACTGACCAAGCATGTCAACTCAAGTTTATTCATGAGCTGTGAGGTCGTCTGACTAGTCTAGTGCATAGGGCGCCAGCCTCGAAAACTGGTGGTTCTAAGTTCAAAACCTGACTTGAGACACAGATCCAGACGCATTGCTCTGGGCTTTCTGCCCTTGCCCGTCAGTTTATTCAACTCTCGGGCCACTGCGAAAACACCATTCTGACATGGTATTAGTGTCCGTTGAATATTTCAGTTAATGACGGAAAACAAGTGAAAGAAGGTACACAACAAACTTCGACGCTTTGGTGAACAATATAGATCATAGCACAAGGAGTTTTTTTATTTGATTGTAACTAAGATATGTATAAGTTAATGAGCTGTAAGAAGTATACAAGACGGTCTGAAGAGTTTCGACACATTGTTTCTGGCACAATTAAAGCTCAAACAATAACTTGGCACAATTAAAGCTCAGATGTCACAAATACTTACAGTTAAAGATGCTCTCGAAATGAAATGAGGAATGAAATGGGAAGTGAAATGGGAAAGACCATTTTTGCTCAGACCATGAAACATCAGGTTCATAACTTGTTAGGTGAAATCTACGCAAATTTTATTTAAAAATACTCCTCGTGATAAACTACACATTGCTGACATTGGTTGTCGTTAGCCGATCAACATAAAGCTCCGTCGCCGTGGGATCCATTTCTGGTAGAAAACTCACAGGCATCACAAAAAAAATTCCCGGCTATGTTCAGAACATTAAAACGAAATTGAACAGAATGAAATAATACAAAACGGATGTTGACAACGATCTTTGCCAGTTGTTTTGATGTGAGAAACAAGTGCGTGGATAGAAAAACAACAGACTTACGTATTGACGGACGAGTTAGTCCTCCAAAGAAAGGGTAATATGTTCAGAGAGGGGGGGGGGGGGGGGGGGATTGGCAGTTTTCAGACCATTTTACCTCCACATTAGGAAACAAATTCGACTTGAAAAAAACGCCAAAGAGTGGGGAATTCCACTTTTCCCACCCCTTCTTGTCCGCTAGTGTTTGATGTGGATTGAAAAATAACGAAGAAGACTTACGCGTGTCATGTTTATCAACGCCGTTAACACTGGCGGCCGAGCAAAACCTCCAAAGGAAGGGGGGTTTTCCAAAGAGGGGGGAATTTACAGAAATTAGGCTATTTTACATACACCTTGGGAAACAATTTCCAGTTTCTGAAACTGCCAAAGAGGGGGGAATTCCACTCCCCCACCCCTACTCGTCCGCCATTCCCGTTAAGATATTGATTCGATAACTGAATAAAAGTTTCCGACTAATCAAATTGGGAAAAAACTGATGGCGAAATTGAACATATCAAAGCTGGCAAAAACTCTGGTTGCCCAACTACGTTGTATGTTAACTTTGAATAGATTTTTTAATCAAAACTGTTCTCTTAATAAGTTTGCAAGATAACCACAAATTACAGTTTACTCTTCTAAAGTGTTGTAATATATTTACATATATGTTCATGTTATTTATAGTATAATCATATTGTGTAACTCTATAATGTTACAACAAATCGAGTTTTTTGCTATATTTAACTGTTTCCGTCACCGTGTGTTTAATGTGCATACCACCGCAAAGTTTGACAGAAATAGTTTCATTACTAGAATATATGTGAAAAAAACATTTATTTGGAGGATCGAACAAAGATTGATAAAAAAAGATATGAAAGCAAAAAAAATCACTTGATCATAAATTGCTTCACAAAGGTTAACATTGTCAATTTATTAAGAGACTGAATTTGAATGCGCGCCATTTAAGCCTTTTCAAGAGAGGTTTTTTTTAATTTTTTTATTTTTATTTTAATTTTTTTATATATTTTCTTTTATTTGTTACTTTTATTTTTTTTTATCAAAAATAAATTTTGTGGCCCCGGTAACGCACGAATGCGCTGAATTGAGCTCGAGTTTCCATGTTGTCCAGATGTTTTGTAAAAAAAGAGAGTTTAGTTCTCGAATTTTTGAAAGTGCGCCAAAAGCAGATTTGAATTCAAACTGCGCGCCAAAAAGTTTTTGGCTAACAAGAAACCTTGGTTGGGCTGTAGTGCGATGGAGATCAGGCCAGCACACTTATTATTCAGCCTATCACTGGAGGACGAGCGAAACTTCCAATAGGAGAGGAATTTTTCAGAAGAGGGGGAATTGGCAGAAATAAGACCTCATTTACCTACACCTTAAGAGGAACAGCTTTCACTTTTGAAACAGCCAACGAGTGGGGAAACCAGCTTTTCCCTCTCTTGGGGAAAGTGTAAATTAATTTTTAATAACCTTGAAACAACACCGTTAAATTTCCTGAACTACAGTTCAGTCTCTTAATCAACTAGAAATGTTTTAAGGATCCTTGAAAAACATTGTAAGGAAAACAAGATTAAAAAATCACCACAGGTCTAAGACACTTGTTGCTACCAAAGTTGTTGTTGTTGTTGTTGATGTTGTTGTTGTTGTTGTTGTTGTTGTTGTTGTTGTTGTTGTTGTTGTTGTTGTTGTTGTTGTTGTTGTTGTTGTTTTTTTTGTTAATGTTGTTGTTGTTGTTTTACAGTTCAAGGATGTTACGCAACAGCTTCACCGTATCAGGCAAGTGTTCGCCGAGGACGATGGAATCGTGATCTCCCGGAAGACGGAGAATTGTGACGTTTCCGTCAACGATCTGAGTGAGTGAGTGAGTGAGTGAGTGAGTAAGTGAGTAAGTGAGTGAATGAGTGAGTGAGTGAGTGTGTGAGTGAGTGAGTGAGTGAGTGAGTGAGTGAGTGAGTGAGTGAGTGAGTGAGTGAGTGAGTGAGTGAGTGAGTGAGTGGGTGAGTGAGTGAGTGTGAGTGAGTGAGTGAGTGAGTGAGTGAGTGAGTGAGTGAGTGAGTGAGTGAGTGAGTGAGTGAGTGAGTGAGTGAGTGAGTGAGTGAGTGAGTGAGTGAGTGAGTGAGTGAGTGAGTGAGTGAGTGAGTGAGTGAGTGAGTGAGTGAGTGAGTGAGTGAGTGAGTGAGTGAGTAAGTGAGTGAGTGAGTGAGTGAGTGAAAGAGTGAGAGAGTGAGTGAACCAGTGAGTGAGTGAACTACACACTTTTGAGAGACCGTAATCTTCAGATATGTCGAAAGGCGACTTGTCCACGCGGATCAAGTTAACGTTGCCGACAAATTTTGAACTCGGCGTGTACCTGCAACAGCTACAACAGTGACAAAAACAACAACAACAACGACAACAACATTAGTGACAAGGACAACAACAAAAACAGCAACAACAACAACAGCAACAACAACAACAACAACAACAACAACAACAACAACAACAACAACAACAACAACAACAACAACAACAACAACAACAACAACAACAACAACAACAACAACAACAACAACAACAACAACAACAACAACAACAACAACAACAACAACAACAACAACAACAACAACAACAACAACAACAACAACAACAACAACAATAACATTATCACCTGTCGGCCATCACGTATTTGTTCCACAGTGTTTCCACGACAATCGATGCGAGTTTCGCGTCAGTGAAGAAAGGGTTCTCCACATTAACAAGCCGATCACCAATAATTCCCATTCGAGCCTTCGTGGTTGGAGCTTTCATGACATCAAGCTTGACTTTGTTGTCGGTAACACCTGAGTGAGTGTGTGGGTGAGTTAGTGGGTGAGTAAATGAGTGAATTAGTGAATGAGTGAGCGAGTTAGTGAATGGGTGCGGTCACATTAACCATATAGATTGCCGAAGAAACCAATTAACTCAGCTTGGAGCATCGGCCAAAGTTCTGGTCTCTTGTACAGGTCCTCTGAAACAGAAACAATAACTCACTCACTCACTCACTCACTCCCTAACTCACTCACTAACTCACTCAATCACTCACTCACTCACTCACTAACTAACTCACTTACTCACTCGATCACTCGCTAACTCACGCACTCACTCACTCACTCACTTACTAACTAACTTACTCACTTACTCACTCACTCACTTACTAACTAACTTACTCGTTTTCTCACTTACTCACTCACTCACTCATTCAACCATTCACTCACTCACTCACTTTTGAACTCAATGTTCAGTCGCTTGGAGTAGGATTGCGTTTGAACATCCCAATAGGCGGGTGAGGAGTCAATCAAAGTAACGGTTGCGGGTGTTATACCGAGTTTGGAGAGTTGACAGATCTTAAAACGAAATGACGGATTAATCGAATGACTGACTGACTGACTGACTGACTGACTGACTGACAGTCTGACTGACTGACTGTCTGGTTGACTGACTGACTGACTGACTGACTGACTGACTGACTGACTGACTGACTGACTGACTGACTGACTGACTGACTGACAGACAGACTGACTGACTGACTGACTGACTGACTAACTGACCATTTCAAACGCAACTATGGCTCCATACGAATAACCGACTATGTGGAAATCGCCGGAGTGTAGCTCCCCACTGCGATGTCTTCGTATTTCCTGTAAAGCCCGTATGTTGTTTCTGTGTGGGGGTTTCAACAACTTCCGAGTTATTTCAAAAACCAGTCTTTCGTTGTATTTGGTGAGAGCATGATTTATTCAGTAACTTGTTACATTTTACATTTGATAGATAGACATAACATAAACAATAAAGGTTAGTTACTGAATTTCAATTCGTTGTGTAACTGTAGATAAGAAAGGTTAGAATTCAATTGGATATTAAATGTTAACTATGTATGGGAAAATGTGTGGGTGTTTCAAAATGGTAATATGCATAATTAATAATCATAATTATATTTCATAATGGTAATTATGACACTGCGGCGCGCAGAAAAGACACCATCTGCACCCATGTTCCGCAGATCACCAAAATCATTACAGATGCAAGAACAGTTACGCCCGCCGTTATGGTTGTCTGTATCCATTTTGCATTCACTACGTCCGATAGTATGGTCCCCCAGTTGATTCTGTTATCTGCCTGGCTCTGTTTGGACTCGATCGAGCCGTAGCCGTTCATCTGTGCGAGCTGGACCGACGCCAGTGTGGCTATCAGCTCAAACGTTGTTATGCCATTGCAATGAACTGTACATTGCTCCATTACAACACGTGTTTTGAAATGCAAAACAACAGTGCTTTTCAAACCATCTGGTGAGCATGGCAGAGTGAATGTGTTAGAATTACACACAGTATGTGCAATTGTGTACGTATGCGTAGACACACAGCGAAACTGGGCCGTGGCTCCGGTCAGACTGGCATAACTGCCTGAAATACTGGTCACTTCAATCTTGCAGATGTTTTCTTGATTTTCGAACACCATAATCTTTTCCATATCAATTTGAATTTCCACATAAGCTGCCTGCATAAATTGACCGACAACCGAATTTCCTTCTTTACGAAGTAGAACTTCTCCGGTATTAATTGGCAAAACATTTCCAGGCAAACCAAATGTTTCATCGATGTTCACGGCTGGACATGCGCACGCCACCGAAGCTTGTCTGCCCTGGCATTGGCAACTGTCCGCTGCAACAAAACACGATGTGAGGTTGGTGTTATGTGCTGATGTTTCATTTGGGCACTGTAGCATGCCCAGTTGACCTGCGATAGGCAGACCAGATGGTGAGACGGTTGCCATAGTTGTACGTCTGTTGTCACTGATGAAACTTGACTGTAGAAGTGGCATGATCGGTTCCTTCGAATTGATAAGTGTCAGTTTGATTTCTTCTCCTTCAGTCGGGTAAGACGGTGACAGCACGTGTACCTTGGTGATCTTCTTATCATTAATTTGAGTAGTCAGTTCGAACGCATACTCATGTTTCCATGTCGGACAGTTAAACACTTCATAGATTATCGGTGAAGTTGGGACTGCATTCACCCGATAAAATAGACAGCCTGAAGTACATAGGAAACACCCACAAGCTGCACACCCGCAACTTTCCATGCAATAGGTGTAGCCCAACATAGATTTAGTGTAAGACTCCAACTCAGGTACAGATTCATCAGTCTTCAGTCTTTCACATTTATCGGAAGTGCAGCTTCCCATCGATGGGCATCGTTTCACTGATGTCACTTTAAAAGTCATAGATCTAGTCCAATACATAGACTTTTTCGTACATTTGACTTTGACGTTGACTAGCTTTATTGTAACCTGCCCGATAACTGATTGATTTTCATCAACCAAAAGTATGTCTGATGACTCATCCAAATTTAAGGTGATACGTGCACTGTGGCTGACCATGCAGCGTAGTCGATCGCCGTCGCGTGTGCAGTCACTAGTGGTGGCCAAAAGGTGAGTTTGCTGGTGGTATGCAATGACTGAGTGAGTTATCATGAACAACATCAGCAGCAAAGTAGGCGTGACTGCACTCTGTAGTAGTGGCTGAGACCGGTAACTCAACTGACTGGTTAACTGCTGCAATTCCAAACTCATTCCAGTTGCTGGCGGACTCTGTGGCGGGTCTGGTGAATCGGATGAAGAGTGACTGGACAAGCGGCTGTGGACCCAGTCTCTCATCATGAAGTCAGGTTTGTATATTTTGATGATTAACTCTGTAGCTGTCAAAATAGCTGACGTGATCAGAACGCCACAGGCGAATAGAACGGTCCAAATTTGCCATGTGATGCATTGTGGATTCGACCATCTGGCTGCACACATATGACAGTCTAGCAGATCACAATAATCAGCTGCTGGGCAGTTCAACGTTAGGTTCTTGCACGTGTAACCGTTGTTCCAGTAAGTTAGATTAACTTTATGTGTAACAATGGCCATTTCTAGTGTCAGTGGAACGAACCGTGACTCAGACACCAGATCAGATTTCACCAACTGATTTATTTTACAGTTGGTAGTTTCTGGCACGTATGCACACACTTCGATCACGTCTGCACGCTCACTGGCCGTCAGCATCAATCCACCTGGTGCACATGTAGCTGAGACTGAACGGCAATCATCATCGTCTGCGAAGTCGTACACCAATGACTTCGTTAGTCCCCAAGACTGTACCGGCACAATATTGTTGTCATCAATAACGTGGTAAGCCTTATGACTGTGTTTACGAAAGCAGTAGATGTCAGCCGATGAGCTACATGTATGTAATATACAAAAGTCATCCGTACCACTCAATTTTACCGAACTGTTCCATGTTTGAGTGAGTTTGTCAAACTTCATCAGTTTAGGTGGTTCATCACGTAGCGCTTTCACCAGGCAGGTGAACCAGGAGTCTTGACGGTCTTCAATCTGGATCGACAGGTGGTTGATAACGTGCGTTGAACCGTCTCGTAAGGTGATCGTTGGAAGAAGACGCTCTACAGGTACGTTTGAACAGTTCACAGCTGGTTTGAATGAACACACATCACTCGGTTGAATGGACTTGAGTAGCTGCTTAACGTTTGGCGGTGGTGAGTCGACTTCACTAGCTGGCCAGATGCAATGTTGACTGGTCAGACACTTGGAGCAGTGTTTCATACATTGACCATCTGGTCCAAGGATGGTGTGAGTCTTGCATGATTTCAGTTGACTGCAGAAACCATAAGTTGAATGTTTGTAGATAATGCGACCGACTGGCTGGCATTCTTCTACAAGCACGATCTCGAGATGGCCGCTGGTTGGCTTAGCACATTGCGCGCTCGCACTCGGCAGACAGGAGGTGACGACGGCCAGTGCAACGGTTAGCCAAATAGTAAGACCCAGTTTCGGTTTCTTCTCGGCTCTCACTCGATCTCGGACAACCCGATGACTCTCCTCTAATTTTCGTTTCAAAAAAGAGTGAGCTTCGCGATGTTTTTGCAAGCAGTGAAGTTCCAAATTAGTGTAACAACTCAGTATGGCACACCGAGATCCACCGTAGGGGCATCTGATATCGATAGCTTCTTTAGGAATTCGATGTATCACTGACAGTGGGTCAACACGTTTTTTAATAGTGTCTCTGTCATATTCCACCAGACTGATCAAATGGTTTTCTTCTTCAACCTTCATTCTTCTTTCAGTTTCTTCTGTCCACTCATCAATTGTCTGGTTGGTACGCTCTAGTAGCTGGTTAGTGTAAGCTGATGTATGTTCGGTCAGACAGTGAATTTCAAGGTGTGAGTTTTCACTGGACTTATAATCACAGAACGAACAATTCATGACGCTGTCGGTTGTGTCACTGGAATCAGGTACATTAGATGTTTCAGGATGTGCCTTGTTTCTCGCCTTCACCAAGATGCCACTGCTCATCAGTGCTCGTTGAAACAACTTCGGCGTTGGCTCATGTGGGTTAGTGCGAGTAAACTTACGAGATGCCTTGACTCTCTTCTTTTGTTTATTCTTCATCAACTTGTTTTGTTCGATGAGTTCGGCCGTACTTGGAGCGAGTGGAGGGGTTGGCAACACCATACAATACATAAGTATGATAAATGGTGCTGACCATAGCCGTGTCGTTAGTGAGTGACTCACATCACCTGACTTAGTTTCAGCTGTCGTTGGATGAATCAGTGTGATTAGAATGATTGCCAAAACCAACATAATGTTGCTCATTTTCAGTTTGATGCGAGCACTACGGCGTAGTCCAGTCGTAGGTTGTTCATCGACCCGTTCATCCGCCACACCTCTCACATACGGCTCAGAATCAGCATGATGTTCTTCATGACTCAGCGGAAGAGCGGCTGTCGGCAACAACGAGCTTTTTGGTTGCTTTGAATCTTCCTTTGTTGGTAAATCACCCACTGGTGGTAATTCAAACGGGTATAATTTGCTGACTGGTCGATCAATCTCATTACCGTTTGCTAATCGAACTGAACAACCACGCACTTGACCATCGACAGACTTCAGTATTTTAACGATTATGCCAACTCGCCACTGACCTCTCTTCAGCTGGTCTTCATGAATGAGCACTTTCTGATCGATTTGAGGAGCGCTAGTCGAAGATGAAGGCGGTGCATAATGATTAGAAATGGCCGTCTCACGCAATGATTCCAGGTAATCAACTTGCCATAGTTTCCAGAATTTCTGTAGTTTACGTTCACGTTGCATCCATGACTTGAGTAGTGGAGTAGTCGTGTTTGGAAGCCACTCGGGATCTTCATCGATTGATGCCAATGTGAAAAAACCTGTTCCCGTGTTGTTGCAGATCAAATCACACGGTCTGAGAACTTCACCATCTTCACTGCCCACGTACGTCAACGGTCGACTGTTGATTGCTGCTTCCACCTGACACAGAATCGTGCTGTATTCGTCCCAGGTTAACACTGATTGTGGTTTAATGATAGAACGCAGCGCACGTTTAGTAGTTCCGACCAGTCTTTCTATGAAACCGTTTTGCCACGATGCTCTCGGTATCATGTGACGCCAGATCATCTTGCTCGCAAAGTAATTCAAAATTTCTGGATCTTCGTTGAGCGGTATACCTTGAGACGTGATGATGTCTTTGCTGTGTAGAAAAGTACTTGCATTGTCTGATATGCAGTATGTAGGTGTTCCTCTTCTACTGCAAAATCGTGTGAATGCATTAATGAATGCAACAGCTGAGTTGTCCATGACCACGTCTAAATAAACACCTCGGGTGACCATACACGTAATTAGCAGCGACCAAACTTTAGTTTTTTCCGAGCCCTGACGGATGAACGACGGTCCAAAGTAGTCTATGCCAACTCGTGAGAAGGGGGCAGCAGCTGTTATACGTTCTTCAGGTAAAGTGGGGAAAGGTGGCTGTTTATAAGGTCCAGAAAAGTTTCTTTGACACGTATGACAGTCTTTCAGTATGCGTTTAATCGTCTGTCTACCTTTCAGTAACCAAAACCCATTGGCACGCAAGGCAGCGAGCGTCGTTGGTGTAGACATGTGGCCGCAGGCGATATGATGGTCCATTACTATGGCTGACGTCAGGGCTGAGTTGCCGTGTAGCAGTACAGGGGCGTTCTTCGTAGGTAGCCGGTGTTCCACGCGTAAGAGACCGAAACAATCTTTCTGCACATTCAGTTGTCTCCAAAGTGATTTATTCGTAACCGGAAACTGTTGTTGTTGATGTGTCAGTACCAGAGCAAACAAAGACGTCTGTTGCATGTACGTTTGCTGATAACACGTGGGCCATGTATGTTCCGTCAGTGAGTCATATCTGCCTCTGAAACCTTCGTGATTCAGCTGCAACGGTAGACGACTGAAAACGGAGCCAAAAGTTTTGACAATAAATTGCAGGACAATCATCATCACACGTACAACTCGGGTTGTCAGTGGCGTGCTGCTACGGATAGGACGTGGCTTGATGTGTTGCAGACGATCCAGGACGGCGTCAGTCGGGAACCATGACATGTTGACCACTGCTGAACACATGTACGGTGAGGTGGGTTGTATTTCAGTTGCCATTTCAGTTTGAACGTCACTGCTCATTGATGCCGGTTCAAAGTTAGCAGACTCACCTCCACGATGTTTTAGAAAGTCAGGACCTGTCCACCACCAGTGGTGGGCATCACGTAAGTCATCAATAAATACTGAGTCGGGTCTGGTTCCGATGTCTGCCGGATTGTATTCAGTTGGTACGTAACGAATGCAAGTTTTCACTGACTGAGTATTCACGATGTTGTTGATTTCACGCGTCCTGTTAGTCACCCATACTTTGTATTTTTCATCCGCCGCTCGAATCCAACCAAGTGCGATCATACTATCAGTCCATATAGTAGCGGAAGAGAAACCAGGGCTCAATTTAACGGTCTCTGATATAAACTTCGTTAGTCGAGTGCCAATCACGAGTGACATTAACTCAAGACGAGGAAGAGACAGATCCTTTTTGGTAGGAGCCAGTCTTTGTTTAGCAATTAGAAGTTGCATTGATGATGTAGATTGACCCACACTATCTTCTTCAGGTTCAAATCGGACGTAGGCAGCGGCACAGTAGGCTTGTGGTGATGCGTCAACGAATACGTGTAGTGATGTTTTCTTCACTGGCCATGATGGGGTGAGTTTTCTATCGTACTTCAAATTGCTGATAGCTTGCAAACGCGGACATTCGATTCGCCACCAGTCTTGAAATTCGGCGGGCAACAGTTTATTCCAACTCAGTTTTGGAATTGACCATGTTTTCTGGAACCATAGTTTAGCTGACAGCGTCAGAGGACATGCCAGACCGAGTGGATCATAGACTGATGCCTCGTATGAGAAAAGTTCTTTTCGAGTAATTTGATCCGTACTACAGACTGATGTTTTCAAACCCCTCAGTTCGATGACGTCATCTATTGAGTTCCATGTCATGCCAAGTACGCTACAGATCGGTTTGGCCAGGTCAGCTGGTTTCACCTGTTGTATGTATTCACGCAGTTCAGAGCAGTTAGAAGCGAATTGACGTAAATTCCAGCTGGCACGAGCAAACACATCTTTTGTCAATTTGTAGTAATCGATTGCTTCTGTTGCTGAATTCACACCCGATAGTATGTTGTCCACATAAATGTCATTCTTCAGTTGCTCACAAAACGACGTGCCCGTGCGGTCCAGGTGATAACAGATGGCGGCCTGAAGCAGATACGGTGAGCTGACGACACCAAAGCTCACTCTACGGAACCGATAGACGATGATGTTCTCCGGTGAGGTGCTGAAGTTGGACGTGTCACGGAACCACAAGAAACGAGTGACATCCCGTTGGTCCTGCCGTAAGCTGACTTGAAGAAAGGCAGATTGCAAGTCAGATGCGATAGCCACGTTCATCAGACGGAACATCATCAACATCGTGATGATCAACGGAAGGCGGATCGGTCCGCGCAACAGCTTCTCGTTCAAACTCTTGTTAGTTTTCCGTGTTTTGCCAGATGGATTGTAAACGATTCGTACACTCGTACTTTTCCCTGGTGTGATGACTGCTCGATGAGGATTCATGTAGACTGGGCCATCCGCCACTGCCGGCGCTTCTTCAATTATACCTGCTTCTAATTGATCCTCAATCTTCTTCGTGTACTCTTTGGCCAGTTCAGGTTTAGATGACAGCTTCTTGGCCAGTGACTCGAGACTTTTCATTGCAAGAAATCGATTATCTTGCAGATCATCCGGTGACTCACGCCATGGCCACGCCACGACCACACGCTTCTCGTCCTCATCGAAGCTGACGTTGTCTTGAAACTGCTTCTCAGCTTCCTGGTCCTCATCAGTCTTCGTCTTCGGTTCTTCAATGCCCAGCAGGTGTAGAGAACCGAAAAAATCCTGGTCGACAGTCAGCTCGTTGCCATCGGCCTGCGTAATGCTCAGTGTAGATGTTGTAGTTCTGTTACCTGGTTCAATCTGGCCTGCCAGAACATACCCGAGTTTTGTAGGTATTGCAAGAAGTCCAGATGGGAGCTCCATAGGCGGCGAGGGTTCCAAGACTTTGTGCAGGATGCCGTTACCCAACAGCAGCTGTGGACGAAAGTTGAACGTTGACTGAGTCACAAAGTCAGCCATGATACTGGGCTGTTCATGACAGGTGAGTTCCTTCAGGTGGTTGATGTCATCGAGTGTCAGTGGACACGGAGCTCGGTTAGGGGCAGCGATTAATTTGGTTGTGTTGCAGGTAACGTTGACTGACGTGCCGTCATCCAAAGCGAGCTTCACCACGCCTGTCTTCGAGTTTGACAGACGAACATCATGTCCAGCCATAGCGTTGATCGTGTCTAATGAACTGGGTTTCAGCTTCAGGTTAAGATACTCAGCCGTAGAGACATCAACAAAGTTACGCTGAGAACCACCATCAAGTAGAGCTTGAATCACCTTTGTTTTAGTTGTATCATCAGGATTGCTGACCTGCACCTGCGCCGTGCTGAGTGCTGCGTCATCTCCAGACACCAGCATGCCAACGAACGGGGGTGGACTTTGCTGTGGACTGACGTTAGTCATCTGCTCATCCGCCAAACCGGACACCATCATACCAACATACGGGGCACTGGTGAGTTGATTAGTTGACTGTGACAGGTGCGTTGACTGATCATCTGACTGTGTCGTAGAAACCATGTTGACATTCGTGCGAAACTTCTCAGGGCAAATTGCACTGTAATGCCCTTTCGACTTGCAGAAAAAACAGACTCTTTTTTCTGCTTCAGGGCAACTCTTGGCCATGTGACCGGTCTTCACGCATAATGTGCACAACTTCTGATCGATTAGTCGTCGACGTCGACTAGCCATCGTTGTGTATGTCGTACACGTCGAGTCTCTGTGCTCCTGCTGACAAAAGATGCACGGTCGAGGCAACTTACCAGACGCCAGGTTACCTTTCTTCTGGTTGTTAGGAGGTTTTTTCTGTTTTCTTTTATTTTCAGCCTCCTGTGGTGGGCGACGTGCCGACGCTGACGTTGAGTGAGCCATAAACATGCCAGTAGTAGACGCAGCAGTTAGTGACTGTTGCTGTTGTTGTTGTTGACGACGAGGTTGTGGTTGTGCACCATAAGCTGTCTGACTAGACTTCTTAGCCAGTTCATTCTTCTTATGATCGAGTGATCTGCCAGCCAGTTCTTCAAGCTGCTCCAACTGACAGACTAGTTGGTCCAAGTGGCTCATGAAACCTGACATAGACCATCTTGCAGCTGCTGGTTTCTGGAGTTGCACGCGTTCCAGTACTTCATACGGTAGACGCTCCTGAATCAGCATCAACAAGACAGGACTGCCGGTCTCCGTGTCATCACCAATCTCCTGCAACTGAGCGAGTATGGAGTTCACCTTGTCAACGAACGAACGTAGTTTATCAGCACGGTTAGTGACTTTGTTAAGAGCTCGTAGTTCTTGATACAGAGAATCACGGGTTTGATTCACCTGTCCATACCGGTTGTTCAGAATACCGAGTGCTCGATAGTATTCTGATTCAGATAGGTTGACACTTTGCAGGGCTTCCGCTGCTCGACTACCAGGCACCATCGCTGACAATAGCATGTCGAGTTTCGTGACTGCATGTAGTGACGGGTTACTGCCTATCGTTGCCATGAATCGATTCATGAAACGTTGGAACTGACTGCGTGTACCATCGAACGACAACGTTGCCGCTCTTGGGTAGTCGACCCGACCATACTGACCTGTAGGTGCCGCTGACATCAGACTTGGGTTGGTTGTATGCATCATGTATGGCTGTTGTGTATGATGAACAGGTACTAAACCACCCACGCCTTGAGTGTACAGAGTCTGTGGTTGACTATAACCTGCGTAACCGGCTGACTGGGCACTGGCATGCATCATAGGTTGACTGGCAAACTGCGTTCCCGAGTACATGACAGGTTGGCTCACTGGCTGCGTTACCGGTTGCATGACAGGTTGGCTGACGGATTGCACACCCGAGTACATGACAGGTTGGCTCACGGACTGGGTTACCGGGTACATAACCGGTTGGCTAACTGACTGAGCCATCGGCTGCATAACCGGTTGACTGACGTGCTGGACGACACCGACTGGTGTCTGACTATACCAAGGTTGGCATACGGGCTGGGAAGGTGGCAAAGTGTAAGCCGATGTAGAGACTCCGGTTGTATACCCCGTACCACCAGAGACTGACTGGGCAAGACCCCCGTGGGTCTGCAATGTAGATCTCTGAGGTGGGCACACCGGACCGGAGCCAAACTGGGAGTCACTTTGCACACCTGTGTTGAGTGGTGGTGCCATGGCCGCCACTGGACCACTGGAAGCCACCAGGTTAGTCAACGCAGCAGACTGACCACCCGTGAAGTATGTGGGAGCCAAAACCGCTGGCGCTAATGAAGTGCACAATGTCGGCCGAGATCCAGGTTGGTATGTAGCACCTGTAGTAGAGTCACCGATTGACTCACCTACTATCTCACCTTGTTGTGTTGTAGCTTCCTGTTCACTGCATGTCACTGGTGCTGGTGAATCGATCACGTCTCGTTGACCAAAAAGTTGAGGTTCAGTTGTAACCTGTCCACCACCTGAAGCACCAGACTGCGAGCCAGCAGACGGACACGACCTGCCCGTGTGGTACATGTAGTGTTCATTACATTCCTTCAAACGAACCGCTAGTAACGCTAGGACTTCTTCAGCTACCTGTATCTGTTGATGATATCCGTTCTCCGCGGTCAGCGTATATGCATCTTCTTCATCCTTCAAAGCAGACGCGTCCACCTGCTTGCCTTCCCGCGCGGCTTGCTGCTGATTCTCGATTTGCGTCCACCAGGCTGCGTCCAGTTGCTTGATCTTCTCAACTGCGTCCGTTAGCCGTTTCACGCGCACATCCGTACCATACAGGTAGTTCCTGATTTGTTCGTCCACACCAGGCAAATGTGGCACGAAGATCGGTTTCTTGAGATGTTCTTGAGCTGTGCTGGTCTGCTGGTTGAGGTTGTTCCGGGCCAGCGTCAGGGACCGTTTGATGGCTGGGGCCATCACACGGAAGTTGGTCGATAATCGCCGAGGGTACCAAATGTAGGGGTTTCAACAACTTCCGAGTTATTTCAAAAACCAGTCTTTCGTTGTATTTGGTGAGAGCATGATTTATTCAGTAACTTGTTACATTTTACATTAGATAGATAGACATAACATAAACAATAAAGGTTAGTTACTGAATTTCAATTCGTTGTGTAACTGTAGATAAGAAAGGTTAGAATTCAATTGGATATTAAATGTTAACTATGTATGGGAAAATGTGTGGGTGTTTCAAAATGGTAATATGCATAATTAATAATCATAATTATATTTCATAATGGTAATTATGACATTCTGTGAACCAAAATCGTGCCCAAAACTTCTGATAATGAAACATCAGACAATCAGTTTTAACACGCACATCAATCATCATCACCCCATGCTCTGGTGTTAAACTATGGTGTCATCCGAGTTGAGTTAAGGCTACTGATGTTTCATTATCAGATGTTTGTGCAGTACGTTTGCTTGCAGAAATAACATACGGGCTTTAGATGGAAAACCTCACTAAAATAAGAAGAACAACAACAACTCTAAAAAAAACACACAACAAAGAAAAAAAAAACAACAACAACAACAACAACAACAACAACAACAACAACAACAACAACAACAACAACAACAACCACAACAACAACAACAACAACAACAACAACAACAACAACAACAACAACAACAACAATAACAACAACAACCACAACAACAACAACAACAACAACAACAACAACAACAACAACAACAACAACAACAACAACAACAACAACAACAACAACAACAACAACAACAACAACAACAACAACAACAACAACAACAACAACAACAACAACAACAACAACAACAACAACAACAACAACAACAACAACAACAACAACAACAACAACAACAACAGCAACAACAACAACAACAACAACAACAACAACAACAGCAACAACAACAACAACAACAACAACAACAACAACAACAACAACAACAACAACAACAACAACAACAACAACAACAACAACAACAACAACAACAACAACAACAACAACAACAACAACAACAACAACAACAACAACAGCAACAACAACAACAACAACAACAACAACAACAACAACAGCAACAACAACAACAACAACAACAACAACAACAACAACAACAACAACAACAACAACAACAACAACAACAACAACAACAACAACCTCGATATAAGTGAGGGCCATTGACTCAATGGAATCTTGCGGTGTGTCAGGTGTGCACTGGAGGCAATAGACTTTTTGACGTAACTGTTTACTGATTGGTCGCAACGGAATGTCGACACCTGAAATCGCTGGTGACTGACTGACTAACTGACTGACTAACTGACTGACTGACTGACTGACTGACTGACGGACTGACTGACTGACTGACTGACTGACTGACTGACTGACTGACTGACTGACTGACTGACTGACTGACTGACTGACTGACTGACTGACTGACTGACTGACTGACTGACTGACTGACTGACTGACTGACTGACGGACTGACTGACTGACTGACTGATTGACTGACTGACTGACTGACTGACTGACTGACTGACTGACTGACTGACTGACTGACTGACTGACTGACTGACAAACCCTCGATGGGATGTATGAAGTAAGTCGGCTTTGCATCTGGAATCAGGTTTCTCTCGTCAATGGGCATTTCAACCAGCTGCTTGAAAACGTCATCGTTGAGTTCATACCGTTTGATGCGGTAGCTAAGAAAATTAGTCAGTCAGTCAGTCAGTCATTCAGTCAGTCAGTCAGTCAATCTTTTTTGAGTGTCTACTAAAAGTCAAAGAATCATTGAGTTAGTGAATCAGTCAGAGAGTCTGTCAGTCATTCAGTCGGTCAGCCAATCAGCCAGTCAGTCACACCGTTCGTGCATCAATCGTTCAGTCAGTATCCGTAAATCTAATAGTCAAAAGGGGATTGATGGTTGCGAGTAAGTGAAGGAATGATTGAGTAGTGAGACTGTGAGTCAGTCAATCAGGTTTTATAGCCAGTCAGTATTTACTCACTCAATAAGTCAGTCAGTATCTTAGTCAGCCAGTCAGTCCGTCTGTCCGTCAGTCAGTCAGTCAGTCGGTCAGTCAATCAGTCAGTGAGTCAGTCAGTCAGTGAGTCAGTCAGTTGTCAGTCAGTCAGTCAGTGAGTCAGTCAGTCAGTGAGTCAGTCAGTCAGCCAGTCGGTCAGTCAGTCAGTCAGTGAGTCAGTCAGTCAGTGAGTCAGTCAGTTGTCAGTCAGTCAGTCAGTGAGTCAGTCAGTCAGTGAGTCAGTCAGTCAGTCAGTCGGTCAGTCAGTCAGTCAGTGAGTCAGTCAGTCAGTGAGTCAGTCAGTTGTCAGTCAGTCAGTCAGTCAGTCGTACAGGTTTTTGTGACTGACTTGAAATGAAAGTGGTTCTGCTCGTCTTTGGTACGACTCGTGGCCGCACCCTTTTCTTGACTGCCAGTCTTAGCTTTTTTACCCGTGCCCGTCATCTCTTTCAGGTCTGCCAGTGTTAGCTGAAATTTTTTGGCTGCCTGAACGACTGACTGACTGACTGACTGACTGACTGACTGACTGACTGACTGACTAACTGACTCTCTGACGGACTGACTGACTGACTGTCCAACGAACGGATTTAATGTCCTTCATACTGAGAACAATGTCGTAGTTTCTCTCCAGTGACTGTACAATCTCCATACCCATCAACGAGTCAATACCCAGATCCAGTAACTTCGTGTTCACATCCATCTGGCCAATGTCTTTGATTCCCACGATACTGGCAATCATTTCCAGAACGTCTGATTTGGCGGCACCTGCGTGGATGAGTGAGTGAGTGAGTGAGTGAGTGAGTGAGTGAGTGAGTGAGTGAGTGAGTGAGTGAGTGAGTGAGTGAGTGAGTGAGTGAGTGAGTGAGTGAGTCAGCTCTAACCGGTGTTCTGCTCGTTATCTGGTTTCAAATAAACTCCGGAAAACACGGCATTTCTGACCAGCAGAATGTCCAGTGATTCCAGACATGAATGCATTCGTTGCGGCAGTAAACCGTTGATCAGTGTGTGGTTGTCGCCTGTAAATGCAAATTCAACAACAACAACAACAACAACAACAACAACAACAACAACAACAACAACAACAACAACAACAACAACAACAACAACAACAACAACAACAACAACAACAACAACAACAACATAAACAATAACAAGCAAGTACATACCGCTATGTCCTCTCCGCTGATTGGCTAAGAGCGTCAACGTTATGAGGATTCACATTGTATTTCCCATACTTTAATCCGTACACAAACCCATATTATCGATAATGACTCCAACGTCTCCAATGGCACCCCAATGTATAGCCTGACCGGCCAATCCATCATGTCTTCTTTGTTCCATCATCCTTTCCATGGCACTATTCGCCCATCCATACGCCGTCTGACCACTGTTGCCACGCATGGCCGTTTGCGAGGAGAAACAGACGAACCTGCAGCGATACTCATGAAATCTTTTATTTCTGACTTTTTTTTCAAACATTTTACTGACTGACTGACTGACTGACTGACTGATTGACATCTGACTGAATGTTTGACTGACTGAATGACTGACTGACTGACTCACTGATTGACTGACTGACTGACTGACTGATTGACTGACTGACTAACTGACTGACTGACTGACTGATAAAAAAGCTTTGCATGGTATAGAATATCAACTTGGAAGCTGCGTTATGTTTGTATGTAGTTATGTGGAATCCTCACTGTGTCATGTATCTGGGCAGTTATGTGTTTGTGTAACTCGTTTCGGGCATGAGAATATTGACTGATGAGACTGACTGACTGATTGATTGACTGACTGAATGACTGACCAGTGTAATTGTTTGGGGTTACACATCTTGCGCGAAATAACGTCGAGATTCCGAGTTCCCGTGTATTTGGCCGCTGCGGAAGCCTAAAAAATGAGAAATTACACTCTTTCACTCACTCACTCACTCACTCACTCACTCACTCACTTACTCACTCACTCATGAGTAATCTTTGAAATTCCAACCTTGAAATTGTCGGCTGTCTGATTTTCTAGCAGGGCATCTTTCAGTACCATGGCCAGATGAAAGATACCACCGATAGGACCCTCTTCTTGACAAAATGCCAGCATTCGTTCCGTACCTAAGTGAGTGAGTGAGTGAGTGAGTGAGTGAGTGAGGGAGTGAGTGAGTGAGTGAGTGAGTGAGTGAGTGAGGGAGTGAGTGAGTGAGTGAGTGAGTTAGTGAGTGAGTGAGTGAGTGAGTGAGTGAGTGAGTGAGTGACTGAGTGACTGAGTGAGTGAGTGATTGAGTGAGTGAGTAGTGAGTGAGTGAGTGAGTGAGTCAGACAGTCATTCAGTCACTTACCTTCTATCGTCGTAATATCTTCATGGCACAATCGGACACTGTATCCCAGTTCTTTGTTCCAGTGATTCAGGAATCGTCGCTGGTAATCGTTGCGGACTCCGCGCCGACTCGATAACACGATTCTGTGAGTGAATGAGTGAGTGAATGAGTGAGTGAGTGAGTGAGTGAGTGAGTGAGTGAGTGAGTGAGTGAGTGAGTGAGTGAGTGAGTGAGTGAGTGAGTGAGTGAGTGAGTGAGTGAGTTAGTGAGTGAGTTAGTGAGTGAGTGAGTGAATGAGTGAGTGAGTGAGTGAGTGAGAGTCAGATTAATGCCACCAACTTTCTTGCGCCGCGCTCGACCAGCCATCTGGCTATCTCGAATCCGAATCCACCGAGCCCACCGGTGATCAGATATACCAGACGCCGTTTCGGTATCGGTTTGGTGGCGGCCATCACCGTCACCTACATAAGTTTGATGAAGATGCTCATTCGTTCACTCACTCACTCACTCGCTCACTCACTCACTCACTCACTCACTCACTCACTCACTCACTCACTCACTCACTCACTCACTCACTCACTCACTCACTCACTCACTCACTCACTCACTCACTCACTCACTCACTCACTCACTCACTCACTCACTCACTCACTCACTCACTCACTCACTCACTCACTCACTCACTCACTCACTCACTCACTCACTCACTCACTCACTCACTCACTCACTCACTCACTCACTCACTCACTCACTCACTCACTCACTCACTCACTCACTCACTCACTCACTCACTCACTCACTCACTCACTCACTCACTCACTCACTCACTCACTCACTCACTCAC
>OZ038444.1:27954453-27970816 GCA_964036265.1 Daptonema setosum
CTCACCCGCTCACTCACTCACGCTCACTCACTCACTCACTCACTCACTCACTCACTCACTCACTCACTCACTCACTCACTCACTCACTCACTCACTCACTCACTCACTCACTCACTCACTCACTCACTCACTCACTCTCTCACTCACTCACTCACTCACTCACTCACTCACTCACTCACTCACTCACTCACTCACTCACTCACTCACTCACTCACTCACTCACTCACTCACTCACTCACTCACAGAGTCGTATTGGCGAGTCGACGTGGGGTTCGTGATGGTTATCAACGCCGAATGCTGAATCGATGGACGAAAGAACTTGGATTGAGTGTCCGATTGTGCCATGAAGATATAACTACCTTAGAAGGTTAGTACATTAGTTAGTTAGTTAGTTAGTTACTTAGTTAGTTAGTTAGTTAGTTAGTTAGTTACTTAGTTAGTTAGTTAGTTAGTTAGTTAGTTAGTTAGTTAGTTAGTTAGTTAGTTAGTTAGTTAGTTAGTTAGTTAGTTAGTTAGTTATTGTTGTTGTTGTTGTTGTTGTTTTTGTTGTTTTTGTTGTTGTTTAGTTTATTGTTTCTTTTTTCAGGTATAAGCCGACAGCGAAATTTGTCGGCAACGTCAATCTGATCCGCGTTGAAAAATCTCCATTTGATATTCCTGAAGACTACGGACTTTCCGAGGTTTGTATTCTTTAATCACTCAATAACCTACTCACTCACTCACTCACTCACTCACTCACTCACTCACTCACTCACTCACTCACTCACTCACTCACTCACTCACTCACTCACTCACTCACTCCCTACTCACTCACTCAATCACTTACTTAATCACTCACTCACTCACTCACTCACTCACTCACTCACTCACTCACTCACTCACTCACTCACTCACTCACTCACTCACTCACTCACTCCCTACTCACTCACTCAATCACTTACATACTTAATCACTCACTCACTCACTCACTCACTCACTCACTTACTTCAGATAATTGACGGCAACGTTAACGTACAGCAAATTCCCGGTGATCACAATTCGATTGTGCTGGGTGAGCATTTGCCGAAAACAGTTGAACTGCTACGTCACATCTTGGAACAGTAAAACAATAACAACAACAACAACAACAACAACAACAATAACAACAACAACAACAACAACAACAACAACAACAACAACAACAACAACAACAACAACCACAACAACAAAAACAACAAAAAATACGACAACAACAACAACAACAACAACAACAACAACAACAATATTGATAAAATTATCACAGATGAAGTAACAAGTCTATTTAAACGAAATCATGTTTCTTTAAAATATATTCAAATGATGTTTCGATAGTACATTTTTATTATATTTTTATTGGTGCTAACGAATTAGTTGTGATGTACAAACAGATAAAAAAATTATTTTGTTCAACCATTTATTTTTTCACCCGGCGAAATTTCTAGGTTAATGGTGTTATATACATCTAACTCAACCAACTTACTCCTTACACTATCTTTATTTATTTTTCTTATTATCAAAATATAATGTATTCGCTTCATATAAATACTTTCACATAATCTGTTTCATAATAATTTTTTTGTTTTTTCGATTGAAACATTATTTTTTCTATTTATTTTCAGTACAGATTTTGATAAAGATGTATATTTTTTCGGTTACGATTTACCGTGGAATTATATGGGTTACGAATTTTTCTGGGACATTTCTTGTAAAACCTTTCCCTCACGCTCAAATAGTGTGCATGTCTTGTCCTTTCGACAGGGTGAATTAGTTTACATGACTTAAAAACCCCATCACATTCCAAATGATGGCAGCTAACTTCTTCTGTCATTAAAAACAAAAACTTTCATTCAAACAGGCATTTCAATGACATGTTTTTTTGGGATGGAGAGAATGGTTTTACGAAAAAAATTCCCAGAAAAGAGTCAGTCAGTCAGTCAGTCAGTTTGTCAGTCGATCAGTTAGTCAGGCAATGAGTCATTCAGTCAGTCAGTGAGTCAGTCACTCAGTCAGTCACTCACTCACTCACTCATTCACTCACTCACTTCAGATAATTGACGGCAACTATAAAGTAAAAAAATTTCATTCAAACAGGCATTTCAATGGCATGTTTTTGAGATGGAGAGAATGGTTTTATAAAAAAAAATTCCAGAAAAGAGTCAGTCAGTCAGTTTGTCAGTCGATCAGTTAGTCATGCAATGAGTCATTCAGTCAGTCAGTCAGTGAGTCAGTCACTCAGTTAGTCACTCACTCACTCACTCATCAACTCACTCATTCACTCACTCACTTCAGATAATTGACGGCAACTATAAAGTAAAAAAATTTCATTCAAACAGGCATTTCAATGGCATGTTTTTGAGATGGAGAGAATGGTTTTACGAAAAAAATTCCCAGAAAAGAGTCAGTCAGTCAGTTTGTCAGTGGATCAGTTAGTCAGGCAATGAGTCATTCAGTCAGTCAGTGAGTCAGTCACTCAGTCAGTCACTCACTCACTCACTCACTCACTCACTCATCAACTCATTCATTCACTCACTCACTTCAGATAATTGACGGCAACTATAAAGTAAAAAAATTTCATTCAAACAGGCATTTCAATGGCATGTTTTTGAGATGGAGAGAATGGTTTTACGAAAAAATGTCCCAGAAAAGAGTCAGTCAGTCAGTCAGTAAGTTTGTCAGTCGATCAGTTAGTCATGCAATGAGTCATTCAGTCAGTCACTCACTCACTCACTCACTCACTCACTCACTCACTTTAGATAATTGACGGCAACTATAAAGTAAAAAAATTTCATTCAAACAGGCATTTCAATGGCATGTTTTTGAGATGGAATGAATGGTTTTACAAAAAAAAATCCCCAGAAAAGAATCAGTCAGTCAGTTTGTCAGTCGATCAGTTAGTCATGCAATGAGTCATTCTGTCAGTCAGTCAGTCAGTGAGTCAGTCACTCAGTCAGTCACTCACTCACTCACTCATCAACTCACTCATTCACTCACTCACTTCAGATAATTGACGGCAACTATAAAGTAAAAAAATTTCATTCAAACAGGCATTTCAATGGCATGTTTTTGAGATGGAGAGAATGGTTTTACAAAAAAAAATCCGAGAAAAGAGTCAGTCAGTCAGTTTGTCAGTCGATCAGTTAGTCATGCAATGAGTCATTCAGTCAGTCAGTGAGTCAGTCACTCAGTCAGTCACTCACTCACTCACTCATCAACTCACTCACTCACTCACTAACTTCAGATAATTGACGGCAACTATAAAGTTAAAAATTTCATTAGAACAGGCAGTTCAATGGCATTGATTTGGGAGTGAGAGAATGGTTTTACGAAAAAATGTCCCAGAAAAGAGTGGTATCGAATCAAATATACGGAGTACAGTTGTGTACGTGTCTATGCAATAGCGGACGACAAGGGGTGGGAAAAGTGGAATCCCCCCTCTTTAGTATTTTCAGCAAGTAGATTTTGTTCCTTAAGGTTTAGGTAAAATGCAATAAAAACTGCCCAGTCCCCCGTATAAGAAGAAATTCTCCTCCCTTTGGAGGATTGGCTCCCAGTGAACCTACATACATACATATGCATGGTTCCGGTGCCCGATTTATTAGCAAACGGAAGACCTGGTTGGGGTTCTAGTGGAGCATAGGTCTTCCAGTTTTTTCAAACCATGAAACATTACCTTTCAGTGTTAGAAGCATACTGGTAGAACATCGGGAACACGAAAAAAACGATAAAAGTGTACAAATTAAAGAAAAAATAGTATCCTGAATAAAATTTAGAAAAAATAGCTTAAGTGCGGCAATATTATTGCGTCATTCCATGTAGATTATACATTCTGTCTGTCTGTCTGTTTTCTTTATGACTGTCTGTTGTCTGTCTGGCAGACCTGTCAGTTTGTCCCTGTCTGTGTGTCTATCTTATTGTCTGTCTCTCTCCTTAAGACTGTCTGTCTGTGTGTCAGTAGGGTAGGTTCACAAGTCTATTTTTCTGCCTTCCTGTCTGTACAGTATGTCTGTACCAATGCCAATGCCAATGTATACGTTCAGTATGTCTGTTTGACAGTTTCATTTGTGTTAGAATGGTTCGTGGAAAGGCTAAAACACATTACATTAATCTGACTGAAACATGAACAGACTAGTGACTGACTGACTGACTGACTGACTGACTGACTGACTGACTGACTGACTGACTGACTGACTGACTGACTGACTGACTGACTGAATGACTGACTGACTGACTGACTGACTGACTAACTGACTGACTGACTGACTGACTGACTGACTGACTGACTGACTGTTAATTATTGCATCAGCCAACTGTATTGCTCTGCAATCAGCATGTTATGTTGCGTCAGCCATATAATAAAAGGTGTTTCTAGCAGGTTTTTACCACCGTAACATAACATAACATAACATCACTGATAAAAAATTCACCGGCACAATAAAAGAAAATTCCACACGGGACGAAAATGTTACATGAATTTTATTCATAATGAAATGTCACAAAAAAATCTCAGCACTTTCCGAGAGTTTTTAGCTTTTCAACCGCTACTACGCGACCAACGAAGAGCAATGATAATATTGCATTCACAATTAATTAGGAGATTTGATCTGAAAACGCGCCAATTCTGAATATTCAAATATAGTCGGGTCCGAGTTTTTCGATTCTAAAATCCCTTTTTTCGTAATAAAAATTCTGGCGCTAATACTGCAGCAAAATTCCAGCTTTTCATCCTCCTTGTGGATAACATACTAATGAACAAGTCCCACTTGTTAATAGTTGAATGAATAAGTTTTCAGAAAAAATTTTGTAACCAGATACTCTAAACGAGCTATAGAGACCCAACATGCACAGTAAAATGCAATGAGACGTTCACACTTTAAAAAGTTATAGTAGATAATCCACTTTTTTAGACTAATATGCAAATTCATCTTAGATAATGGCGCGCATTTAAATTCGATCTCCAAAACCACTGTGAATGCTTCGTATAAATACAGTTGGACAACCGCCATATGGCTTCATGATGGCTATTCACAATGTGACATAAAATTAATTTAAAGACTCACTAAAATATCATACCGCGCAAAATGGTATTCTAGATTAAGAATTGAAGCTACATATGAACGTGTTTCGGTGAAAGTAGAGAACTGAAACTCAACACACTAGCGAACTAGAATTGGGGGGAAAGTGGTATTCCCCCTCTTCGGATTTTTTTTCTTCAAAAAGAAGTATCTGTGTCCTAAGGGGGTGAATCCCAAAATCCCTAAAAGCCAAAATACCTAACTGGACAAAACACCTAAAAACACGCCCAAAATACAACACGACCCAAATCCAACTGTTGGATTTTGGTAGTGCATTTTTTATATTTGTTGGATTATGTCCATCCAAATTACATAATCCAAAGTACATAATCCAAAGTACATAAACAACAAATGTTACCCCTCCCCTGTTTCCCCACCCTTACAGTATTCATGTAACAGTTACTTGCAATGTGGAATAATATTGCATATTAACCGTATGGTAGTGTAGCGGTTGCTGTTAAAAACAGTAGCGGTCGAAAACATGATGAATAGTGGATCTGGTACTAAAAGGGGGGAGTGTTGGTTACTCATTCGTTCACTCACTCACTCACTCACGCACTCACTCACTCACTCACTCACTCACTCACTCACTCACTCACTCACTCACTCACTCACTCACTCACTCACTCACTCACTCACTCACTCACTCACTCACTCACTCACTCACTCACTCACTCACTCACTCACTCACTCACTCACTCACTCACTCACTTACTATCTCACTCACTCACTCACTCACTCACTCACTCACTCACTCACTCACTCACTTACTATCTCACTCACTCACTCACTCACTCACTCACTCACTCACTCACTCACTCTCTCACTCACTCACTCACTCACTCACTCACTCACTCACTCACTCACTCACTCACTCACTCACTCACTCACTCACTCACTCACTCACTCTCTCTCTCACTCACTCACTCACTCACTCACTCACTCACTCACTCACTCACTCACTCACTCACTCACTCACTTACTATCTCACTCACTCACTCACTCACTCACTCACTCACTCACTCACTCACTTACTCTCACTCACTCACTCACTCACTCACTCACTCACTCACTCTCTCACTCACTCACTCACTCACTCACTCACTCACTAACTCACTCACTCACTTACTCACTCACTCACTCATTCACTCACTCACTCACTCACCGTCATCTTCAATTTTACCGGTTTTATGGTTTTTATTACAAAATATTTTCTTTCACATTTCATCATTCATTGCGCTAATTACAGCAGTGAATGCGGACCAATGAAAATGTTCATTACATCTCGGTTAATAACGCATAAAAGAACAGTGACAGACTGCAATATGACATAACCATATCAAAGAGGGAGGAGGGGGTATTCTGAGGAGGGGTATTACATTTGTTGTTGGATTATGGACGTTCAAAATCCAAATTTTTAGGTATTTTGGACTTTTTATATATTATGGGCGTCCCGTTTTGGATTTTGGGCATGTGTTGGATTTTGTCCAGTTAGGTATTTTGGCTTTTAGGGATTTTGGTAGGGACCCGTCCTAAGGTGTACATACAGTAGGTAAAATGACCGGAAAACTGGTGATTCCCCTTCTTTGATGAAATTACCATCCCTTTGAAGGGTTGACTCATTCGCTAGTGCCTTAACATACTGCAGTATAAACCCCAACCATGTGCTTCTCGAAACAATGTGAAGCGCACCTGCACCCGCACCCGCAACCGCACCTCCGCACCCATGGTTCATACTAGCGGACATGACGCATCGCGTACCTGAAGAACAGTTCAAATGAATTTCGTCATGATCCCCAATCGGCATAACCTTTTTGGGCAAAGTCGGTATACTATTCTCGATTCGACGTTTCATTTTACTGATTCAAGCAAAACTAGGGCTCGTCCGGGGATTGAACCCGGGACCTCGCGCACCCGAAGCGCGAATCATACCACTAGACCAACAAGCCGATGTTTATCAAATTTCAAGTTACTAATTCTAGTCCTTTTGAAAGGTTTACCAGAGAAACTGACTGACTGACTGGCTGACCGACTGACTGACTAACTAACCGACTGACTGACTAACTAACTGACTGACTGACTGACTGACTGACTGACTGTGAACGCGTCATTCCTAACAACCACAACATGATAAGTCTATTAAAAACAGATACATCGTTGCGTATTGTGAAAAACAACTGTACACGCTAAACAGTCTGAAATAAATCGGGCAACTTTAACACCTACATAATAAATAGATATATAATGTCAGGCAGTCAGTCAGTTAGTCAATCATTTGTTCATCCATTCAGTCAGTAAGTCAGTTTTGCTTTTGCTTCTTCTTCATATACTATCTGATAAATTAATCGTTTTAAAACCGTTCCTATTATATCGGCCAATTCAAGTCAACACTACCAATTATACGGCCATAATTACAAAGAAGACAGTCAGTCAGTCAGTCAGTCAGTCAGTTATTGAGATGTAATCTGTGGGTTTTTGATTTCCACTTTGTTGTTTTTGTCCTCCGTTATTGCTTTCAAATTTGTGCATGGTTTTACTCAGATTTCCAAGCAATCTGTCAGTCAGTCAGTCAGTTCGGTAAACTCAATAATAATGAAAATTTTCAGTTTTGTGGAGTGGGAAATCCCATCAAAAAATTTTTTCGATGCAACATTCATTTTCTTCAACATCGATCAAACCTCAGAGTGAGGGAAATTTTACCAAAGAGATGGGAATTAGTGGAAATTGGGCTATTTTACCTACATACATCTCAAAGAACGATCTGCACTTTTTGAAACCGCCTAAGAAGGGAGAATTCCACCCCTCCCTCCACTGGCAGACGTGCTAATTCTTCAAAAGGAGAGGAATTTAGTTCTTGTCACTCCTCTACCCACGGACGGACGAGGGAAAATAAAAAAACTGAAATTACCCCTCTTTGGCAAGTTTAAAAAGTTAAAACAATTCCTAAGGTAAGATAAAGGGTTAAAAGGAAGATAAATTTGATTCAAAACTGCTGATTCCTCTCTTGGACGAAATTCCCCTCCATTTGGATGATTAGCTCGTCCCCCAGTGCCTCTACAAGTAGGAAAGGTTCATGATTATGAAGACACCCCATCTGAAAATCATCTGGTTCTTGTTGTCTCAATTCGGACAATAATGATGTTATCAGTTCACCGCTAGCGGACGAGAAAGGAACAAAAAAGCAAATTCTCACTCTTTGGGATTTTTCAAAAAGTGCAATTTGTTCAAAATTGCTGATTCCGTTTATGAGAAGCTTCTCCACCGTTTAGATGATCGGATCGTTCACCATTGCGGTAAACCAATGTTGTTATCACTAGCGGACGAGAAGGGGTAGACAAGTAATTGGGTTTACGTTCGAAATACGAACATGGGGTTCAATTCTGTGCATCAGCGGACGAGAAGGGGTGGGAAAGTGAATTTCCCCCCTCTTTGGCGGTTTCAAAAATTGAAATTTTTTCCCTAAGGTCTAGGTAAATGGCCTGAAAACTGCCAATTTCCCCTCTTTGACGAAATTCCCCTCCCTTTGGTTTGTCCGCCATGGTTCTTTGCATATGATGTGATAACAGGTTCATTGGAAAAACGTTTGATAACAAGATACGAACAACCGGCTGTGTTCCATAAAATTTTACGGTCCTTCGGTTTTCTTTCGGTAGAGAAAACCTAGATAACTGTACATAGCTGGTAGCAAAACCACTAGCGGATGTGAAGGGGAGGGAAAAGTGCATTTCCCCCTTTTTGGTGTTTTCAAAAAGTAGAATTTGTTCCCCAAGGTGTAGGTAAAACGGTCTCAGAATTGCCGATTCCCCCTCTTTGAGAAAATTCCCCTCCCTTTGGAGGTTTCGCCAGTGAACGGAAAGCCCTATAAATTTTTGTTTGAAACGGTTACCACCATTCGGTAATTATCTCTTTAAAGTTGGCAGGGCTTTTGTTATCTTTTGATAGGAAAAAACGTCTGGGTGTTTATGATACGCGTCGGTTGCCACTGTACACTGGGCGGAGGAGAAGGGGTGGGAAAAGTGGAATTCCCCCTCTTTGGCTGTTTCAAAAGTTAGAGTTTGTTCTTCAAGGTGTAGGTGAAATAGCCTTCTTTCCGTCAATTCCCCCCTCTTCGGAAATATCCCCCTCCCTTCGGGGGTTTGGCTCGTCCGCCAGTGGTTGCGTAGGTTACCACTGAATTAGTTCACGTGAAGTTCAGCGTTCGGCGTATTTCACGTCAGGTAAATAGCCTATCCAGGGTTTCTTGAAATTTGAGAAAAAATTGGCGCGCAATTTGAATTCAAATTTTCAGCTGCCTCCCCCTAACTTCAAATTGGAAATTTAAAATTTTTCATGACGCACTAATGAACCAGCCAAACCTTCCAAGGGAGAGAATTTTCTTCAAGAAAGGGGATAGGCATTTTTAGGTAATTTTACCTACACCGTAAAGGAAGAATTTCAGTTTATTTCTCTCTATCAAAGAGGGTGAATACCACTCCCCCCCCCCCCCCATACCTCGTCCTTTTTAGTACATAACACTGGCGGTCGAGTCAAACTTCCCAAGGGAGGGGGATATTTTCAAACAGGGGGGGGGGAGTTTACAGAAATAAGGCTATTTAACCTGCACATTAAGAAAGAAATCAACTATTTGAATTCTCCGAAGAGGGGGATTTCCACTTTTTCCTCCCCTTCTCGTCCGTTACAGTACATAAGCAACCATGCAAGGCAAATATAATCATTTGGATGGGTGTCAACACGAAAATTTCACCTGATTACCTAACATCCTGATAGTCTACAGATAATTGGTATAACCACTGGCGGACCAGTCAACCCTCCAAAGGGAGGGGAATTTCCTCAAAGAAGGGGGAATCAAACCAAACCAGCAGTTTTCAGACCATTTTACCTATACCTTTGGGAACTAATTACATTTTTTGAAAACACCAAAGAGGGGGGATTTCCACTTTTCTCACCCCTTTTCGTCCGCCAGTGCCGGGAACAACATTACATGATCAATTAAGGGTGAACTCATGGCAACTAGATGACCTAATGACCTAATGATCAACCTTATCTGATATCCTGTCGGCCATAGCGGACGAGAAGGGTAGGGAAGAGTGGAATTCCCCCCTGTTTGGCGGTTTCAAAAAGTATAATTTTTTCCTTAAGGTGTAGGTAAAATGGGCCGGAAAAGTGGCAATTCCCCCCTCTTTGGCAAAATTATCCTCCCTTTGGGGGTTTAGCTCGTCCGCCATTCGCACGGTAAAGAAAACCAGCTTTCTCTTACAAATGGTAAGGATGGAGGGTATAAATAGCCGGAGCTCAGTCTTTGTCGGGCATTTCTCCACCGAGACAAGTCAATAGGAGAACTGACATTTGTGTTTTTTGGTTTTGTACATATTTTAATAGTTCCTTTTTTCGTTGCTGACTGTTGACGATGAGACCACACACTGGCGGACGAGTCAAACCTCCAAAGGGAGGGGAATTTCTCCAAAGAGGGGGGAATTGAAGGTAATTTGGCCTTTCAACCTACACCTTAAAGAACAAACCCCACTTTTTAAAACCTCCAAAGAGGGGGGAATTCCACTTTTCCCTCCCTTTCTCGACCACATCTTCAGCGACTTTTGTGTGGGGATCGATTCAACGACTAGTCTTGACTTGACTAGATTTTACTGAGTGGTCAATGTGAATAGTTTTTAACAGTTCATCTGCTACCTGGGTAGCCTTAGGGCTCAAGTTATTCATTTCCAGGCCTTCTACTCTTCTGCTGTATATGATCCTGCCTGAATCACCCACTAGCCGACGAGAAAGGGAGGGAGAAGTGGAGTTCCCCTCGTTTTGGCGCGTGGAAAAAATTAACTTTGCTCCCTAAGGTGTAGGTAGAAGACCTCAAAAGGGAAATTGCTCTCTCTTTGACTGAATTCCCCTTCCATTTGGCGGTTTGGCTCGGTCGCCGGTGGAATCCCTAGCGGACGAAAGAAGAACGGAAAAGTGGACTTCCCCCCTCTTTGGCATAGTTTCAAAAAGTAGAATTTGTTCTTCAAGGTGAAGGTAAAATAAACCAATTTCTGCGAATTCCTCCCTCTTTGGCAAGATTCCCCTCCTTTTGGGGGTTTGTCAGTGAGTGGAATCCCGCATAGTTTCTTTCCGAACTGGAAACTTGACCGATGTAAGACAAGTTTTTGCGTTTTTATAACCATAACCTGGGGTTAACGTAATTCAGTACATTAACAAATAGTATAAGTTTACCACTAACAACCGACCTGAACAAAGGTTAAGACATGGTAATGGGCTTTACGTGATTATCAGCTCTCTTATCTTTTATGTTGTTTGCTACTGAAGCAGGAAACGTTCTTTCTGGAAACTTAGTCGGGGATTTTTTCCGGCATTTTTTTAATCACCATCCCATCTTTAATGTGATTTTGAACATAAGTGTGTGAGTAGTCGTTTTACTACCGAATACACTAAACATACAAGGTGACACTAAAAACTATTCTCGTAACTTTACGGGTGATTTTGTGACTTTACCCGCACTTCAGCGGTGGAATTTTATTTTCCGGAATTTTCCACCTCCAGTTCACCGATCAGGTACCGAACATACGATAATTATCTTTGGTATAAATGGTGTGGGGTTCACGCTGGCTACTTCAGTGTTCTGACGACAGAAGTTGAAGGCCATCCTAGATTCTAGTGAGCGATGAACATTCGAGCTTTTCCAGAATGTGAAACATCCCCTGGTTGTGAACACATCAGAACATGATGACTGTTCTATGAATCATCATGCCGCTGAGTTGAGTTGAGTTGAGTTGAGTTGAGTTGAGTTGAGTTGAGTTGAGTTTACGTGCTCGGCCAGTCATCACCTTTTCTACATATGATAGCGTAGAACTTGATCAGGTAATGTTTCACAGTGTGGACAAGCTTTATTGTCCCGTCTTTGATGTAATTCTAACATTGTTTTTTGTAAAATGGAACAGAGTGTTTACGTTTACTCCAAACTATATATTTTTTTCAAATTTCACTTGAATTTCTGTCAGTATAAACTTTTTGAGAGATACCATAAATGTTTCTTGCCAACTATGTATCTTGTTACAGTTTCAAAAACCTTTTTTTTCATTTTTTATCTTTTTTTTGCTATTTGCAAAACCATGGTCCCATTTATGTAAACGAACCCATCATGGCCCCTGAAAACCAGGTATGTAACATTGTTTCGAAACTTCTTCTGTACACAAATCTTGTAATTCTTATCAGTCTTTCAATCAATCAGTCAGTCAGTCAGTCAATCAGCCAGTCAGTCAGTCAGTCAGTCAGTTAGTCAGTCAGTTCTCAAGAATGTCAGTCAATGCATCAGTCAGTCAGTCAGTCAGTCAGTCAGTCAGTCACGTCTCTATCGTTATCAGTATCGCGCAAAAGTATGTATCTTTGAGAAAAACAACCATTTTAACGATTATATTTGCCCGTTTTAATAGAAATAACAGATATTTTCCGCTGATATAACATGTGATTTTATCAATGTTGTTGTAAGTTTAATGGTTATGTAAATAGTAGAAATAATATTATTATTTGGCGGAGATTACAATTTCATGTATACGGCTTATTTCTTGTTCTGGAACTGAAGTGTTTCATAAAAGTTATTTCAGTATATGTACATACTATTTTAACCTTTTATACCTCACGTAGTAAAAACAGTCTTTTTTAATTCGGAAAAATAATTTTGTTTCGCTCAAAAACAACCAAATTTCAATTTCGTTTTTTAATAGCGTTATTATTTCATTTTCTTTCATGAGTTGTCTATCATGGTTAATGTTCATACAGTAGTAACCCAAGTTACATATCAACAACAAAAAATACTGTGAACTTCTTTAAAAAAATTTACTAAACTACTAAAATTACTTAAGACTGACAAACCTGTTAAAAAAATACACGTTAAAAAATAAATATAATACAATTTGCAACGGGAACTAACACATTCAAACTAATTATAATGAACCTGATCTAACCGGTCTCACAGTGAAAATATCGTTAAAGCCAATGTCTCCCGCGTGGTTGCAGTTGCAACAACAACACAATTACAACCTGATAAAACTGTTATTCCCTGGTGATCAGTTGACTGCAACATGATTGTAAAACCTTCCTATGAACGGTAGAGATTTGTTTATCTTACACACGTGGTACTGCTGCTCTTCGCGTAGCTATATTGAGCTCATTCACAGTCTTTCGAAAAAATGTGTTATTTGGAATTTCAGAATAACGCTTTTTGATTCGTAAATTCTGTTCTCTCTTATGATCCGTTATACGAAACTTTGGCTCACCGGCCGTTATAAGTTTCCTAAAACGGGACACGACAAATTCCCGGGGTTCATTGGCGGAAAGTTTCTTTCGAAACCAACAATTCCTTCCTAAGGGAAAAATTCAAATCAGCCAAGCAATCAGAACTGTTCTCCGATTTTTCGTAAAAAAATTCAATAAAAAAATGGTTTTTATTACGGTTTCAAACTCTGCAGAACTCTGCAGAACTCTGCAGAACTCTGCAGTCCACTATGATGACAACCTGAGGAAGCGATTTACAAAATGTCGCTGGCGGATCCTCGCCGATCCTCCAAAAGAAGCAGAAAATTTTTAAGAGTGAATTCGCCATTTTTCATCATTTTACCCCCACCCCACGGGACGAAGGCTAGGTTTTAAAACTGCCAGAGAGGGGAAACTCCCCATTTTCCTTTGCCCTTTGGTGCAACGCTGTCAAACGTCCGGCGCTGATAGCAGGAGGTTGATGGAAATGACGTCATTTCTGACCAATCAGCGCTGAGAAAGCGGCATAAATAAATACAACTTGATGATCATTGGCCAAAACTGATAGTGGCGCGTTATTTAATGCGAGCCGGTTTCTGGAAATTTCCATTGTTTTGTCATCGTGAGACATCGAATGTGTGAACTTAAGTAAAACTTAAGACAGTGATTAAGTTGTTGTTTAGACAACTACATATAAGGAGTAGACCGAGTTGTTTACTGTTTTGGAAGTTAACTATATGTTTCTCTCGAAGCGATTTTTTGTCTCTTCTGATTGTGTCAATAACAGGTTTCTTTTTCAATTAGTCATTCAGTCAGTCAGTTAAGTACATAGTCAGTCAGTCAGTCGGTCAGTCGGTCAGTCAGTCAGTCAGTTAAGCAGTCAGTCAGTCAGTCATTCGGTCAGTCAGTAAGTCAGTCACTGCCATTGAAACCTTTCGTACGTGGAAGTTACAGACACAATGTTACGTAATTTAGCACTGTTTTTCAACAGCAGCCAACGACAAACACGTCACAATGCGCGTTATTATGTAACTAAATTACACATTGGTTATAATTATGCAAATAAAATTTACTGTAAATTTCGGTAAAATTTGGAACTGTTAAAATCTTCCGACAACTGCATAAGTTCTTTCCCGTAAACTTTAAAGTTTGACAAATAGTGAGCGTATCTTATCATCTAATTTAAGGTGAACGTAACTACTTATGCTTCCCTTTTACTGCCTTTTTCGGAGAAAAAAAAACAAATATATAATGTCTTTTTAGTGGCGCCAGAGGTAAAAAAACTAAGTCGGTTCGGTTCACACGCTTGATTATTCTATTAGTATTTAATATAGTTGCAATAATGATTCTCTGTTTCAGAGATACTCGCTATTCAAAAACTTTTTTTCCCGGTGCGCAGTTCAAATATAATATGGGCGCACAATTAACTTTTTCGGAAAACACTTTTCCACAGTAAATTTGCACTAACATACGAACTGTTCAACAAAATCATTGCAAATGTGGTAATCGGTTAAGGAAGCATATTTCCAAACCCCAGTAATTTTCTTAGAATTTTTCCCATTCACTAAATTTCATGAGGTGGGTGACCACTAAAACACCACCGCTGCGCGGGCCTGAGCCAACCTTACGATAGGTAATCGGGGGTTAACGGACAGTAAAACTTCATATGGAATATATTTTTGGAGACAGTACATAATTTTTGGCGGTTAGTAAAAATTCTAGAAAAGTTTCTGGGTTTTTTTATTTTGCGTTTAGGAAGGTCATTGCAGTAACACGATGATCGTCCCCTGAACCAAGCTAAATTGCTAAGTACGAAATTCGGTGTTCCAGTCTGAATTTGCGTAAGTAATTTTGTCCAAAAACGCAGCTATTTAAATACATCTCGATTGCCCGAAATTACGAATGTACAATGTTTTTTTATGTCACATGCAAATGTATTTGTCTGTCCTACTGACTGACTGACTGGCTGTTTAACAAAGTTGATTTAGCTGTCAACTAAGCAAATCAGTCGTTTTGCGATTCGCCCCGACAGGAAACGCTTGTTAATAGAGTTTTTGCTCACGTTTCAACCAGTCGATGTATGTATATGTAGCGCAGGTTTTTTACGTTTCAAGCACACATAATGCGTGTTTTGTTCATGTTTCAAGCACAGTTAATATGTGTTTTGTTCACGTTTCAATCGACTGTACATCAGCTGACGCAATAGTGGCGGCCACTGAATAAAAGTGGTTGGAGCAGTGACGTTTCTGGCATTAGATTAGAGTTGCGCAAACGTCAGGGAAAAAGTGTTTCATTCGTTTTTATGGATAATACATACATCATTTTTAGCCACTATATGAGAAAAATCACAATAGTGTTTTATCTGTCACACAATCTCAAATTTAATGATGCGTACAAGATTTCAACATACTTTTGCTATAAGAAAAAACGGTAATGAATAGTCATGTTTCAGAAGAAATCATACTGAATCAGAGATTCAAATTCGCGCGCAAAATGCCTGTCGTCAAGAATGTGCAAGCGTCCACGTCCAATGGACATAACGGACACAACTATGATGTGGAAGGTGAGCTGACTGACTGACTTACTGACTGACTGACGTACTGACTGACTGACTGACTGACTGACTGACTGACTGACTGACTGACTGACTGGACTGACTGACTGACTGACTGACTGACTGACTGACTAAATGACCGACTGACTTACTGACTGACTGATTGATTTCAGTGAACAACCTAAACCTACTCCGGAGTCTGTCAGCAACGTGGCATCGAGTACTTCATGTTCACCAGTGAGTCAGTCAGGTGAAGGGTCATCCGGATAAGATGTGCGATCAGATCTCGGATGCCGTACTGGATGCACACCTAGCTCAGGATCCCCGATGCCAAAGTCGCTTGCGGTTGGTCACTCACTCACTCACTCACTCACTCACTCACTCACTCACTCACTCACTCACTCACTCACTCACTCACTCACTCACTCACTCACTCACTCACTCACTCACTCACTCACTCACT
>OZ038444.1:27973516-27978516 GCA_964036265.1 Daptonema setosum
TACTGAAGTCGCCACAAATTAAGCATTCATTCGAAACCTTGTTGTGTACACAAAACAATTCTGAACATTAGAAGTATAAATAATCAAAATTTCACTTTATTCATCGCAAATGTGCGTAACGACCGATAAATTTCAGTTTTGGATAACAGGAAACCCTGACCAAGCTACAGTATACAACTAGTTGTGAACCTCAAACTATTATGAAAACTTTCAACCCACAGCCGCTTTTTATAGAAATACTTTCATGTACATCTGATTACATACAGTGGCGGTCATACATATGTTTAAATTCACATGCGATTTTTTTGATTTTGTTGAATATCTCATTGTTTAGAGGTTCTTTCATCTTGAAACTTGAGTATGATGTTTATAATACATAGTTGGTCCAAACCAAAATAACCTCAAAGTCAATGATGATTAAAGTTTGTCACATGTCCGGTGGTAAAAACCGCCGATTCGTCGGCCGTGGTCTACGTGCAAATTTGCATTCGTCTTTGGGGTTTCCAACGTTGTCAGTCGCATGATCTACCTTTATGTACATTACATATGTACAGGAATTACAGGAAAGTATGTAACTACAGAGGTTAAGGTCGCAAACTAACACACAACCTACAGAGGAATTCCCCATTGTTCTCTGAAAAATCAATTAAATCATGTAGTACTCGACATTTATTATGTTTATATTATTGAGTTATTTTGATTCTGTTATTAACCTTCTTTACGAAATTGAAGCGTAACACATTTTTCCATGCCCACCTCACCTGTGTACAGTAAGTAAACATAACGGACGAGAAGGGGTGGGGAAAGTGGACTCACCCCCCCCCCCCCTCTTTGGAGGTTTCAAAAAGTTTGTTTCATTAGTCAAAGTGTAGTCAAAGTGACCTTAAAATCTGCCAATTCCCCCCCTTTTTGGGAATACTCCCCTCCGTTTGGAGGATTATCTCGTCCGCCATTGACCTCATCTTTGTACAGTACAGAAGGGGAGAGAAAAGTGGAAACTCCCCTCTTTTTAGGTTTCGTAAAGTAGAGTTCAATCCTTAAGGGTAGGTAAAATTGCCTAATGTCTGCTCATTCCCCACCCTTTGGGGATTTGGCTCATCCGAGAGTCTTTCCCCTTTCTCATGATTATCATCATTAACCTTTCACATCATTGGCGGACGAGCTAATCCTCCAAAGGAAGGGGAATTTCGTCAAAGAGGGTGGGAATCACCAGTTTTCAGACAATTTTTCCTACACCTTGGGGAACAAATTCAACTTTTTGAAAACGCCAAAGAAGAAAAATTCCACTCTTCCCACCCCTTCTCGTCCTCCAGTGGTTCACTTTTTGTTGTTAAACCAGGTGATTTTTATAATAACTTATGTGAAAAGCCCAGATTTTTTCACCATAACATCAACAATATTGAAAATAGCTCATGAGAAAACGTGCTGATCTTAAAAATATGAAAATCTGGTTAGTTTTCGGACTAAACGAACTAAGAGGGCGCTTGTAATAGCCTGAGGAGGTTGGGAACCCTAAATGGTACATACATATACTGCTTGTCACCATTGATGATGCGAAAAGTACTAATTGTATGTACTTACAATAAAAAAACACCATGAGTACGATTATTCATACCCTGTCAGTGGCAACACGGAGGTTCAAATAAAAAAATATTATTTAAGAAGAAGTAAATGTATAATACTTTGTATGACTTAAAATTTCGTGCTCTTGAAAAGTTTCGTGCTCTTATTAAAATCTGATCAAATCAGAATAAAACTAGAATACCGTGACCTACCGCCGGACGAGCCAAACCGCCAAAGGTAGAGAAATTTCCTCAAAGAGGGGGAATAGGCAGAACTTGGTTCATTTTACCATCATCTTAGGGAACAAATTCTGTTTTCGAATTCGAATCCCACCAGGATACTTGAAAGTTTTCAGTTTCTTGGTAGGACTAGAATTCGTTTAATAAAACTCTTGTCCGCTGGTTTCACCACTTGATGACACGACGATCCAAAGATGGAACGGAACGCACTACCAGATGCATAGCATTATTGACTCATCAGGAGACTGTTGTTAAACTTGAACCATAGTTTTGCTATGCATAGGTTTGCGTGGGATCACAATGACTGATTGACTGACTGACTGACTGACTAACTTACTGACTGACTGACTGACTGAATGAATGATTGACTTACTGACTGACTGACTGACTGACTGACTGACTGACTGACTGACTGACTGACTGACTGACTGACTGACTGACTGACTGACTGACTGACTGACTGACTTACTTACTGACTGACTGACTGACTGACTGACTGACTGACTGACTGACTGACTGACTGACTGACTGACTGACTGACTGACTGACTGACTGACTGACTGACCATTGGCAGAACTTGGTTCTTTTTACCATCATCTTGGGGAACAAATTATATTTTTGGAAACCGCCAAACTGAACGGAAGGTCGTGGGTTCGAATCCCACCAGGATGCTTGAAATTTTTCAGTATCTTGGCAGGACTAGAATTCGTTTACTAAAACTCTTGTCCGTTTGTTTCACCACTTGATGACACGACGATCCAAAGATAGAACGGAACACATTACCAAATGTATAGCATTATTGATTCATCAGGAGACTGAATTTGAACTCTTCCGTGAGTTTCACATGTACAGGGTTGCTCGTTAATCACGATAGGTTTTGGAGAAAAATTTGAATTCTAAGCGACTTTGGTATGCATTTTAGATCTGTAAAAGTAATGAATCCGTTTTTTCTTATCATTTATGGAACACATTACCAAATGTATAGCATTATTGATTTATTAGAAGACTGAATTTGAACTTTCAAAATTTTCAATTGCATATAGCCGGGTTGCTCGTTACTCATGATAGGTTTTGGCGCGAAATTTGAAATCAAAATAATTTTTAATAAGAAATAAATCCGTTTTTTTCATATCACACTAGGACAACAACTCATATGAATGAATGATGACGGATCCATGATTTTTTCTGTTAACAAAAAATTCTGACCAAGTTATACAGATAAAGATTTTGTTATAGCATTATTGATTCATTAGAAGGATGAAATTGAACTTCGAAGATTTTCAAAAGCATATGACCTATACAGGGATACTCGTTACTTACGATAGGTTTTGGCGCGAAATTTGAATTCAAAACGACTTTTTAGAAAAAAATTCGTTTTTTTTTCATTCTAGGAAAACAACTCGTGAGAATGAATGATGACAGATCCATGAACTTTTTTCTGTTGACAAGAAATTCTGACCAAGCTATACAGATAAAGATTTTGTTATAGCATTATTGATTTATTAGAAGACTGAAATTGAACGTCCGTGAGTTTCACATGCATATATTTCGTCTACATATACGGAGTTGCTCATTACTCACTATAGGTTTTGGCGCAAAATTTGAATTCAAATTGACTTTTAAGAAAAAAAATCATATGAACAACTTATTGTCGCACGAAATTTGAAATCGTCAAACCCTTAAATCGCCAAAGAGGGGGGAATGCAACTTTTTCCTCCCCTTCTCGTCTAGTGTATCTGGTGTTATAGCCAACACACAAATTCTGCCACCAAAACTGTGTGCAAAACTTTCCACTAATTAGATGAACATCTTGTAACACACGCATTAGACTTCTGGTTATGAAAAGTTGTGTTATGAATTGTGGGTGTACCTGATGTTTCACTAGTGAATTGCGTGGTGGGCAGCTTTGCAGGCAGAAACTGTGTGTGGGCTTCACCCGTGTTGTAAAAAGTAATGTATTTCACAATGTATTTCACAAATTATTCACTAGAATCTCCAGAAGCTCTATACTTTATAGCGTATCCAGAGTTTCTTGTTAGTTAAAAAATATTTGGCGCGCAGTTTGAATTCAAATCTGTTTTGGCGCGCTGTTATTTTTTCCTGTCAATTAAATCTTTTTCCCATCACGTTTGGTCAACATGCGAAAACTGCACCTTATTCTTATCATACGTGCGTAACCTAACCGCCACCGGCGGACAAGCCAAAACTTCAAAGTAAGGGGAATCTTCCCAAAGAGGGAGGAATCGGCCGAAATTAGGACCATTTTACCTACACCTTAAGGAACGAACTAAACTTTTTTAAACCGCCCATGAGGGGGGGGTTCCACTTTTCCCACCCCTTCTCGTCCGCTAGTGCTACCCGCAAACTATATTTTTGATAATCAGAAATCCTGGCCAAGCTATAATAGTGACCAAGTGCTATAATCAGAAAGTGCTATAATAGTGACCAAGTGCTATAATAGTGCTATAATCAGTGCTATAATAGTGCTATAATAGTGACCAAGTGCTATAGTAAGTGCTATAATCAGAAAGTGCTATAATAGTGACCAAGTGCTATAATAGTGCTATAATAGTGACCAAGTGCTATAATAAGTGCTATAATCAGAAAGTGCTATAATAGTGACCAAGTGCTATAATAGTGACCAAGTGCTATAATCAGAAATCCTGACCAAGCTATACAAGAGCAATGGAATGTTCTATGTACTGTAATGTAACTCATTATTCCATGCCATAATTGATTAATTAATAGAACTGTAGTCCAAAATATTCTCTTAATCACTAGCGGATGAATGAAGAACGGAAAAGTGGAATTCCCCCCTCTTTGGGAGTTTCAAAAAGTAGAATTTGTTCCCTAAGGTGTAGGTAAAAGGACCTATTTTCGGCCAATTCCCCCCTCTTTGGCAAAATTCCCCTCCCTTTGGAAGTTTAGCTCGTCCGCCAGTGCTCTTAATTGAGAACTATAATTAATTGAAGATTCCCCCGCAAGATATCTTAATTAATAATTAGGTAACTAGGCTAATATGCAGTACTTTCGTTACCGTATACATAGGTATGTAGGTAAATTATGCAATTCTCCATTTAGTATTAATGCTGCATTTTCAATTAATCACTTAAGTAATTCTGTCAATTAGCGGGAAACAGATAAGTGTGGCGTGTGTCAAATAAATCATACAATATTTCGCCATACTAGAAAGGATAG
>OZ038444.1:27991016-28006016 GCA_964036265.1 Daptonema setosum
TACGACTTCGACTTCCACTACGTTCTCTAGAACGACCGCGTGTGCGGCCGTACACCGAGTTACGTGTGGTCTGCAACACTCACTCACTCACTTACTTACTCACTCACTCACTCACTCACTCACTCACTCACTCACTCACTCACTCACTCACTCACTCACTCACTCACTCACTCACTCACTCACTCACTCACTCACTCACTCACTCACTCACTCACTCACTCACTCACTCACTCACTCACTCACTCACTCACTCACTCACTCACTCACTCACTCACTCACTCACTCACTCACTCACTCACTCACTCACTCACTCACTCACTCACTCACTAATTCACTCATTCACTCACTCACTCTCTCACTCAGCGTTATGCCCGCGCAGTGGTGGTATCTACATCACAGCTGTCCCAGCTGTGGGTATTTAGCCTCAGTCACCGGGGGGAGACTGAGGCTAAACGCGACTGTGCATAAACGGTACTGTGGCTAAACGGACTGTGGCTGAGATGGGGGTGGACTGTGCCTAAACGGTACTGTGGCCAAACGGACTGTGGCCGAGATGGGGGTGGACTGTGCGTAAACGGGACTGTGGCTAAACGGACTGGGCCAGGACTGGACTATATGTGGACGGGAAGCATTAGCAAGTGTTTCTACGTCTTGTGACTGTGGCCGGGAAGCATTAGCAAGTATTTGTACGTCATGTGACTGTGGCTAAACGAACTGTGGCCGAGATGAGGGTTGACTGTGCCAGGAAGCGACAGTGGCTAAACGGGCATTGCCATGGCTGGACTATATGTGGACGGCAAGGATTAGCAAGTATTTGTTCGTCATGTGACTGTGGCTAAACGGACTGTGGCCGAGATGAGGGTTGACTGTGTCAGGAAGCGACTGTGGCTAAAAGGGCATTGCCAGGACAGGACTGTAATATAAGTGGACGGTAAGGATTAGCAAGTATTTGTACGTCAGGTGACTGTGGCTAAACGGACTGTGACCAAGATGAGGGTTGACTGTGCCAGGACGCGACTGTGGCTAAACGGGCATTGCCAGGACTGGACTATAAGTGGACAGCAAGGATTAGCAAGTATTTGAACGTCATGTGACTGTGGCTAAATGGACTGTGGCTAAATGGACTGTGGCCGAGATGACAGTTGACTGTGCCAGGACGCGACTGTGGCTAAACGGGCTTTGCCAGGACTGGACTATATGTGGACGGCAAGAATTAGCAAGTGTTTGTACGTCATGTGACTGTGGCTAAACGGACTGTGGCCGAGATGAGGGTTGACTGTGTCAGGATCAGGAAGCGACTGTGGCTAAACGGGCATTACCAGGACTGTAATATAAGTGGACGGTAGGTATTAGCAAGTATTTGTACGTCAGGTGACTGTGGCTAAACGGACTGTGACCGAGATGAGGGTTGACTGTGCCAGGACGCGACTGTGGCTAAACGGGCATTGCCAGGACTGGACTATAAGTGGACAGCAAGGATTAGCAAGTATTTGAACGTCATGTGACTGTGGCTAAATGGACTGTGGCTAAATGGACTGTGGCCGAGATGAGAGTTGACTGTGTCAGGACGCGACTGTGGCTAAACGGGCATTGCCAGGACTGGACTATATGTGGACGGTAAGAATTAGCAAGTGTTTCTACGTCAGGTGACTGTGGCTAAACGGACTGTGGCCGAGATGAGGGTTGACTGTGTCAGGAAGCGACTGTGGCTAAACGGGCATTGCCAGGACTGTAATATAAGTGGACGGTAAGGATTAGCAAGTATTTGTACGTCAGGTGACTGTGGCTAAACGGACTGTGGCCGATATGAGGGTTGACTGTGCCAGGACGCAACTGTGGCTAAAAGGGCATTGCCAGGACTGGACTATAAGTGGACAGCAAGGATTAGCAAGTATTTGAACGTCATGTGACTGTGGCTAATTGGACTGTGGCTAAATGGACTGTGGCCGAGATGAGGGTTGACTGTGTCTGGACGCGACTGTGGCTAAACGGGCATTGTCAGGACTGTAATATAAATGGACGGTAAGTATTAGCAAGTATTTCAACGTCATGTGACTGTGGCTAAATGGACTGTGGCTAAATGGACTGTGGCCGAGATGAGGGTTGACTGTGTCAGGACGTGACTGTGGCTAAACGGGCATTGCCAGGACTGTAATAAAAGTGGACGGCAAGGATTAGCAAGTGTTGGTACGTCAGGTGACTGCGGCTAAACGGACTGTGGCCGAGATGAAGGTAGACTGTGGCTAAACGGGCATTGCCAGGACTGGACTATATGTGAACGGCAAGGATTAGCAAGTATTTGAACGTCATATGACTGTGGCTAAATGGACTGTGGCCGAGATGACGGTTGACTGTGCCAGGAGGCGACTATGGCTAAACGGGCATTGCCAGGACTGGACTATATGTGAACGGCAAGGATTAGCAAGTGTTTGTACGTCAGGTGACTGTGGCTAAACGGACTGTGGCCGAGATAAGGGTTGACTGTGCCAGGACGCGACTGTGGCTAAACGGGCATTGCCAGGACTGTAATATGAGTGGACGGCATGGATTAGCATGTAGGATATTTGAACGTCATGTGACTGTGGCTAAATGGACTGTGGCTGAGATGAGGGTTGACACATTCGCGTCCTGACACAGTCCACCCTCATCTCGGCCACAGTCCGTTTAGCCACAGTCACATGACGTACAAACACTTGCTAATGCTTCCCGTCCACTTATATTATAGTCATTACAATTGTGGCCGAGATGACGGTTGACTGTGCCAGGAGGCGACTGTGGCTAAACGGGCATTGCCAGGACTGGACTATATGTGAACGGCAAGGATTAGCAAGTGTTTGTACGTCAGGTGACTGTGGCTAAACGGACTGTGGCCGAGATAAGGGTTGACTGTGCCAGGACGCGACTGTGGCTAAACGGGCATTGCCAGGACTGTAATATGAGTGGACGGCATGGATTAGCATGTAGGATATTTGAACGTCATGTGACTGTGGCTAAATGGACTGTGGCTGAGATGAGGGTTGACACATTCGCGTCCTGACACAGTCCACCCTCATCTCGGCCACAGTCCGTTTAGCCACAGTCACATGACGTACAAACACTTGCTAATGCTTCCCGTCCACATATAGTCCAGTCCTGGCAATGCCCGTTCAGCCACAATCGCGTCCTGACACAGTCCACCATCATCTCGGCCACAGTCAGTTTAGCCACAGTCACATGATGTACAAGCACTTGCGAATGCTTCCCTTTCACTTATATTACAGTCATGACAATGCCCATTAAGCCACAGTTGCGTCCTGACAAAGTTAACCCTCATCTCGGCCACAGTGCGTTTAGCCACAGTCACATGATGTACAATCACTTGCTAATGCTTCCCGTCCACTTATTTTACAGTCCTGGCAATGCTCGTTTAGCCACATTCGCGTCTGACACAGTCCACCCTCATCTCGGCAACAGTCCGTTTAGCCACAGTCACATGACGTAAAAACACTTGCTAATGCTTCCCGTCCACTTATATTATAGTCATTACAATGCCCATTTAGTCACAGTAGCGTCCTGACAAAGCCAACCCTCATCTCGGCAACAGTCCGTTTAGCCACAGTCACATGACGTAAAACAATTGCAAATCCTTCCCGTCCACTTATATTACAGTCATGACAATGCCCATTTAGACACAGTCGCGTCCTGACAAAGTCACATCTCATCTCGGCCACAGTCCGTTTAGCCACAGTCACATGATGTACAAATACTTGCTATTCCTTGTCGTTCACATATAGTCCAGTCCTGGCAATTCCCATTTAGCCACAGTCGCGTCCTGACAAAGTTAACCCTCATCTCTGCCACAGTCCGTTTAGCCACAGTCACATGACGTACAAACAACACTTGCCAATGCTTCCCGTCCACATATAATTCAGTCCTGGCAATGCTCGTTTAGCCACATTCGCGTCCTGACACAGTCCACCCTCATCTCGGCCACAGTCCGTTTATCCACAGTCACATGATGTACAAATACTTGCTAATCCTCAACGTCCACTTTTATTATAGTCATGGCAATGCCCGTTTAGCAACAGTCGCGTCCTGGCACAGTCGACCCTCATCTCGGCCACAGCCCGTTTAGCCACAGTCACCAGACGTACAAACACTTGCTAATCCTTGCCGTCCACTTATATTACAGTCATGACAATGCCCATTTAGACACAGTCGCGTCCTGAAAAAGACACATCTCATCTCGGACACAGTCCGTTTAGCCACAGTCACATGATGTACAAATACTTGCTAATGCTTCCCGTCCACATATGGCCCTGTCCTGGCAATGCCCGTTTAGCCACAGTCGCGTCCTGACACAGTCCACCCTCATCTCGGCCACAGTCCGTTTAGCCACAGTTCGTTTAGCCACAGTCACATGATGTACAAACACTTGCTAATGCTTCCCGTCCACATATGGCCCTGTCCTGGCAATGCCCGTTTAGCCACAATCGCGTCCTGACACAGTCCACCCTCATCTCGGCCACAGTCCGTTTAGCCACAGTCACATGACGTACAAACACTTCCTAATGCTTCCTGTCCACATATGGCCCTGTTCTGGCAATGCCCGTTCAGCCACAACACAAACGCGTCCTGACACAGTCCACCCTCATCTCGGCCACAGTCCGTTTAGCCACAGTCACATGACGTACAAACACTTGCTAATGCTTCCCGTCCACATATGACCCTGTCCTGGCAATGCCCGTTTAGCCACAATCGCGTCCTGACCTAGTCCACCCTCATCTCGTCCACAGTCCGTTTAGCCACAGTCGGTTTAGCCACAGTCACATGACATACAAACACTTGCTAATGCTTCCCGTCCACATATAGTCCAGTCCTGGCAATGTCCGTTTAGCCACAGTCATGTCCTGACACAGTCCACCCTCATCTCGGCCACAGTCCGTTTAGCCACAGTACCGTTTACCCACAGTCCACCCTCATCTCGGCCACAGTCCGTTTAGCCACAGTACCGTTTATGCACAGTCTGGCCCAGTTTAGGCACAGTCGCGTTTAGCCTCAGTCTCCCCCCGGTGACTGAGGCTAAATACCCACAGCTGGGACAGCTGTGATCTACATTTAAGTAGTTACCCACCTTAGTATGCGCAGATAAAATTGCGTGTATTGGTAAACATCCATAATTTTTTTTAGAAATATGAGGTTTGGAAATATGCGCCCCATACCATCCCGGTTGAACTGAGTAACGCAGATAACGAAAAATTCTGGATCAGCTGTAGTCTGCGTCCGCATCCATTAGTGCAAAAACGTGAGTTTCCATTACAGTTTCTAGTGTTCCATCATAAATCTTTGTTATATAACTTCAATAATTTATTAGTTATAAATGTGCCTGCAAGCCGTATTCCTGCCATTGCCCTTCAGTTGATTCCACCTCTTTGGCCACTACACTACCCACTCATCCACTCACTCACTCACTCACTCACTCATTCACTCACGCACTCACTCATTCACTCACTCACTCACTCACTCACTCACTCACTCACTCACTCACTCACTCACTCACTCACTCACTCACTCACTCACTCATTCACTCACTCACTCACTCACTCACTCACTCACTCACTCACTCACTCACTCACTCACTCACTCACTCACTCACTCACTCACTCACTCACTCACTCACTCACTCACTCACTCACTCACTCACTCACTCACTCACTCACTCACTCACTCACTCACTCACTCACTCACTCACTCACTCACTCACTCACTCACTCACTCACTCACTACTACGAAACCTCCATTCTGATATATAATCCGTGTGCCTTGATGGCTTCAGCCCAAAGAAAAATTATGCCCTTCGTACCGTGAGAGTACAGTAATCAGATTCCTCATCAGGGAAACATCACACTGCCATTTGAAAACAAGATACACATCTTAACCTAGCTACAAGTACGTAATTAATTTCTGACTTGACGTCATAAGAACTGTCCACCCTGACATCCGTTGTTTCTCTTGATACCGTAATGGACGAGAACGGGAGGGAAAACTGGAATTCCATGTTCTTTGGGAGTCTAAAAAAGTTGTGTTTGTTACTTTAGGTGTAGGTAAAATGATTTTATTTCTCCCAATTCCCCCTCTTCGCGAATATTCCCTCTTTTAGGAGGTTTGCTTCGTCCGCCGGTGGAAGTGAAGGTCACCGTGATGTTTTCCTGATGAATGAAGAACCTAATTACTATATTCTTACGGTAGCGCTGGCGTACGAGGCAAACCTCCAAAGGGAGGGGAATTTCGTCAAACAGGGGGGAATTGGCAGAAATTAGGCCATTTTACCTTGTACACCTTAGGGAACAAATTATACTTTTTGAAATCATCAAAGAGGGGTAATTTCACTTTCCCCACCCCTTCTCGTCCGCTAGTGTGCGGTAGTAAATAACTTGCATCTACTACGGTACTTATGGCACTTCTCTGAGGTACACTGGCGGACGAGGCAAATCTCCAAAGGGAGGAGAATTTCGTCAAACAGGGGGGAATCGGCAGAAATTAGGCCATTTTACCTACACCTTAGGGAACAAATTCTAATTTTACTAAATCGCCAAAGAGGGGGAACCTCCACTTTTCCCACCCCTTCTCGTCCACTAGTGTGCGGTAGTAAATAACTTGTATGCACTACTTATGGCACTTCTATGAGGCACAAGCAGACCAGAAGGGAGGGAAAAGTGGAATTCCCCCCTCTTTGGCGATTTTAAAGAGTGGATTTTGTTTCCTAAGGTGTAGGTAAAATGACCAAAATCTGCTAATTCCCCCTCTTTGAAAAGATTCCCCTCCCTTTAGAGGTTTCACTCGTCCGCCGGTGCTCTGAGGTATCATGATTATTTCTTTTCCAAGTTGTTATTACTTATCTATTTTTTGAAATGTCATAGTAATCTTTCCATGATGAGGGACCTAATTACTGTATTTCTTACGTAATCCAGTTATATCATGTTTATTATTGGAGCAACTTTTTCCGTAAATGTCACCGTGATGTTTTCCTGGTGAATGAAGAACCTAATTACTTTATTATTACGGTAGTAAAGAAGAACTCGTATGTACTACTTATGGAACTTTTTTGTAGTATCATCTTCATTCATCAGAGTATTTACCGTGGTTTCCTTTCTGCAATGCCAGAGAAGGTTTTTCATGGTGAGGAACCTATTTAATTACTGTATCTTTACGTATATTTAACTTGGAAATATTTTTCAATATGTAGAACTTCAATTGAGTTTCACGGTAATTTATACTGACTTTTGGTTTGGTTAACTCGCAACATTATAATTGTAGATAATACAATTTTCTTTTCATTCACTGGTTGATAAATTCAAGTCGAAAGAAAAATTCAATAAAGATAATGTTGTTAGTAATAAACAATTGTTCCACTACAAATATCGGTTTTTGACCGGCTTAACAAAATTCATGACGGTTTCCCATTGAAACTTGTCAGAGTCAGTCAGTCAGTCAGTCCTTCAGTCAGTCAGTCAATCAGTCAGTCAGTCAGTAATTCAGTCAGTCAGTCAGTCAGTCAGTCAGTCAGTCAGTCAGTCAGTCAGTCAGTCAGTCAGTCAGTCAGTCAGTCAGTCAGTCCGTCAGTCAGTCAGTCAGTCAGTCAGTCAGTCAGTCCGTCAGTCAGTCAGTCAGTCAGTCAGTCAGTCAGTCAGTCAATCAGTCAGGGGATCGGTCAACTGCCGCCACTGCCAACTGCCGCCACAATTATCAAGACAACTGCCGCCACTTTTTTTGAAATTTTCCGGCTGCAGTTGACTCACCTTAAAGTGGCGTCAGTTGTCGTATGTCAACTGCAGTCACAAAACTCTGAAATTTTCTGGCTGCAGTTGTCTCGCAAAAAGTGGCGTCAGTTTCCATAGGACAACTGACGCCAAGTTTCGAACGGATCCAACCAAGGAATAAAAGAAGAATGATTCATGTAATCAATGAAGAATCATCCATGCAATCAATGATAAGGTCACAGACGAGTTCTTTCGAAGTTTTACCATTCTCTTTGAAGTATTACTGTTCGTTAACCCCCGATAATCTATCGTAAGGCTGTTAGCACCGCGCGGAGTGCGGAGGTTGGATCCGTTCGAAACTTGGCGTCAGTTGTCTTATGGAAACTGACGTAATTTTCAGCGAGACAACTGCAGCCAGAAAATTCCACAATTTAGTGGCTGCAGTTGACATACGACAACTGACGCCACTTTTGAGTGAGTCAACTGCAGCCACAAATTTCAGGAATTAGTGGCGGCAGTTGACTCGAAAATAGTGGCGGCAGTTGGCAGTGGCGGCAGTTGACACACAATCAGTCAGTCAGTCAGTCAGTCAGTCAGTCAGTCAATGAGTTCGTCCGTTCGTCATTCCGACAACACGTTACTTCAATAATGCAATCAAGTCATCCGATTTGTTACCGTGAATTCAATTCCAGGGATACTGTACATTACTGACTTTCTCGCTATCACGTTACACGATGATAAAATAACGCGATTTCTTCTCATTGATTGTAAACAACAAAAGTAAAAGTTTTTTTATTGTTGAAGTGGTGTTTCGATCAAGAACCAAGGTACATAGAAGCAGGGTCTTGTGGTCAAGTTCACAATAACATTTATAGGCTATCCCGTGTGTCGTGTCCCTCTTGTCCCTCTCCTTATGGCGCGCAGTTTGAAGTTAATTCTTCTTTTACGCGCGCTAAATCGTTCGTGAAAAACGTCGGATTTTCACTTGAACCTCGGACAAGACTAGAACATGGCGCTTAAGTTAGACCGAATTAATCAATCTTCAGAACTCAGTCCATAGAAATAACGTTTGATAACAAGACTTCTTGAACTAATTATGTAGCTACATGTTTAAATGGAATACCAAATATAGATCATAAACATAAATATTGGTGATTAACATAGGCTATAAATATCAGGTGTTTACCAGTTTAGTGAACAATCTAAATAATGTATGTATCCGACCATTTTCGCCAGTAGTTAATCATTCAGTCAAGTAACCATGACTGAATCATGATCATCAGTATAGCTTGGTCGAGGTATCTTGTAATTATTATTATTTTTATGAACCCTTACGCAAAACTCCAATGAATTCAGCGAAACATTCGTACGGTGTCTGAGTGTCATGTCAAAAATCGAATTTTTCTTTGAAATTTAAAAGCGCGCAAGGAAACAGATATGAATTTAAGTTGCGCGCCAAAATGTTTATGACTAACAAGAAACTCTGGATAGGCTAAAACAAAATCACCGGTGAATGTCATATGTATACTAAAATAAATGCACTAGCGGACGAGAAGGGGAGGGAAAAGTGGAATTTTCCCCTCTTTGGCGTTTTCAAAAACTGGAATTCGTTCCCTAATGTGTAGGTAAAATGGCCTGAAAATTGCAAGTTCCCGCCTCTTTGACGAAATCCCGTTTCTTCGGAGGATCAGCTCGACCGCCAGTGCATACATGAATGGTATAGGCCTCGTAATTGGTTATACGAAAAAACCATAATCGGTTCTTCTCGACCATCAATTACGGCTGAATAAGACGTTCCCTCATTCATGAAGTGGATAATCTGCTCTCAGCTGTTCCCGTCACTAGCGGACGAGAAGGGGAGGGAAAAGTGGAATTCCCCCCTATTTGACGGTTTCAAGAAGAGGAATTTGTTCCATAAGGTGTAGGTAAAAAAGCCTTATTTTCTGTCAATTCCCCCCTCTTTGGAGAAATTCCCCTCCCCTCCCTTTGGAAGATTATCTCGTTCGCCAGTGGTTCCCGAACGTGTTTTTTTGTCGTAATCCGTGAGCCAATTAGTAAAAACTTAAGATTAGTAACACAACTAATCAGTAGGGAAAACAATAGAATCTCTGAATCGGAAGACTTATTACGACGGATATAGAATAACTTTTTTTTCAGAACACTTCTATTATTATCTTTAGTGATTAGAAAACTGCGTTAATTGTAACCCGTCATGTTTCTAGAGACGTTCATAAGAGTTTTACACGCTATTGAAGACCGACAGATCCGAAGAAGCTGTTATAATAGCCACTAGCGGACGATGGAACAACCAAAAAGTGGAATTCCCCCCTCTTTGGCTGTTTTCAAAAGTTGAATTTGTTCCCTAAGGTGTATGTAAAATGACCTATTTTCAGCCAATTCCCCCCTCTTTGGAGAAATTCCCCTCCCTTCGGAGGCTTTACTCGTCCGCCAGTGCTAATAGCCCATCCTGGGTTTTCTTGTTAGTCAAATAAATTGTGGGCCGGTTTCTGTGAATTTGCAATGAAGTGGCGCAATTTTTCGTATGTTGTCCAAATGTGATGTGATAAAAAAAATTGAAAATCTGAAAGCGCGCCAAAAATACAGATTTGAATTCAAACTGCGCGCCAAATAGCTTTTGGATAGGCTATAATCGATGTCTGCTATACAGTATAAATCCAACAAGGAATAGATCACATAGTCTTAAAAATTTTCCGAAAGACAGCCGCGCAGTCAAATTAAATTCATGAATAAAAAAATGGTAAAAAAATTTTTTTGCTAAAGTTTCATGTAATCCATTAATTACTTGTAACAGATTTGCTTCGGTGCTTCGAAACTTCATTATCTTGATTTCATTTTGCGTATAACTCATTGCATATGTTCTATAGAATTATTTTATATTATGAATGACTGACTGACTGACTGACTGACTGACTGACTGAATGAATGAAATATCTTGTGTAAGCTATCCACCTTTGGAAAGTTGCGGAAACAGGAAGCAATGAAAACCGACATGCACTGGCGAATGAGAAGGTGGAGGGGGAAATGGGATTTCCCCCTCGTTGGCGGATTTAAAAGGTGCATTTTGTTTTCTAAGGTGTAGATAAGAAGTTCCCGAAACTGTTGATTCTCCCTTATTTGACAAAATTCCCCTCCCTTTGGGAAAATTGCTCGTCCGCCAGTGCCCACGTGTTAGTAGATTACGGTAGGTATTTAAATTTAGCGTCCATTCACCTTGATTACGTGCGTGGTAACTGGACCTTTTTATAGTAATATAAACTGTAATATAGTATAATATAAGCCCTTTTTATAGTAATATAGTTTGTAACATAACGAAATGTTTTGATAACCAATAAAGTTCATTTAGGCGTTTTGTCCAGACCGTCCAAAGCCTTGCTAACGGAAGTTCTTAGGGCGGCTTCGAACTGTAGTGACTTAGAATCCCGTTCTTATCAGACAGCTGTTGAATGAAGGGTGCCTTAAAAGTCAGCTGCAAAAACAGTTGCAAAAAGTTGCAAAATTTTTGCAATTTTTCCGTAACCCTTTTCCATATCACATTTTGATAGTTTCTATGGCCGAAAAATTCGTGAGACAGAAAAGGTTTACGGAAAACTTGCAAAAACAGTTGCGAAAAAGTTGCAAAATTTTTGCAACTGTTTTTGCAACTGACTATGAAGGCACCCGAAGATGAAAAAACACGGTGCTTAGAAAACTGTTTAAAGGAATTTCACTCTACGGCCACTCATAATCGCTTAAAAGCCGACTTTTCGGAATGCCACGATTCTTTGCAAGTCACCTTTAAGAATCCTTGGCAAAAACCTGAAATACTTTCTGCAGCTTTACTGAGGCGAGTCTGTTCAGTAGGCGTGTATGTATAGTGGATTACGGTAACCAAATGTCATTGTTGATATATTCAACAAAACACGGTAATAATTACCGTAATTAATTGAGGAACAGTCCAGTACATACGTAGGAGTCGTGCATACCTAATATTGAATCAGAATTTAATGAGTTGTAATATATTATTAAGTAACTATTCATCAAATAAATAGCTATCGTTACTCATTTTAATTGAAAAAAAAAGATTTCGTAGAAACACCAACGAAAGTTGGCAACACAATTTTATCAATTTATTAAAACGTGGTTTGAGAAATGCTCATATTCCGCCTAAATTTCAGTGTGCCTCACCGACCACCGTTCATGCTTCATGCTGAAGACAATTATAGTTAATGAATTTGAGGTAACCACGTTCTTTCATTTTGACATGTTAGGTTATGGGAAGAGAGGTAATCTGATGTTAGTTTCAAAATATGCGTACATGAGGATGAAACATATGAGTATCATATTTCAGGAAACATACATAAGTCTGTCATGATAAAAATCGTTGATTCATATTTCACAAAACCTTTGGGTCGGTCAGTCAAAAAGAACAATATGTCAGTCACTCTGTCATTATGTCTCTTTATCCTTAAGGCAGTCTATCTTTCTCTCATATCAATCAGTTTATCTTTCAGTCTGCCTATGTATCTGTCAGTCAGTCAGCCAGTCAGTCAGTCAGTCAGTCAGTCAGTCAGTCAGTCAGTCAGTCAGTCAGTCAGTCAGTCAGTCAGTCAGTCAGTCAGTCAGTCAGTCAGTCAGTCAGTCAGTCAGTCAGTCAGTCAGTCAGTCAGTCAGTCAGTCAGTCAGTTAATTGTTCAGTTTGTCATTCCAGATCCACTATTCTCATGTTTCAGAGACCTATAATAAAAGTTTTGCCGGGTTGACTGGCGGACGAGCCAGACCTCCAAAGGGAGGGGAATTTTTCCAAAGAGGGGGGAATTCGTTGAAAATAGGGCATTTTACCTATGTACACCTTAGGGAACAAATTCTACTTTTTGAAAACGCCAAAGAGGGGTTTGAAAACGCCAAAGAGGGGGGAATTCCACTTTTCCCACCACATCTCGTCCGCTATTGGCCAGGTTGCTTCATCGGGTTTCCTTCAGACATGCAATCATTTAATCACTCTGACAGTCACTTCAATTTTCTGATTACATTCATCCCTCCTACTCAGATAATCCTGATTAACGCCAAGCATTCGGCGAGTAATTAACAATATTATCATATAAATAACTAATGAAAATAACCACAAATAAATAATAAATATGAAATTAAGATAATTTTCGTGTATATTTCGTATGTAAAGGGTATGTTTAGATTATAAGAGGGGCTGACTTGATCGATCCAATTACTGTACCAAACACTAGCGGACGAGAAGGGGAGGGAAAAGTGGAATTCCCCCCTCTTTGGGTGTTTTAAAAAGTAGAATTTGTTCCCTAAGGTGTAGGTAAAATTACCAGAAAATTGCCGATTCCCCCCTCTTTGACGAAATTCCCCTCCCTTTGGGAATTTAGCTCGTCCGCCAGTGGTACCAAAGAGATTACTTTGACATTGGCGATCGCCATCAGTTGATTGGATTTGTTGCCTTATATATACCCTACTGGATTAAGAGAACCGAATTTGAAAGTCTGTCACTCAGTCAGTCAGTCAGTCAGTCAGTCGGTCAATCAGTCAGTCAGTCAGTCAGTCGGTCAATCAGTCAATCAGTCAGTCAGTCAGTCAGTCAGTCAGTCAGTCAGTCAGTCAATCAGTCAGGCAGTCAGTCAGTCAGTCAGTCAGTCAGTCAGTCAGTCAGTCAGTCAGTCAGTCTATGCCAACAATGTGTGCGCCATTCCATTGTACCATGACCTTCACTTCACCAGAAGTTTTTTCAGAAACTTATTTATAGAATGGCTAGCACCTTTGAAGCCCTAGCGGACGAGAAGAGGAGGGAAAAGTGGAATTACCCCCCTCTTTGGCGGTTTCTGAAAGTAGAGTTTGTTCCTTAAGGTGTAGGTAAAATGACCTGAAAACTGGCGATTCCCCCCTCTTTGGAGAGATTCCCCTCCCTTTGATTGGAGATTTAGCTCGTCCGACAGTGTTTCACCGGAAAAAGTTATTTTTTCAGAATCTGATTTATAGAATGTTTCGCATTCTTGAAGCACACTAGCGGACGAGAAGGGGAGGGAAAAGTGGAATTCCCCCCTCTTTGGCGGTTTCAAAAAGTGGAATTTCTTCTCTAAGATGTAGGTAAAATGGCCTGAAAACTGGCAATTACCCCCTCTTTGACGAAATTCCCCTCCCTTTGGGAAATTAGTTCGTCCGCCTGTGTTGAAGTACGTGTACGGCCGTTAAACGGTTAGGGTGCTTTCAGAGTAAAAAGGAAAGTGAAAAGAAAAGTAAAATGGAAAGTAAATGGGTCATTAATCTGTAAAACATTTGAAAGAAAACCCCTCTTCAAATCGATGAAATGTTTTACAGTTTAATGACCCTTTTTCTTTCCTTTTTACTTTCCTTTTTACTCTGAAAGCACCCTTAGAAAACAGCTGTGAAACTATCATGATGCATGACTTTTATATTAATGGGACAAGCTGAGAAAAAAAATACAGAAATTATAATTGAAATCAGAAAAAAAAATTCCATGAATGGCAAAAGTCTCACTATCATTAATAACACTTGAATCACTTACATGTAGTCGAATTTTTTGGTTACGACTTTTTCATGAACTTTTTTTTGTGTAAAACCTTTCCCTCACCCAGAAATTGGCGGTCGAAAGCAGCAATTTGGGTTGATGAAAAGGTATTACACACAAAAAAGTTCCTAAAAAGTGTCATAATAATCAACTTTTTTAGGATTTTTTTTGTGTAAAACCTTTTTATCAACTCCGAATTGCTGCTTTCGACCGCCAATTACGGGGTGAGGAAAAGGTTTTACACAAAAAAAGTCGTAACCAAAAATTTCGACCATATGCACGTTATCCATGAACCACAGTAGTCTCAATTTATTTGGAGACCCACCATTTTTTATTTCCATTCTTTCGTATCATGAATTACCACTTGGTGATCAATTCTAGATCATTCCGAAGTAGTATATATCTATACCATAACCTAATGAGGTCGCCGAATCCGAATTTCGTAGTGGTTTATTTGTGAACAGCGTCAAAAGCGAATTAAAAACCGAAAACCTTAGAAGATAACCTTAACATGGTTATATCCGGCTAATCCCTTTACCCAATCCTAAATCTGACACCGGATATGGACACCACATTTGAACTTAGTCTCACGACTTATTAATATAAGCTTTCAAGTGACGCAAGTTGAAAAAATATTATTACAGTCCTCAGGTGAACGAGCTTATCCTCCTAAAAGAGGGGAATTTTGTCAAAAACGGGGAATCGGCAGTTTTCAGG
>OZ038444.1:28011016-28013178 GCA_964036265.1 Daptonema setosum
TTCCATGATGCTTACCAGCAGAAAATCTGGTAAACAATAAGAACGAATACAAGGTTCCCGCGTTTTAGCGGTGTTAAATTTTACGTTCTTGTAATAAAATTTTTAACAAAACCGCACAAAGCCGTTTTCGTGCAAGAATCGCTAAATTTCGCAACAGAACAACCGAGGACACGATCACGGTTAATCGTGAACAAAATCTGAAATTCGTTTCCTGCGAAAATCGCAAAAAATGTTTTTCAACACCCGTTTGGTGCAAAAATCGCGAAAAAAACTTCGCAAAAGTCGTTTTTGTGTGAAAATCGCAAAATTTCACAACAGAACATGTGTTTCTAAGAAAACTATCATCATTAATCGTAAGAAAATCCGAAAAAAAAAGTTTTCTGTAACTCTTGCAAATCGTATTCAAATCAGGAAAAAATGCAGCCTCGAAATTTCGAGTTGAAAAATCAGCGAACAAATGTTGCCAAAAAGTTTTACTTTTTTTAATTTGTTCGTAAGGTTGTTTTCGCGTAACAAGTTACTCTGACTAAGCTTAAAAACTGTGATCGCCCCCTCCCTTTCATGATTACCCTCCCCCCATGATCACCCTTGTGACCCCTCCCCTTTCTGCCCCCCCCCCCCGGTTATTCCTCCCCCCCCCAGATGGAGCCACGCCCTTTAATGTGGTATTTAAGGGAAGTTTCAACTCGAATTTTCATCAAACATTCTGAAGAAGCACATCAACTAAAAATTTGAATACGAAGATGAAGCGTATCCAAGCGTTTCTTGTTGGCCAAAACGTCATTGGCGCGCAGTTTGAATAAAATCTGTTCTGGCGAGGTTTTTAAAATTTCGAGAATTAAAAAACTTTTTTCACATAAAACATGGAAAACATACAGAATCGGCACCTCTAATTCATTGCATACCGGCCGCATATTTCCGAAACCCAAAAATTTTCCTAGAATTTTTTCCCACATATGTACGAAATTTTATTGGCGCATACCAAGGTGAATAACCACTGAAATGCCACCGCTGCGCGGGCCAAACGCGCTTGTCCTCGCTGTCCAGCCTTACGATAGGTAATCGGGGGTTAACGGACAGTAAAACTTCATATGGAATATTTTTTTGGTGACAGAAAATTTTGCGTTTGGTAAAAATTCTAGGAAAATTTTTGGGTTTTGGAATTTCGCATACCGGCCCACACATTTTTTTACAGCAAGAAAGCCTGACCAAACTATATGAATGATTTTTCCAAACAAAACACTCGCTCAACGTATTTTGAATTCAAATTGCGCGCCAGAACTTTTCTTTTCTGAGTAGTAGGAAAACTTGAATGGGATATATAGGCCTCGTTATTGGTTATAAGAAAATCCAAAACGTGGCACAGAAAATTCCTTACTTAAAAAATCAGGTTCTGGACTTGAGAATCTGGTTCTAAAAAATTTTAAAAAGTGGCTAAAACGTGGCAAAGAACTTTCATTACTTGAGAATCCGGTTCTGGACTTGACATTCTGGTTCTGGCCATGCCATGGGTTCTCGCAGTTTTAAACCATTTCAATTATAAAGCCTATACATATTCTACAAAGTGGTTCTTATAATCCAGTACTTGATAACCTGTTCATAACCGGTTCTGTAATCCAGTACTTGATAACCTGTTAATAACCCAGTACTTGATAACCTGTTCATAACCGGTTCTGTAATCCAGTACTTGATAACCTGTTCATAACCGGTTCTGTAATCCAGTACTTGATAACCTGTTCATAAACGGTTCTGTAATCCAGTACTTGATAACCTGTTCATAAACGGTTCTGTAATCCAGTACTTGATAACCTGTTCATAACCGGTTCTGTAATCCAGTACTTGATAACCTGTTCATAAACGGTTCTGTAATCCAGTACTTGATAACCTGTTCATACACGGTTCTGTAATCCAGTACTTGATAACCTGTTCATAACCGGTTCTGTAATCCAGTACTTGATAACCTGTTCATAACCGGTTCTGTAATCCAGTACTTGATAACCTGTTCATAAACGGTTCTGTAATCCAGTACTTGATAACCTGTTCATAACCGGTTCTGTAATCCAGTAATTGATAACGGGGATCGGTCATCTGCAGCCACAGCCAACTGCCGCCACTATTTTCGAGTCAACTGCCGCCACTACTTCCGAAAATTTGTGGCTGCA
>OZ038444.1:28013378-28028378 GCA_964036265.1 Daptonema setosum
GTCAGTCAGTCAGTCAGTCAGTCAGTCAGTCAGTCAGTCAGTCAGTCAGTCAGTCAGTCAGTCAGTCAGTCAGTCAGTCAGTCAGTCGTCAGTCAGTCAGTCAGTCAGTCAGTCAGTCAGTCAGTCAGTCAGTCAGTCAGTCAGTCAGTCAGTCAGTCAGTCAGTCAGTCAGTCGTATATTTTATGTATTTTATACATATCTATTTCATGAGAAGGACAGTCCTCAGACTAAACGGCTGTATGAACTAACGTTAGGTCCAGTTTTTCTTGTTTTCGGACTCTTTGTTACACTTTTACTGATTGAAATCTGAGCAAACTTTGAACTTTTTGAAAATCACGTGACACTATCAGTCCGTCAATCAGTCAGTCAGTTAATCAATCTTTCAGTCAGTCTGTCTGTCCTTTCAACCAACCGTTGTAGTATTTCGAACTTCATCTTGGATTCGCTCCAAAAATAATTCACTATTGACACCGTGGAGAGATCTTGAAGATTTGATGGCAGCGAGACGATTGGCTGCAATGACTGATTGACTGACTGACTGACTGACTTACTTACTTACTGACTGACTGACTGACTGACTGACTGACTGACTGACTGACTGACTGACTGACTGACTGACTGACTGACTGACTGACTGACTGACTGACTGACTGACTGACTGACTGACTGACTGACTGACTGACTGACTGACTGACTGACTGACTGACTGACTGACTGACTGACTGACTGACTGACTGACTGACTGACTGACTGACCTTTCGTAATGAGTAGGTATCGTGGACTTTCAGGAAGATACGGTAGTGCAAGGACCATAATTAATGCTGGTACCGCGGGCAGTACCAATGCGTACGGCCATAACGTTTCACGACCAAGAATAATTGGCAGACCAATAAACATTGAGATCCACTCACTGAAAAATAATGCTGTGTGAGTGAGTGAGTGAGTGAGCGAGCGAGTGAGCGAGTGAGTGAGTGAGTGAGTGAGTGAGTGAGTGAGTGAGTGGTATCATTCTATCATAGGTAAATCTAGACATGGTAATTCTATCCAAGGTAAATCTATACAAAGTAATTCTATCCAAGGTAGATCTATACATGGTAATTCTATCCAAGGTAAATCTATCCAAGGTAAATCTATACAAGGAAGTTCTATCAAGGGATGTTTCTTATTATTATTAAAGAAAATCTATCCAAAGAAATTTTTATCTCAGGAAAATGCATCCAAAAGAAAAATTACCAGGGGGAAATCTGTGAAAGCGATGTATTGAGGGGGAAAGGTGTGCCAAAGAATTTCTATTCAGGCAGGGTAAATGTATCCAGGGCAAATAAAATCGAGAGAAAAAATATTGAAAGTATTTATCCACTTTAAATAAATACGGGGACATTATAATATATCATAAAGTTCGATAACGCCGACGTTTTTTTTTAATGCTGTGAGTGAGTGAGTGAGTGAGTGAGTGAGTGAGTGAGTGAGTGAGTGAGTGAGTGAGTGAGTGAGTGAGTGAGTGAGTGAGTGAGTGAGTGAGTGAGTGAGTGAAGTAAACCTGCAAGCTCCTGACAACTGATGAGTGGACGCCGCAGCTCCTCGAATATTGTCTGGACTGATCTCATTCAGGTACATTGGCACAAGACCTGCAGATTCAGTGACTGACTGACTGACTGACTGACTGACTGACTGACTGACTGACTGACTGACTGACTGACTGACTGACTGACTGACTGACGGACCTGACGCCACACCCATTCCAAATCCATATAAAGATCGTCCCACAACGAGTAACTCTGGAGAAGATGAAGGTTTAGCCAAGGCCATTGTTATACCGGCCAAGACACAGACCAGTCCATTAACGATCAGTCCATTCCGTCTGCCGAACCTGAGTTAGTGAGTGAGTGAGTGAGTGAGTGAGTGAATGAGTGAATGAGTGAATGAGTGAATGAGTGAATGAGTGAGTGAGTGAGTGAGTGAGTGAGTGAGTGAGTGAGTGAGTGAGTGAGTGAGTGAGTGAGTGAGTGAGTGAGTGAGTGAGTGAGTGAGTGAGTGAGTGAGTGAGTGAGTGAGTGAGTGAGTGAGTGAGTGAGTGAGTGAGTGAGTGAGTGAGTGAGTGAAAGAGTGAGTGAGTGAGTGAGTGAGTGAGTGAGTGAGTGAGTAAGTGAGCGAGTGAGTTAGTGAGTTAGTGAGTTAGTAAATGAGTCAATACCGGTTAGCAAGTGGTTGCATCACCAGACATCCCAGCATAGCACCCACACAATACGCACCCGTGATAATGGAAAACACCGTATTAAGTTGAGTGTCTGCAAGTGAGTGACTGAGTGAGTGAATGAATAAGTGACTGACTGACTGACTGACTGACTGACTGACTGACTGACTGACTTACTGACTGACTGACTGACCTGTCATATCAGTGCCCCGTGCCACATACGATTCGTTCATCCATGCGACGAACATACGTTGACCGGGGTTCATCACAGCAAAACTAAAAAAACTTCTTCATTCACTCACTCACTCACTTACTCACTCACTCACTCACTCACTCACTCACTCACTCATTCACACACTCACTCACTCACTCACTCACCTGTAAAACTGGAACGAAGCACCCATAGTTACCGTAATGACCGCAACCACGTAGACACATGTCGGCCGAATGACGGGCGCATCGGACTGGGTGGAGTCTGAAATGGGTGGAGTCTAAAACGGGTGGAGTCTGAAATTGGCGGAGTCTGAAACGGGTGGAGTCTGAAATGGGCGGAGTCTGAAACGGGTGGAGTCTGGAATGGGTGGAGTCTGAAATGGGTGTAGTCTGAAATGGGTGGAGTCTGAGAAAAAAATGCGTGAGAACTGACAATTGGGCGGACTCTGAAAAAAAACTGAGAGGAGTCGGGAAGTGGGTGGAGTCTGAAAAAAACTGACTGATTTTTGGAATCTGAAAAAACGCTTGATTACTTGGTTCTGATAAAAAAAAACTTGAGGTGGAGTCTGAAAACTACTCGGTGGAGTTTTAAAAAAATGGGTGGAGTCTGAAAAACCTTGGGTGGAGTTTGAAAACATCGGCTGAAGCCAAGCTGGATTTCGAAAAAAGCGATGCGCAAGAAAAAAATAATTCTTGATTTTGTTTGGCTTGAATCAGAAGATTTGGGTGACCAACAACAATTGCCTTGAGACATGATTCTCCTCGACCCATTATTAGTTGAGGTCAATTGTGTTGTTTTCAGGTGTGTAATTGGCCTTGAGGGGTACGTGATGATTAAGAAGATACTTTTTCAGCGTATGCATTCCAGTAAGCTTTTCTCACTCATTTCATTGCCTCATTAACAGTTGTAGGTTCGAAATTCAAAGTTTATTTATCTCATAAAATCTTATATATTAAAACAAACTTGTCGGTAGGTAGGTAGGTATGTCCGCCCGATGAATCGATATAAATATCAAAAGTGAAACGCTGAAAAACTCTTCATGTCATTTTCATGCAGAATCAAGAAATTTATAATCATCATCACCTTCTCTCATAAAAGTTGAGGATATATTGTCATCAACACCCTGCCGGTCTCTATTCACTGAAAATATCAAAGGTCTTAACTAAAATTACCGCTAATTAAGGTCACGGATGCAAATGTTTCCATTTCAATCTTGGAAAAAAGCTTTGTGAATCTTTTCATCCACCTCGGGAATCATCAACACCTTCCATCGCAGAAAAAATCAGTCAACTACTAAACGTGATCAACCTCAACTGAGATATCTTTGATCAAACAAAAAAAACAGTACAAGTAGTTTCAGCGATCATCTATGTGCTTATCGGGTCGGGTCAAGAGTTAAAAATATCCTGTAGGTTTCCAACGGGAATGGTTCCTGAAGGTTTCCAACGGGACGGGTAAAAAATTACAATACCTAATAGAAAAAAATAAGTGAGTCAATCAATCGTTTTTCCACGGGTTCTTTTTAGTGTAATACTAAACATAAACTAACTTTACCATAATTATTTTTCAGAAAATTAAACCAAGATTTAACGGGTCGAGTGAGTTCAACGTGTATAATAACATATTGGGTCGGATACTCCTATGTATGTATAACATTACCTTATGAGTTTCCAACTGGTCGGGTATACTCTATGAAGAAAAGTAAGATGGGTTGGGATTTTCACGGGTGACAAACTTTTTTTCAACGGGTTTTTCTCACTGTAACTATGTTGAAATAATTTTATCTCGAAACAATTTTTAACAGTCAACGGGTCGGGTTCGGGTTCTATGAAGAAAAGTAAGATGGGTTGGGATTTTCACGGGTGACAAACTTTTTTTCAACGGGTTTTTCTCACTGTAACTATGTTAAAATAATTTTATCTCGGAACAATTTTTAACAGTCAACGGGTCGGGTTCGGGTGGATTAAACTGAGTTAAATGTTTTTATGATTTCCTACAAATGGTCATTACTAAACTTGATCCTCCGTTGCCCTGCAACGGGTTTACCCTAAACAATAAACTCCGAACTTAATGTGTCGGGTGAGTGTGATGTATTGAAATCTCGGGTCGGGTAGCGAGTTTTCAACGGGGGGCTATGTGTTGTTTTTTTCTAGAAATATTGTTAGAAGTTTTAACTTAGAACTACATATATGCATGAATCAATGATAACTTGGGTTGCGGGTAACGGGTTTTCAACGTGAGGCTATTAATTGATCTTCTAGAAATAATGTTAGAAGTTCAAACTTAGAACTGTGAATCAATGATAACTTGGGTTGCGTAGCAACGGGTTCGTGGTACATATAACAAAGCTAATTTTGTATGTTGACGGGTTTACATCGATAATATTTTTGTAAACTTAACACTCAGTTGCGTAGCAACGGGTTTACCCTAGTGTAATGTAATGGAAAAAACAAAAGTGAGTTCAAACTAACTCACTCATTCACTAACTCACTCACTCACTCACTCACTCACTCACTCACTCACTCACCAGTTGAGCCACTCGGGTGTCTAGACTCGTCCATTGTTGAGGAAGTTAGTTGAATCCGTAATTAGTAGAGGTGTTGATGATTGGTATTATTATGAACAGCGGATATTTGTAACTAGTACGAATGCAATGAGATTCTGGAACTTTATTGTTGTGCGTCGCGCGCACGGAAGGCGACACGATTAACGGGATGTTTTTTCTGAAACATTAGGTTTGAAAGTTTGTCATACATAGGTGGACCCTGTCCAGGGTGTCTTCAACGGTATAAAGTAGAAACTCTACCTATCCCGGTTTTAATGGTGCTGTTTGAAGAATTTTGAATGAACTTTGAGTTCTGGCGCGCAGTTTGAATACAAGACCGTTTTTGGCTCACGAAAAAGTTATAAAAAACATGTAATGCGCCGAGCAGTTAAAAAAATTTCCATAATGTCAAAAGGAGATTCCCAAAAAAGGTAAATGTAGTATTTTGGAGGCTAACTTCTCCGGAAAACTGAACTAAATTTCAAAATTTTAACACCACCGAAGTGGAGAAAACGTCGTCAACTTCAAAAATATTTTCCAACGTCATTATTATGGGACGTCATGTTTTAGCCTATCCATCACTGAGGTACGCCCGTTAACATTCCTGTTCTTTTACTCACAGACTGACTCACCGACTCGCTGACTGACTGACTGACTTTTACGATGACATCAAATAAGAGGCGCTGGAAAAAAACAAGAGTAATTATGTATCCTAACACTGTCTGACAGGTTATAGAAGTAAAAAAGGAAGCGCTACTTGAGCGAATCTGGGCTTTGGCTACATCAAACTAAAAACATTAGGTTGAAATCTATCATTTAATCTGACTGACTGACTGACTGACTCGCTCACTGACTGACTGACTGACTGACTGACTGACTGACTGACTGACTGACTGACTGACTGACTGACTGACTGACTGACTGACTGACTGACTGACTGACTGACTGACTGACTGACTGACTGACTGACTGACTGACTGACTGACTGACTGACTGACTGACTGACTAACTCGCCCACTGACTGACAGACTGACTGACTGACTGACTGACTGACTGACTGACTGACTGACTGACTGACTGACTGACTGACTGACTGACTGACTGACTGACTGACTGACTGACTGACTGACTGACTGACTGACTGACTGACTGACTGACTGACTGACTGACTGACTGACTGACTGACTGACTGACTGACTGACTGACTGACTGTTTAACGAATTGCCTTACTGACGAAGATTGACAGGAGAAAATGTTAATGTGTAATGTAAATGCCAGATGGGAGACTGACTGACTGAACGACTATTATCTGACGACTCAAATGATGATGAACGCATGTAAAAAAACACCGGAAATATCTAGCTAAATTAGCGTCTGCTGTCTGGATAAATGAGAGAGTGACTGACTGAGAGAGTAATTGAAAACATAAAAAACTTTCAGACCAACTACAGTAACAGACAGACAAACATAGATACAGACAGACAGACAGACAGACAAACAAACAGACAGACAGACAGACAGACAGACAGACAGACAGACAGACAGACAGACAGACAGACAGACAGACAGACAGACAGACAGACAGACAGTGTCTGATTACCAGAAATTACCAGATCCATCAGTACATATTTAGTTCAAGACGATTCTGCTAATTTGACTGACGGCTTGTCGACGGACTGACTGACGACTTGCATAATTGATAAACTTAATGACTGACCCGAGACAAAACCGACTGACTGACTATCATTTTGTACTTCTTCACTTTACATAATTATATCACCGTAGTGAGGTTGTCTGAGTTTTGGGCCCGTTGAAGTCCTCCAATCTGATGATAAGAGTTGGGGAGAGTTAAATTCCGCCCTTTTTGGCATTACAAAAAATCAAATTTTTTCCCATACCGTAGGTAAATTGGCTAAAAACTGACAGTGAAGGTCGGACAGAAGTACCTACTGACTACCACCGACAGACGAGCTACTCGTCCAAAGGGAGGGGAAATCCGTCAAAGAGGGGGAATCGCTAGTTGTCATTCCATGTTACCTACTCCTTAAGGAACAAATTATACTTTTGATAAAAGCCGAAGAGGAGGGAATTTCATTTTTTTCCACGCCTTCTGGTCTGCTAGTGCTCATTACCGAGTTGCTGACTGACTGGATGATTGACAACTTTCAGTTTCGATTATTGACTAACTCACTGACTGACTTGTGAAGGAACCGATCCTTTGACTGGCTGATTGACTAACTGACATATCCTCTGACAAACAAATCAACGAACTGTTTGACTGACTAACTTTCTGAAGAACTGAATCAAACGATTGATTTAAAATAATTACTTCAATAATGCTTTACATGACTAGCGGACGAGAAGAGGATGGAAAAGTGGAAATCCCCCCTCTTTGGCAGTTTCAAAGAGTAGAGCTGGTTCCTTAAGAAGTGGGTTAAGTGACCTATCGTCTGACGATTCCCCCCTCTTTGGAAGTATTCCCCTGCCTTGGCTCGAGGTTTGGCTCGTTCGCCACATACTTCATGAGTGTGATTATGCGAGTTTGCACTGGTGAGGGAATTTCGTCAAATAGGTGGGGAATCGGCAGTTTTCAGGCCATTTTACCTACACCTTAGGGAACAAATTTTTGAAGTTGCCGAAGAGAGGGGAATTCCACTTTTCCCCTCCCTTCTTGTCCGCTAAGGCGTGTTTCATTGATCGAATGACGGTATGACTGACCGTTGAACTGGCCACTGGCGGACGAGCCAAACCTCCAAAGAAAGGGGAATTTCTCCAAAGAAGGGGGAATTGGCCGAAAAAAAGTCATTTTACCTACCCCTTAAGGAACAAATTCTAATTTTTGAAACTGGTCAAAAAAGGGGGAATTCCACTTTTCCGTTCTTCCCTCGTCCGCTTGTGGAACTGGGTGAGTGTTAAATTGATCCATTAATATTTTGGCTAATTTAACGACTCCATTCACATATTTTTCAGCCGAGATATTTTTATACCATAACATAAACCACCCACGTTTGGGAAACTTCATCAGTATAAGAGCTCTTTCCCTGTCACTGCTTTAGATAACTAAGAAGTACATACATGAAACAGGGTTTTCCGTTTGTCGAAGTTTATTCTCTGATCTCCAACAAAAATAACATTGCAACTATTTTCCAGCTAAAAACGTAGATGATATAAGTGGAATATGCGTATAAAATGAGTGTTTAGGATTTGAACTTGTACTCTTCTGAACCGTCCGACATGATATTTTTAACAACTTGACCATACCATTATCACCATTAGAGCGAAAAAACCTTCCTAATGATACAATCTATCGTAAAACTAGCGGAACCAGATTTTACAGGCGATTGTTTTACAACGGGAACGCTTGTGCTAAACAAACATAGAAAGTAATATAAATTCGTAAACTGTGTATGTATATGTAGTTTAGCACTGGCGGACGAGCCAAACCTCCAACGGGAGGGGAATTTTGTCGAAGAGGGGGGGAAATGGTGAATTTGAAGGCAACTTACCGATAGGGGTCGGGGTACCGAGACAAAATCAATTTTAGCCCTGCACACTAGCGGACGAGAAGGGGAGGGAAAAGTGGAATTCCCCCTCTCTTTGGCGTTCTCACAAAGTAGGGTTTGTTCTCAAAAGGTGTAGGTAAAAAGGTCTAATATATATCGATTCCCCCCTCATTAGGGGGATTCCCCTCCTGTTGAAAGTTTGGCTTTTTGGTATCGGTTAACGGCCCACAGAAATCTGTTTATAATGATTTTACTCTGCAGAAAAAAGTAATCGACTAAACATATAACTGAGTTTCGAATAATTCGCGACAGTTTTCCGGGACATTGTCGGGAAAATTTTTTGTAACAAAATTTCACCCTCACTATTTTGTATGTTTTTTGTAAAATTTTTGCTAGGCATATTAATTTCAAATTTTCAATTTAGAGTGTGTGGCAAGAGTTTTATGAAAAAAACCCGTGTATTTGTCGCCTTTGTCGCGAAATATTCGAACCTCAGTTATACATACATAGTATTGAAACTGTTTTTAAGATACTGAATCCAATTCACAAGCTCATATCTCTGGGCACGCTTGGAAAAGTGCTAACATGGTCAAATCTTTTCAGATTTCTTGAGTGACTGGTTTTTTGAATGAAAAAAAACAGAAAAAATTACAATTGGTGATTTTTCATTTCCACAATTGTGTTCCTGGAAAAAAATCTATTGTTTTAATTATGCCAACTGTCTATTTATTTTTTTCATTTTTTCCTTTTTACTGTTGTATTTGACTCAGAGAGCTCTATTAGTTTTCCAATACATTATGAACGCAGTTCTTCTCTCTGCAAACATTTGGCAAAAATAACCATATAAATTTATATAGTTATACTTTTAATAGCCACCTCTCAAACGCGTTCTTATCAGTATCATTATTCAGGAACAAACAAAGAATGATATAGAATTTAGGTAAACTAGGTAGAGCGAACATAAATGTTATAGGTAACTACATATTCACGAGTTCAAAGTGTGTAGTTAGCGATTGATATTAAGTATTCAATTAAACAATTTGATGTCTGTAACATAACTAACTGAGACTGTTTTCCATTGTTTTCAAATGGCAATAAAGTTATGTGATTCCAAGATAATATTCTCAAAAACGTTAATGGGTGCCAATGACGGACTGACTGACTGAATGAATGACTGAATAAATGACTGACTGAAAACTGACTGACTGAATGACTGCCTGACTGACTGAACGAAAGAAATACTAACTGAACTGAATGACTGAATTAATGATTGAATAGATTTCTGATTGAATGAATGACTGACTGACTGAATGAATGAAAGACTGACTAACTGAGTGACTGACTGAAGGACTAATGAAATATCTTTCTAAAAATCTGTGACTGGCACACCAACGGCATTTAATGACGAGACATACAGTACACACATACACCTTATCAGTGTAGTTAAATTGGTGTTTCGGTAATCTGAAAAAAGTTGACAAAAAACGGACGAAATACCTGACCGAATAAACATTGGACAAATGTTAGTTTTTGTCTAGGTTGTCTTGTACTCGGCTTGGCTTTGGAAATAATAGTAAAATATACCACTAGCGGACGAGAAGGGGAGGGAAAAGTGGAATTCCCCCTTCTTTGGCATTGTAAAAAAGGGAATTTGTTCCCTTAGGTGTAGATAAAACAGTCTCAAAACTACCAGTTCCCCCTATATGACGAAATTCCCCTTCCTTTGGAGGATTATCTCGTTCGCCAGTGGTGGGAAATAATCTGAGAAGGAATAATATTAGAATATACTCTCCACTAGTGGACGAGGGAAGAACGAACAAGTGGAATTACCCCTCTTTGGCAGTTACAAAAAGTAGAACTTGTTCCTCAAGATGTAGGTAAAAAAGTTTTAAAAGCTGCCCAAAATTTCCTCCACTTTGAATAAATTCCCCTTTTTTCGGAGGATAGGGCGGACGAGCTGATCCTCCAAAGGGAGGGGAATTTCTCCAAAGTGTGGGAATTCGCAGTTCTCAGGTCATTTTACCTACACTTTAGGGAACAAACGCGACTTTTTTAAACTGCCAAAGAGGGGGAATTCCACTTTTCCTTCCCCGTCTCGTCCGCCAGTGGTTCCATCATCCATCTACTCAAAATTGTCTCAGCAACAACACTACCGGGAGAGAAAAGTGGAATTCCCCCCTCTTTGGCACTTTCAAAAAGTAGAATTTGTTCTCTAAGGTGTAGGTAAAATGACCTGAGAACTGCGAATTCCCACTCTTTGAAGAAATTCCCCTCCCTTTGGAGGATTAGCTCGTCCGCCAGTGAGCAACAATGATTATGAATTATGAACTACTATTGTTGCTGCTGAATAAAATATTGAATGAATGAACTATGTTATTTGTTTATTTTATTTTTTTTCAAAATAATAATAAAATATGATATGTTTTACCGAAAAAATGTTTCAGAGTGAATCTGGAAAACTGATTGTGTCAGCCTGATAAAAACAGTGACGAGGTTCAATCGAACTGGCGTATGCTGTAAATGATAGGTAGGTTACGTATGTTACGTAGGTTACGTAGGTTATTATAGGCTAACATAGGGGGTGGGTAGGTAAAGGTAGGTTAGCACAGGGTCGTTAAGCTAATATGGGCAATCAAACACACAATGACGGTATGGAGGGTCACTAGCGGACGAGAAGGGGAGGGAAAAAGGGAATTCCCCCCTCTTTGGCGGTTTCAAAAATAATAGTTTGTTCCCTAAGGTGTAGAGGAAATGGCTAAATTTCTGCGAATTCCCTCTGTTTGATGAATTTCCCCTCCCTTCGGAGTATTGGTTCGTCCGCCAGTGGAGGGCGAACAAAATAGAATTACATCGTTCATATATGGAAAATACCGCGAATATGGTGCATGAATCATTTTTATACAAAGGGTGAAAATGACTTGACTCTAGAAAGTCTGAAAATCGACAGTTTTTCGCAGACACAATCCGCTTTTCAAGAAAACCTGTTTGCCTTGGTAAATGATTTACAGATGATAAAACCTAAGCCTAATTCTGGCAGAACCGGAAAATAACTGGTTATCAAAGCGACCAGACCGACCCGACAGACTGACAGACTGACAGACTTAATAATTGACTGACTGACTGATTGACTGACTGACTGATTAACTGACTGACTGACAAATTCACTTTAAGACTGACTGTCAGAACTGACTGATATCTTATATAATTTCAATTAGCGCAACCCACTGGCGGACGAGTCAAACTTCCAAAGGGAGGGGAATCTCTCCAAAGAGGGGGGAATTGGCAGAAATTAGGTCATCTTACCTACACCTTAAGGAAGGAACTCTACTTTTTGAAAATGCCAAAGAGGGGGGAATTCCACTTTTTAGTTCTTCCCTCGTCCGCTAGTGGCGCAACCTATCAATCAATTATCCACACATACTAACAAATAGTACAACACATACAGTATTAATAGCCAGAGTGATGAATCACTTTTGTGCACTAGACTAGGAAAATCATCTGGGCTGTGAGACTGATACTACAAAAAATCGTAGCTTAATTGGTCAGCGGCAATGGCGGACGAGCCATTCTTCCAAAGGGAGAGGAATTCCGCGAAAGACGGGCAATTGGCGGTTTTCTGGTTATTTTACCTACACATTAAGAAACAAATTATACTTTTTGAAACTGCCAAAAAGGGGAAATTCCACTTTTCCCTCCCCTTCTCGTCCACTAGTGGTCAGCGTTAAAGAATGGGTTGCTGATTTGTATGTACAGGGTGTCCCATTTAAAAATGAACACTTTGAATTGCCCTAGGAACCGCAATTGTCATTCGATTTTCAAAATTTTTGCGCCAAGTTGTAGACAATTTTTGACCATTTTGTATATTTTTTTACTCAAGTAAATCTGAGTTACGAATCGGTAGTTATGCCGGATTTCCTAACGCCCCAGTTTTTCGTTTTTTCCACGTGGCAGGTGGTCGTTTTAATGATCAGCATAACCACTGCAAAAGCATGTTCAACCATTTTTTGGCTGTCAAGACGAATAATGTAACTGACTTCATTATTATAAAGTGGAATACGTGAAAACCAAATTGTTTTGAACGTCACTTAACCAACTGCAGCCTAGCAGCCCTCTCGGCACACAACAGAGCAGTTCAACACCGCAGCCGCAGGCATGCGCTCGCGCTGGCAACCTGATCAGCCTATTATACCACTGTTAAACTGAAACATGTTTTATTATATCAAACAATGATTAAAGTTACGGAAGTTACCTTGGAAATAGTTCTAATTCTTTTTGAAACGTCAAATAACGGTTGCGGTGTTGAACTGCGGTGTTGTGTGCTGCCGCACAGTCGAGGGTACTGGTATGCTGCAGTTCGTATTGTTATGTTCCCACCAATTCGATTTCCACGTTTCCCATATTATAATAATAGTGTTAGTTACGTAATTCGTCCCGACAGATAACAAAATTGATTAAACTTGAGTTTGCAGTGGTCATGCTGCACATTGAAACGACCACCGACTACGTGAAAATGACGAAAAACAGGGATGTTCGGAAATTCATCATAAAAATCGATTCATAAATCAGATTTACCTGAGTAAAAAAATAAACAAAATGGTCAAGAATTGTCTACAACTTGACGCAAAAATTTTGTAAATCGATTGAAAATTGCAGATTTTAGAGTAATTCAAGGTGTTCATTTTTAAATGGGACACCCTGTAGGCTAACGAACTGTCGAAACGGTGGAACGGAGTATGAAGAATATGAATATGAAGAATATGAATATGAAGAATATGAATATGAAGAATAAATGTTAATTTCGATGTTTGGGGACTTACATACGTATTTACAAGCCAGATCACCAGCGAACGAGAAGGGGTGGGAAAAGAGGAATTCCCCCTTCTTTGGCGTTTTCAATAAAACAATTTGTTCTCCAAGGTGTAAAATAGGTAAAATGGTCTGTTCCCCCCTCTTTGACGAATTTCCCAGCATTAGCTCATCTGCCAGTGAGCCAGATACACATAGATAACTTATGAAAAATTATGTGATTAGTTGACTGACTGACTGACTGACTGACTGACTGACTGACTGACTGACCGACTGACTGACTGATTGACTGAATAACCGACCGACTGACCGACTGATTGACTGACGGACTGAAACTACTGACTGATTGACTGATTGAATGACTGACTGACTGATTGACTGACTGACTGACTGACTAACAGGAAATGATTAATTATCGTTCCGTTAATGACCGACAAAATAGATACTGACCATTCTAACAATTTATCTACGCCAAGTCGCCAATTATGTTATAACTAGGGGTCAGCACAGGACAAGGTTTGGGCGGGACGGGACAAAAATATTTTTTCGTAAATGGGACGAGACGGGACACGGGACAAATTTGTTTAGCCGGGACGGGACGGACAAAATGACAAGCGATCTTGTCCCGGAACAAAAGGAGTGAAATTCAGGTGAAAAAACCGCATTTGTTACGTAATATCTGTCACTGGTGGAGGAGCTAATCCTCCGAAGGGAGGGGAATTTTAATCGAAAGAGGGGGGAGTGGCAGTTTTTAGCCTCTTTTACCTACACATCAGGGAACATATTGCACTTTTTCGAAATTGCCAAAGAGGAGGGATATCCACTTTTCCCACCCCTTCTCGTCCGCTAGTGATATCTAGAATACGTCAATGTAGAAAAATCATGGATAATCACTCATTCACTCACTCACTCACTCACTCACTCACTCACTCACTCACTCACTCACTCACTCACTCACTCACTCACTCACTCACTCACTCACTCACTCACTCACTCACTCACTCACTCACTCACTCACTCACTCACTCACTCACTCACTCACTCACTCACTCACTCACTCACTCACTCACTCACTCACTCACTCACTCACTCACTCACTCACTCACTCACTCACTCACTCACTCACTCACTCACTCACTCACTCACTCACTCACTCACTCACTCACTCACTCACTCACTCACTCACTCACCCACCCGCCCTCTCACTCACGCCGACTGTTTGATTGATGCCATATTCAAAATTCATCACAGATTCCCACACTTCATAGAGGTGTCATATGTATATCTATATATCAGGAACTTTTTGCTTGTATCATTTTCCCTGCATGAATGCGAATAATGGATTCACACAAAAACTACTTCGAAAAATGGCTGTTTTGCATTTTTTTTTCATTTTAGGTGGTTCGAGGCTCACAACTCATTATGAAACATCAATTTACGGTATTAAACCTTTCATATATTCAAAAAAAAGTTCAAGGTAATTTTTTTGTGAATCCATATTTCTTATATCGGCAGTCCGACCGACGCATGCTATGTAGAACGATTTGCACACAGCCCCGAGCCCGCAAAAATTGTTTGGCAAAGAATAAACCCTGGATTGACAATACCGACTTCAATGAAAACAATGTAAGCCTGCCACATACCGTATTCTGCCTCGCTTCTAGTCTTGAAGAAAATTTCAATAATCTTTGTTGGACACATGATCGTTAGATAAAGACTTTGTTGAAATCAATAACT
>OZ038444.1:28038378-28068645 GCA_964036265.1 Daptonema setosum
TGTTCCCAAACACGAAATTTTATGCGCGCATACAAAGGTGGGTAACCACTGAAATAGCACCACTGCGCGGGCATGATGCGCTTCTAACGCCTAAGCCAGCCTCACGATAAGTAATCGGGGGTTAACGGACAATAAAACTGGCGTAAATTTGACGGTTGAAAAAAATCTAGGAAAATATTTGGGGTTTGCAGCTGCGATAAACATGGGGCAAACTTTTTTTTATCGATTACAAAGATGTTTATACGTATCTTGTCAGTTAGCAGGATGTTTGACGTTTTTTTTCAACTAAATATGAAACTGAAACTGGAACTGAAATATATATCTGTTCTTACGGATAAGAAGACGCGGCAAACGTGGTATTATACACTCTCTGGCTCTTTCAAAATGTGGAACTAGTAGTCTGTATACCCCCATAGACTTATATCTTTTTAGTGTATTCATGTGCACCCACGAATGGATATTACTCGTTTTGTTATCAACTAAAAAGCCCATCTTCAACATTTCGTAGAAAATAGTGTATAATGCATGATGTATTCCAGTTGCAGATGATTTTGCGATATTTAGGTAATCTGAAAATAAAATAACGCATAGAATTTTCTGTTTGTATTCATATAACATAAACATTCGATTAGCTGAAATTAGCGTCTAATTGGCACTTGAAAGGCTAATTTTACGCAGGTGAAACGTGAATGCGGTAAGACGCGTGCGCGCAATCATCAGACAACATGATGTATTGCAGATTATTCATGTATTTGAAAACCATCATGTTATTAAAAAACTGTGTATATGGTTAAGGACGGAAATCATCATCAAATAATTGTATTTAACAGAGATCGGGCATTGTATTATCCAAAAATGGATAGTGTTTATTTCAAGCCCAGTCATCCGGCTGCATACGGCGGTCATCATCTGTTGAAAAAGGCTACCAACAAATCTTCGGAAGATGTTGCTAAATATCTAAAACAAAATCCGACGTACAGAAAGTTTAAAAAGAACGAAACAAAGTTTCGCAGAGCCAGAATATTTGCTGGTTCATTATCACATGTTTTCCAATGTGATTTATTCGATTTGCAGAAATTCTCAAGGGTGAATCGAGGGTATCGTTACATATTGCTAGTTGTATGTTGCTTCAGCAGACGTGTATCGGCACGACCACTCAAGAACAAAGGAGCAGTCGAAACGGCAAATGCAATGCGCGATATTCTTACGGAATTAAAAAATAAAGGCTTATTACTTGAACGAGCATCAATTGGATCAGATCTGGGTTTGGAGCTGTGGAATAAAGAAATAGATAAAGTTTATGACGAGTTTGGATTGCATCACTACGCACTGCGAAAACCAAAAAAGCTAGCCTCAGTGAGATAAGCGGGCGCGTCATTTTAGAAAAAATTTATAAGCATATGCATGCAACGGGAACTAATAAATGGGTTGACCTATTGAAAGAATTCGTGGAAGCAAAAAACAACCGACCAAACAAAAGTCTAGGTGGCTTGAGTTCTAATGAGGTTACCTGGGAAAATCAAATGGAGGTGTTCGATAAACTGTATGGAGACCGTAATGAAAAAGAAAAAGAAGTCAATCCTTTAACTATAGGCACAAAAGTGCAAGTTGCACTGGACTTGATGCCTTTCCATAAATCATTCCATAGCTACTGGTCTGACAAAACATTCGTAGTAATACGTAGGAACAATTATGCAGGTATTTACAGGTACACTATAGCCGATGATAAAGGTGATGAAATATCTGGCACCTATTATGCTCAAGAATTACAGGCATATGAGTAAATTCATCACTTCAATGTCTATATAAATGACCCAGTGAACCTGTTTACCGCCACGCAGTCATGGATACAGATCTTTACCTCGGTGTTTCAAACTTCGAGAGAAACCCTGGGGAGGTAGTTGCTTCAGTTAGTTTGCCAGAGACTCTGGATGCCACCAAATCAATGTATGAAGTCGGCCTTCTTTATTTTTCAGCCGTACCGCATTGGTTAACGTTGCCGGAGCTGTACATGATACACACTAACAAAAACGATGATCAGCATTATGTTAAGTTCAAGCCAATTCCAAACGGCGAAAAAGAAGAGGTCATGAACCAATTGACTCAACAACTGATTGATGTCTACGGTACTAACTGTTCAACCGGATGCAGGGTGAAAATTTTGCATGATGAAACCGGCTATAAGCTACGTATTCAAAAAGAATCTGTCTTGGTGTTGTCTGATGCATTAGCCGAAATACTCAGTTTGCCAAAGCTTTTGATCAATTCTGACATTCAAAAGGTCAAAGATTTTCCGGTAACTTTTAAACAGTTTGAATCTGAATTAGAAAATAGCGTGTTTTACATATCATGTGATCAAGCAAAACACAATTTTGTCAACTCACACGGTGAATCGTGCAGCATATTAGATTTTTTACACTTGCCGACTGCGACTAAATCTACAGTCATTGAACATGTGCCTTCAACAGTGAAATATGTTCCACTTGATGAATCTCTTCATTACCAGCTGTCGGTTAGTCTATATAACAGCTCATCTAAGACGGTTACAGCCCCAAAAACTGATTTATTCGCCTTGATTCACATTCGAAAAGTTTGAAAATGACTCGCAAGAAGTTAATCGCAAGTGAGTGGCGCAAGCAATTTTACAGACCCCACAGATTTTTCGAAAGTTTACAGTTTTTATCAAAAATCTGGGAAACGAACCCGGGCCGCTGGCATGCTAGGCAAGCGCTTTTGCGCTGTGCTACTGAGCCGATGCAACTAAGCTGCATAAACCCGACTATAACTGGCTCGCTACGCTCGCATGCTCTCTACAACATAGTGCCTATGCTACAACACGTGCAGGAACAAATATTGAAATCTCCCCTGCGGGGCCTCACGCGCTTGTCCTCGCTCCGCTCGGACAAGCCAGCCTTACGTTAGGTTATGGGGGGCTCGCAGACAGTAAAACTTTACATGAAATAGTAATGTTGCTCGAGAAAATTCAAATTCGAAAAATCTGTGGGGTTTGTAATCATGCGTGGCGCAATGCCATTGATTCCATCTCAACTCAAATTGTTTCATGCGAAACAACCCTGCCGGTTGACAGTGTTGGTGGCAGAACTCCACTTTTATTCAACGTTCAACCGGCCCCTAATTTGGTTATTGATACAAAAAACATCCGTTTGCTTGTCGATTTTGTTGTGAAGAAAAAGAAAGATGATGAATGGGTCGATGTGGAGCCTGATGACAAAATTACTTTAATAAATAATGTAGGTGGATCCATTTTTGAAGATGCTCATTTGTATTTGAACGGAGCCCTTTGCGAAACTGCACAACGTGAATACACCCGATCTTCTTATCTAAAAAATTTACTGTTTAAATCGGAATCCGAGCAACTCGCTTTGCAATCAGCTCATTTTTATCGCGACAATGCATTGACAGCTAATCTGGTTTTAAAGAATCAACAAATGAGTTATTATGAATGGCTGAGATCGTTTTCCATCGAAAGCGGAAAAAAATATTCCGTGTTCAGTCCAATATATCTTGATTTACTACAAAATGACAGTTATTTGAGTGATAATACCGGGTTCACTCTCCGGATGTTTCCTGCAAAATCCGAAAATATCTTCTTACAAAGTGCTGCGGAGGTGTCCGTACCACTGAAAATGGAAATAACTAAGGCCGAGCTTCATGTTCCTCGTTGTAGATTGAACAAACCAATACCTGATGTCAATGTGATCCAATATGAAAGTTGTAAGGTGTTGAACTTTACTAGTCCAGCCACTCAATCAACGTTTAAAAGATCTTTGAACACAATGGAGTTGCCTAAAAAGATTGCAATTGTTTTGCTGACCGAAGAGCAGTACAAAGGTAGTTACACGTTTAGTTCAATATATTTCAAACCACATAACGTGAAGAATATCACTGTTCAATCTAATGGACGCATATTGCCGACTGTTCGTGGTATGAATATGGAAAAAAGAGAGCAGATAGATTACCTGAATGAACCCTATGCAGCCCTTTTTGATCAACTGCATGCAAAATTCCCAAATATTACTTTGGGTACATTCGATAACGGGAACTCAATCTATGGCATTAATCTTCAAAAGGGCAACACTGACATTGCAACGGGGAAACCTGAAACTGGCACCTGTGATATAGAAATCACATACACTGAACCACCCACCGAAAATTTGGTGGTACTGTTCTTCTGCTTCTACGATGCATCGTTCAAGATCGATCGCCATGGCGGTTTCTCGAGCAACACCAATCCTAAGCTGTGATGAATGTCGTACTTCAAAGGTTATTTAAAGCAGATCCAATAGACATCAGTAACCATGAATACTGTTGACTTGAGACTTAAATCGCCTTCGTGTATGATTATTACTGGTTCTTCAAATTGTGGTAGAAGTTTCCTTGTAAAAAATTTACTTCTGCAGAACGAATCGTGTTTTGAACGCCGGTTTGAAGAAATTTGTTACGTTTATGCAAAACACACAGAAAATTCAGAGCTATTTGAGTCACTTAAGCACCTACCTATTTTTTGGAGAGAGGGCTATCCGGAAACTGAAATAGTTGAGAACAAACTATTCAAAACCTCAAAAAGTACAAGTAAATGTTTAGTTTTAGATGACATTTTTACCGGTCCTGGTAAGTGCAAAAGTTTAACTGATATATTTTCTATTTTGAGTCACCACTCATCGATAACCTGTATTTTAATACTTCAGGATTTGTCAAGCGTTAAGACATCTCAAAAAGCCTGTTTATCCACACTATTGCGGAGCACCACATACCTGGTCGTGTTCGTGAACCGTCGCATCATACCTGTTATTTATTATTTGGCCAGAACCTTTTTCCCGTTTGAAAAACACCGTGTTATAGAACCATATAAATTGTTACTTAAACTAAAGATTCCTTGGAATTATCTGGTGTTTGATTTCACAACGGAAGATCACCGACTGCAAATACGTGAAAGTGGACTGATTCCAGACCAACCTTGTTTCTGTTTCGGCTTTAAGGCTGACATTGAATCAGGTAAAAATGGAACGAACACAGTTGAGAAGACAGATAGTAAAAAACATAAAGTTGGAGAAGAAGATTATGCAAAAGCTAACGGTTGATGAAAGCGGATGTGTGATCTATCCAAATGGAAACTCCCCAGTTAATCAGAGAACCGGGTCACCGGCTCACTTACTTATTCAATGGTTCTTATACAAGACCGGGAAAAAGCCGCTGGACTTTGTTATTTTCTCTGAACTTATGCGTAGATATTCACTTCGTAGGTATCGCCTAGTGATATTTTATAAAAGTGCTAACTTTTATTTGTATGAATTTAATTACCTCGAATTTGTTTTTTTCTTACTCTTGACGTTTAAATTTATATGATACCTGAGATATATTTTATAACAATCGCAACATGAAAGCCCAGAACTTCTCCTTTTTGAGAAACTTCGCAATATGAAACTATGAAATCCGTTACCTCAACTAAAGAAACCATTTCTGGTGTTTGTTTCACGAAGGAAGATCACCGCGTACACATATGTGAGGATTGACTGAGTCCAAACAAACCTTGTTTCTGTTTCGGCTTTACGGCTGACTCTGAATCAGGTGAGAATGGAAAGAAATCAGTTGAGAAGACAGGTGATGAGAAAAATGAGATGCGAGAAGAAGAATGTGACAAGATGGAGAGAGTGGTGGTGTGATCTACTTGAATGGAAACTCACCAGTTAATAAGATAACATTATCCAGGTAACCATGTTTTATGGTTCATATGAAAATGACAGGGAAGAGGTTTTGGGCTTTGATCTTTTTATGTGTTATGGTATAAATTGAATTGTCTTTTCTTCAAAACTTTTTTGACTCACATATAGACTTTTTATGTACCTCACAGTGATTATAATTTTCTGCGCTTTACAGACATATTTATGTTATGCATACCGTGAACTTGACACCAATAAAAACATGAAAAATTATGAAACATCGGACTTTGGATGCTATTATAATCAACGTTAGTCAATAAGAAATTATAAATAGTATTAGAAAAGCTGAAAAAAAGATGAGGAGTACAAAGTACCTGCATGCAGGGCATATAATTAGTCACATCCACAAGACAAAAGTTGAGTATAAAAGATAAAACTGCCAAACCGAAGTATTATCCCGCAATAAAACCTGTTGGCGTTTTATGAAGCGATGGTAAAACCGAAGCCGACATTTGTATTGTATGTAGATGTAGGAGTCAATTGATCTACATATGTACGAGAATAAGTAAGGTGGATTTAGAAGCAGAGCGATTAGATTCGATGAATGAGCAACAGCTCAGTTCTGCGGGTATGCATACTAATCTTCAGATATTTCATAAAAGCCATATTCAAAGAGAAAAAGACGTCAAATGAAAATTAGATGTTTATCTGGCAGGCGGTGAATGATGCACAATGATGATGGAAGGCGATGACAGAGATTAAAGCACACGGAACTAACGAAATCGATGAATGAAGTCACTTAAGTTAGGAGGGCTATTTATACTAAACTTAGTGCAAGTAAAGGTTTGTAATACATGTACAAACAGATATTACGGTAGCCGAGATGGAGGGAGGGGGGTCGGTTTGATTGTTTGACTGACAGATGATCAACACATTAGAGCGGATGGGAAGGACAGGAAATAGCTGATTTTTGATGTTTTATAAAAACAAAATCATAATTAAGGTAAAACCATAGATAACAGGTAAAATCGCTTGGAAAACTATGTTTCTCTGCATTCCTCGATGCATTCTCCCCCGCTCATATGAGGGGTAATTTACTCGGTGTACATGATAGAGAACGGAGGGGGTTAGTAAATGACCAGATAATGGACTTCTACAATGTTATACTAAGCAGAAGCATTACCATCAGCGGATGAGATGAGACATCACAAGGATGCTGATCTTTAAAAATTCGGAGATTCAAATAATAATGTTTTAGAAATAAAATGTCAGTCTTTTGCAATTCATCAAACTATGTTTATCTGCATTGCTCGATGCATTCTCACCCGCTGATATGATGTGTAATTTACTGGGTGCACATGATAGAGAACAGAGGGGTTTAGTGAATGAACAGATAATTGACTTCTACAATGTATTACATGTACAAACAGTGATTACGGTAGCTTTAAGAGCGGATTGGAAGGACAGGAAATAGCTGATTTCATTGACGTTTTCTAAGAACAAAATTATTATTAAGGTAAAACCATAGATAACAGGTAAAATCGCTTGGAAAACCACAGTTTTCCTCCTTTCGAAAATTGCCGTCCGCGGATCGGAAATTGCCGTTCGGGATCGGAATTTTGCGAAATGAGATAATAAGAAATTCGAAGGTTAACACCAGGATGATTGATAGGTCAGGAATGATTCAAATGTTTTTATGCATAGCCTGGATATGAAAATCAAAATAGTTTTTATAACTTATGCAATGTAAAGGTTGGGTCAAAGTTTAGTATAAATAGCCTCTCCGAACCCTAGCAGCTTCATTCACCATTTCGTTCGTTCCGGGTGGTTTAATCTCTGTTCATCGCGTTCCATCATCATTGTGCGCGTGTCAGATAAACGTCTAATTTTCACTTTGTGACTTCATTTTGACGTATTTCAGCCAATATGTTTGTTACTTTATGAAAAATCTGAAGGTTAGTGTACGTACCCGCAGAATTGAGGAGTTGCTCATTCATCGAATCTAATCGCTCTGCTTCTGACTCCACCTTTCATCCAATATTCTCGCATGTACATATGTATGTTCATGTGTAATATACATAGATCAATCGCCTCATACATATCAAATGTCGTCTTCACTTTTACCATCTCTTTATTGAATCCCAACAGGCTTTATTGTGGATTAAAACTTCTGTTTGACCGTTTTATCTAATATCTTTAAAACTCAACTTGTGCATATGACTATTTAATAAACCTGCATGCATGTGAAACGCTTTACATGCATATGAATTGACCTTGATGTCTGATGGAGGCGCGCACGCGTCTTACCGCATTCCCGTTTCACATGCGTAAAATTAGCCTTTCATGTACCAATTAGACGCTAATTTCAGCTAATCGAATGGTTATATTATATGAAAACAAATACACAATTCTATATGTTATTTTACTTTTCAGATAACCTAAATATCGCAAAATAATCTGCACCTGAATTACATCATGCATTATACACTGTTTTCAACGAAATGTTGAATATGGGCTTTTTAGTTGATAACAAAACGAGTAATATCCATTAGTGGGTGGCTGGGTGCACATGAATACACTAAAAAGATATAAGTCTATGGGGGTATACAGACTACTGGAACTCATTCCGAAAGGGATGTTTGAAATGGCATTTTCTATCTAAATCATGAACAGACATCAGTTTTACATGGAAATGTTCACACAACTTGTCATGGCTGACACGTAGTCATCCCGGATTTTTTTAAATCTGAGCAGCGATTAGAAGTAGTTCAATTAGCGAACCGTTATCCAGAGAAAAACCTCAAATACCTCGCTGCAGGTTAAGCTCGTAAACTGAAAGTTCCACTAGCCAAGGTTGAGTTCATGCTCATGATCGGAATGAGTACAATGAGTTGCTGGGGAACTTGATGCCACTGGAAAAGCTTGCTAAAGTGGTAAGTTTCTTTTGAACAATACACAAGAAGTTAGCTTAGTTACAACCAAGCATCAACCTTTAGAACGCGGTAACCAACCAAGATTATTGGATTTTTAGGGAACCAGATTACTGTAATGGACTCCCAAATTGAGCTTGCCGCGTTAAGCTGTATTACGTACAAGCTGCGTTACACATAGGTCAGATTTTCTTATCGATTACGGAAATGTTTTGGTTGGAATATTTCATCAAAAATCTCGAGGGTCTTCAAACATCGGGGACCAGTTGTTGGTTTTTATCGTTCGTAATGATAATGAAAAATATTAACTTAACATAACTTCACAAAAACTGCGTATATTTTGTATATCAGTTCGACAAGTCGATTTTTTTTGTAACAATTGAGAGTCATAGAAAATAAAATTCGAAGGTGCGAATCCCTGGTAAATAGTAGGTTAATTCCGCGTTCGCTTGTATCAGTCAAATAAATGAAGTGTTCTTGAATTGCATCACTTATGTTTTTTATGAAGTTGGCTTCATTGACACACTGACTCACTTACTAAATTGTTTATAATGTCTGAGCCCATTGAGCGGTTACTAAATAAGTAGTGTAATTCGTTCTGATTGTACCGTTTAACTTTGTTTAAGCTACGAAACGTGAAGTTGCGCTAAGTTGACTGGCAGCTACAAAGCCTATTCCAAGTGCTCTTATTGCCGTATTATAAGAGAAGTGCCCAATCTATACAATCGTTAAACATGAACACGTAGGACTAGTAGTGTGATTTCGATGTCTTAGTCTGGAAACTAATGGTACTTATTTTCGAGTTCCTTCTCAAATGAAAAACATGCCAACATTATGTTTTATTCAGGTCCACACGGCAGAAAAAAAACAATTGTGCAGTTTTATCGTGAAGATGGATGACACGAAAATGAATCACGGCAAAACAGGGTAAGGAGTTATTATGCGGTATCACAATTATTACAAATCGTTTAGTCACATTACAAAACAAATTCGAAGATGCGAAAAGTTCTCTAGTAACTAGTAGGTATATTCCGCGTGCGCTAGTATCAGTCAACGAATAGAAGGGTCCTTGAATCGCATCGCTTTTGTCTTTGTATGCGTGGAGGAATGAAGTAGGAAAGAAAGCAATAATCAAATTGTTTGAACAACGTATAACAATGTAAGGTAGTACTTGCGGATGATCAATAAGAACATTATCAAGTTGATGATCCTCCACTCTGATATACGCGAAATTGACATATGATCGAACGAGTTGACTAACAATCAATTAACAAAACCAATTTTTTGCTGTTGTATGTAATCAGTATTTTGCAAAAATCAAACCACACAAACATCATATGGAGTTTTCATGGTTCATTATATTTCGCGAAGTCTGAAGCCTTGCATGACGTTGTTTATGTCCATGTTGTCGTCCATGCTGCGATGCAAGACTGTCTCATTAATTCAAACACGCACTGACTCACTCACTCACTCACTCACTCACTCACTCACTCACTCACTCACTCACTCACTCACTCACTCACTCACTCACTCACTCACTCACTCACTCACTCACTCACTCACTCACTCACTCACTCACTCACTCACTCACTCACTCACTCACTCACTCACTCACTCACTCACTCACTCACTCACTCACTCACTCACTCACTCACTCACTCACTCACTCACTCACTCACTCACTCACTCACTCACTCACTCACTCACTCACTCACTCACTCACTCACTCACTCACTCACTCACTCACTCACACACTCATTTACTCACCGTTTTGTCCACCCAAACACGCACGTGATGATTACGCGTGCCGTCATAAAGCCCAACTCAGTGAACGAGAAGACACTCATGCCACACAACAGACCCAGAGTGCCACCAACCGACGCCAGCAGCGAGACCAACTGGAAAGCACAAAATTTGTGGGAACTGTGAAGTTTTTCGATTTTATTAATTTCAGATTTTAATTTTTGTTCGGTAGGACAGGTAGGACCCAGAAACTCCCAAAAACACAGCATTTGTACGCTCCCTTTCATCGGGCAGGTTGATTGTCAGCTTCAATGGCTGCACTAGTAAGGGAAAAAGCTGATTAACCTTCTTAAAAGAAAGTGAAAACTGCTCACTCAAGACTGAATCCATTTTCCTAACCGGCATCAATTCACGTTCCACGTATCTCTTGTAGCTGAGTGACGTCAGATAAACTTCAACCACGGCCACCTGAAGGCTGATGAGAGTCAAAGTCTGTTATTACTGAGCTGACGAGTTTCGACTATAAGTCCACTTGCTCGTGAATCTTTGCACTGTGAAAAAAAGAGATTTGACACCGCTGCCGCACGCGCTTATCGTCACTGGCAAAATCATTCGGCTTTCATGAAATCATATTTCACGAAAAAACTTGACTGTGTATTAAAGGATCAATGATGTACTTTCTTTGGCTCAACCTGATCATTATGCTGTTGCGAACAGTTGGTATCATTGGCAGGACAACCGGTAGCCTATAAATTTATTAAACGAAAGCTAATCTACTCAGTAATTAGTATAAACGTATATACGCAACAAATTTTTATACCATTTTGCAAAACTAACCGCTGCCGGAAGGGCCTGTTTTGAAACTTGAGCCGTGTAGAACATTGTCCTAGAAAGGTTGCGTTTAAAGAAAATATCTCAAGCTACAGCTCCAACACAGCTACTGCCTGGAAAGCTTCCGCCACCATGCCTTACACCAACTAATTATTAGACGCCCATTGAGTCTCTTCCCTATAACATTACTTTTCAAAGTAAGCGTGTGTTAGAAGATGTTCCTCGAATGGTTCGTTAGCGAAAATCCTGTTTGGCCACATAATTTAGGTACCTGATGTAGTCTGTGGGTCTACATCGTATATTTCGTGCTATATTGATGGCTCAATTTCACACCAGCTTCCCATTCTCTAAACAATTTGCCTTCCAATGACCCTTACCAACCTACAAGGCGCCGGACATGTGCAGTCAGACCAGGTTGACGGATTGTTGTTGGTGGATACGAATGCATCGATGCAAGCACCTGCGGAAAACCCTTTCACTAATGTTCGTTATTGTATCTAACAACGGTTTTTGAATGTCTTAGAGTAGATGAACTCTCTGAAATACTAATAATCATTTCAATCTGTAAACCACCAACGATCAGTCAACGGACACACGGCGAGTCCTTTCTTTACAGCAAAACGCGGGTCCTGACAGCCACACTTTTTGTAGAGCTCGTTCTGGTAGCAGCTGCGGTAGCAGGCCTGTTGAAGAGGTAGCTGAGTGCTATTTAACGTTCACTGATCGAATCAGTTTTCTGGCAGAATGCTTTCAAACTGAACAAACGTGAACGAGCCGAAAAAAATACTAAGTCTTCCTTAGGCTGCATCGGACCAACATCAGGAGAGTAGGCTCCGGAATAGTAGTAATGTTTCACATCATCTTTGGTAGATGCACAGTCATGCCATGGCGCGCCCAAAGCGTAGGATTCAGCCTGAGTTAGCGGAAAATAGATAATGATCACAAGAACTGAAAATGTGAGTTGTAGAATAAAGAATAATAACTGATAAAACCTTGTCAACTGCCAGGTACGTGTCGAAACCGGCAGCCACCGAGTAGCTGACACTCTCCAGGAACACACCCTGCGTCTGGTGGTGCAGGTAGACACGGAAGCCGGAGTCCATCACCCATGGCAGATACTCGTTGCCGATGACGCGCATCGCCACTTTCAGACCTGAAGAGTTGAGATTACATGAGTGCGACACTATCCATTGATCGGTTGGCGATGAAACTTAAGTTCATCCAATTATCAGAAATACAAAAAAAGATAACTGGTCGCCTGACTAGTTTTTGTTCTCTTTGACGACATTATAGTCTGAAGCGTGGATTGCCATTCTAGGCACTAATCTTGCTAATGAATAGTTGAGTCCGTACATACTTGGACAATCTCAGAAATAGGTAAATTTGGAAGAAAGTTTATGACTTCAGAATATATCTTTTTCTGCTATCGCTGACGCATATTTCCAAACGCCAAAAATGTTCCTAGAATTTTTACCAAACACGAATTTTTATGCGTGAGTAGCCACTGATGTACCACCAATGCGCGGGCCTAACCCGCTTGTCCAAGCGGCGAATTTTGGCATTTGAAAAATTCTAGGAAAATTGTTGGGGTTTGGAATTTTGCATCGCTGACCATTGAGTCGACCAGCACGGCGACCCTGGAAGATCTTTGGGTTCGATTCGTGATTAAACGTAAAGCATGCGCCCAAAGCCGGATCGTATGTGCGCTTGAAGTCCACACTGAAATTAAACCAATCGAAATAATACAAGGAAACATCAGGAAACTTTTATCAGCCTTTTTCAACGAAAACCACATCCCCAACGGAATGTTTAGAGCTCGTTCCTCATAGGTGGCCCAGTCGATTATGTTGTAGTCCCAGCTGGCGTCCAGTCCCTCTTCAACGGTCAGAGCGGCTGCCAGGAACACGGAGCTGTCGAAGCTGTTGCCGGGGGTGATCGCGGCCGCGGTGAACTAAGTTAGAAATGTTTTAGTTTGTGAAGTTCCTCTTTGTTTTCATGCATATTACTCAAGCGCAAACTACTGTAATTTATTGAACTTTTAAATAGTACCTGAATCACCAGCGCTTTGATGCTACATAATGCATAAATGTGTGAAAAACGAGAAAAAGTGAAAACACTTGAGTTAACAGGAATGTATGCATTATTCTTTGATTCTTTTTCTATTTATTGTCTAGAATCTGATTTCTAATATTGAAACTTTGACTTTCATAAAAATATAAAGGGCTGCTATTTCTCTCTCAAAAAGCTGCAAAAGTTTTCTGTAGCTCAGTATCATGTAGTAACCATACATTAGCCATGAACTTAGAACACTAACGTTTTCTTCTCCAAACAAGTCTTGAATTTCGTCCTGAGTGAATGAGTAACTGTAATTGGATGTTATGGTCGTTGTAGCCGCCGTGGTCTCTGCCATCGTCGTCGTCGTTGTCGTTGTCGTTGTGGTTGTTATAGTTGTAGTCGTTGTTGTTGTAGTTGTGGTCGTTGTTGTTGTAGTTGCCTCTGCGGAACACATCATCTCGGTGAGAAATAATCGGATACAGATAAAACAGATACTATATCGTTAATGACCAGTTTCAGAACTACAGTCGGTGCAGATGGTTATGTCTTGTAAAACTGTTGCCATTCACATCCTTAAATTGCGTTTTTCTCTGATTATAACGGGAGTATGGTGATGAAAATTGGTGGGGATATAAAATAGGATCTGGCGCACCTTCTCGGTTCGACAAATAGTTGAAAAAATTATTTCACAGGCAGAAAAAATGACGAGAACGTACACGGACCATATACTTGTAGTAAAGGTGATGTTTCATGAGATGGAACGACTTTTTTATTATTCTTGCTGACTGAAAAGGTGCGCCAGACCCTATTCCATATCCCCACCGATTTTCATCATCATATTCCCGTTATAATCAAAGAAAAACGTGATTTTAGGATGTGAATGGCAACAGTTTTACAAGACATAACCCGCTGCACCGACTGTACCTGTACAGAACGAGGCTAAATTGGAACTGCAGCAAGTGCCAGAATAAAAAGATAGGTCCGGCACACAGCCCATGTCAGCATTCGCATCACTTCTACCGTTCCACACGGCCTTGTAACTTCCAGAGCATGTTTTCAACCTCACATCTTCACATTTGAAGTAGACTGCCGAACAACTGCCTGCAATAAAGTTATTCCGCAGAGTCACCTATACCAGGGTTATAACTTGGCAGGGTTTCTTGTTATCAAAAAAAATTATTGGGCCGGTTACGCATGAATGCAATGAATTAACGCAGTTTTCGTAGGTTATCCAAATATTATTTCTGTGAAAAAGATTTTATTTCTCGGAAATTTTGAAGCGCGCCAAATACAGATTTGAATTAAAACAGGCATCAGAAAGTTTTTGGCTAACAAGAAACCCTGTATAGGCTATATGAGTAACATAACAGTCGTAAGAACTCGAATTTTTTAAGAAATTTTTCACGTAACTTGATGTTTGGAAGCGATACGAATTTAGATTAATCTTTGAAATCTATAGTCCTTTTTAAAACCATCATAGAATTACAAACTACCTGGGAAGGCAGGAATCATGCGGCAGCAATCACTGTATGCATAGCAACTGGCCAGTGGAAAGACAAAAGTTGTGTTTCCTAAAAAAAGATAAATTAATTTAATGTATTGTTGATATAAGATCAAAATAATAAAATCCGATGCGACGCGAACTAAAATTGACACCATTTGTAAAAAGGGTATCTAAAAGTTGTTAAAAAAACTTCATTGACTGTTTTTAGGAAGCCTCAAGTCTAAAACAATATGTTGAACATGCATGGTGGGGCAATAAAAACCACACAACTTTGGAGGGTAATAACTCAGTGACTAAGAATCGGATTGAACTGCGGCTTGCATCATTTTAGCAGGTACATTTTTGACTGTCATTCAAATAACTTTTATGATTAAATTTCGATCTCAAAAAGATATCAAACTTTAACCGAAAAGTTACTGTTTCTCTGAGTAGACGCATAAAAAGCATTATTAAAGTTGATGACATGCTCAATATGGACGTTCAGTGTTCAACGCTTAACAGCATGTTTTCTGTCACGAATGGTTATTTTCATGTTAAAAACAACTCGAGTTAGTAAAAATATTTATTTTAAACAGATTCATTAACTAGTTTATAACTAAAGCTAACTAACGCTAAAGAAACCAGAGCAGTTCTTCTGAGCCGTTCAAAACATAAAAAAAAATTCTCCTGTAACCCATATGTAAGAAAACCCCCGCACGGTTGGAAAAATTGGTGTTTTTATGAAAATGACGCACATTGTTAATTAATCTCATTCGTATTCACCGAGTGATTAACCTTGAAAATTGTTTGGTATTTTCTATCTCACCCTGTATGTCGTTGGTATTATATGTTTATTTTAATATAAAACTTTGTGTTGAAGCGTTTTGCGTGGGAAATCAAGTTTTAATTTTAAAAAAATTCGTCCGATTTCAAAGCAGCCAATGCGTTCACCAACCGCATATATCAAGCAAGTCCGATGGATTGCAGCATGTTGCCGGGTTGGAGTCAATCTCGCAATTCGTTTTGTCCATATCGAAAGCTTGGTTCAGCGGACAAGTCGTCCATATGGGGTTCGTTCCGCAGTTTCTCCAGTAGCCGCGGTTGCATGCCGCTAGAATGTGCGTTTCTTTAGGGACTTCTATTATTAACTTGCGGCCCTTGTACGTGTCTAAGTACTGGAACAATCAGAGGATTGCTACAGCATAACAAACCAACGACGTAAAAAAATCACGTTACAAATTTACGTTACAAACCGATTACGTTACAAACCAACTACGTTACAAACCAATTGCGTTACAAACTGATTACGTTACAAAACAACTGCGTTAAAAACTGATCACGTTACAAACCAACTACGTTAAAAACCAACTACGTTTCATACCAAGTACATTACAAACGAACTACGGTTCAAACCAACTACATTGAAAACCAACTACGTTACAAACCAATTACGTACGTTACAAACCAACTTCGTTACAAACCAACTACGTTACAAACCAAATACTTTACAAACAATATGCATTACAAACTGACTACGTTGAAAACCAACTACGTTTAAAACCAACTACGTTCCAAACAACTACGTTACAAACCAACTACGGTCCAAACCAACTGCATTACAAACCAACTACGTTACAAACCGACTTCGTTACAAACCAACTACGTTACAAACCAACTACGTTACAAACCAATTACGTTACAAACAAGATGCATTACAAACTGACTACGTTTCAAACCAACTTCGTTGCAAAACAACTACGTTACAAACCAACTACGTTACAAACCAACTATGTTTGTACATACATACGTTACAAACCAACTACGTTATAAACCACCTATTTATTTATATGTACGTTACAAACCGACCTCGTTACAAACCAACTACGTTACATTTTAACTACGTTACAAACTGACTACATACGTTATCAACCAACTGTTTTACGAACCGACTACATTACAAACCAACTATATTACAAACCAACTACGTTACAAATCAACTACGGAAGTTACAAACCGATCACGTTACAAACCAACTGTTTTACGTTCCAAACCAACTACGTTACAAATCAATTACGTACGTTACAATCCAACTACGTTCTAAACCAACTACGTTACAAACCAGCTACGTTAAAAATCAACTACGGAAGTTACAAACCGACCACGTTACAAACTAACTGTTGTACGTTCCAAACCAACTACGTTACAAATCAACTACGAACGTTACAATCCAACTACGTTACAAATCAACTACGAACCTTACAATCCAACTACGTTACAAATCAACTACGTACGTTACAATCCAACTACGTTCCAAACCAACTAGCGTTACAAACTGACTACGTTATCAACCAACTACCGAAACCTGTATTCAATTACAGGCTGTATGAAATCAACTCCATGCTCAAGCTTGGAAAGACTCACAAACACACTACCCTTAGACCTACTAATCAAGAGAGAGGCTTCTAAAGCCTACCTAAGACTGGTGGATAATGGAGAGTGGAGAAACTCTACAGGCACAATTGGACACACTAAAATAAAACAGTGGACCGATAGTGCGCTGACGAACACAAGAACCGTACTAGACGACGGTAAAAGGCTGCCCGTAACCCGTAGGTTTCAAGCATCCATAAGATCCAGAGAATGGTGGGAACACCACTCCCCGGAACAACCCTCTGACTTGAATCTAGTCTGTTACACAGACGGAGCCAAAAATAAAGAGGGAAAGGCCGGAGCGGCCGCTATAATACTGAACAACGGGGACGAACTGTGCACAAATCTCGAACCCTGGTGCAGTATTTTGCAGGCTGAAACGGCTGGCATATATATTATGACACGACAGCTTTTAGAAAATAGTGTGGTCAGTAAAAAGATCACCATATATACTGATAGCTCAAAGGTCATATACTCACTAATTGGTGAAACGATCTCCAGCAGGTGCATAGAAATGTGCATACTGGAACTAAACGAACTGGCTTCAAAACATGAAGTCACCATAGAATGGATACCCGCTCACGCAGGGTACCCAGCTAATGAAACTGCAGACCGACTTGCTAAAGAGGCATGCAGAAATGAGGGGCTGGTCAGATGGAGAAGCAATCCATCGAAAGACTACCTAGGAAAACTCATAACCTCCCATATGAAAGAGCTGTGGGTTAATCAATGGAAAGGCACAAGCCTATCCAGACAATCTAGGCTGCTAATAGGCAAGCCTGGAAAACTGCGATTAAACGCATTATCAAGCTCCCCAAGAAAGAGTTGAGGTTACTAGTGGGAATAACCACTGGACATTCAACCCTAAACAAACACCTATCAAAGATGTTAAGGAGGTATGACCCCTCATGCGACCAATGCGGAAAGGCTGAGGAGACCTCGGAACACTTCCTTTTCGAGTGCCCGGCCTTCAGGATACAAAGAGCTAAAAACAGCATAAGCAGAGGATGGAAACTTGAGACGAAACAGTCCATATCTAACCTTATAAAATACATCAAAAGCACGGGCAGATTTCAATAAATCACCCTGCTATGTTCAAGATCCTAGATATACTGTATATATGGGCTAAGAAGAACCCACTACGAGGGCAAGTGAGAGGTTAACTCAATAACTAACCAAACCCAGGGTAATCCGCAATAGCACCTGCAATTATGGAGCTGCGCGACGGCCGCCGACTACTAGCCGAGCGACCGACCCTCAACAACAACAACAACAACAACCAACTACCGACTACCATTAACCTATCGTCGTGCGTAGTTACTTCAGAACTAACTCCAATCGTGTGGCATGTCGTTGCCTCTCGGGTTTTGCAGGCAGAAATCCGGTGGGCCCCCCTCGGGTTCTGCTGGACCGATCTCTGGAACCTGCGCAGTTGCTATTGGAAGACACAGTAGTATTATTCCGAGAAGCATTGAAGCCATATCGTCGATTCGGTTTCACTGCAAATGGGAGGAGCCAGTTTCAGACCAAGGGGTCTTGACTCTTAAACTGTATTTTTCAACGAAAAAATCTAAATGTTATGATAGTTCCGAAAATATGACACAACGTTCTTACATGCTAGCAGCTAAAAAAGTAGACCGACAGCTTCTTACGGTAGTGCAGTTAGTCTTGAAACAAAATTTGTGGTTTGTTTTGTTACAAAAATCTTTTGTTTGGCTTGAGCAGACAAATCTTTACGGTAGTGGGATAACTATTGGGTGTACGTTTCTCTTAGGCATGTAAATTTTTTTACAAAAATGACTGTATGGATAATTATAATTTATCAATTAGTCAACGCGTCGCCAAAACTCATCAAATCTGGTGTTATTATTAGTGTAAATAGGGCAATGAAAGAAAAATATTTAAATCAACCTGACCAAGCTATAACCCATCCACTGGCGTACGAGCTAATCCTCCAAAGTCCGGGAACCTAGTCAAAGAGGGGGAATCGGCAGTTTTATGATTAATTTACCTACACGTTAGAGAACAAATTATGCTTTCTGAAAACGACAGAGAGATGAAATTCCACCTTCCCACCCCTTTTCGTCCACTGATGACTATAAGCGCCACTAAATTAGCGTATTGTTTGCAGGAAATCGGAAAATCAATTACACGGGTGCATACATAGGTTACAGAAGTCTTTATTTTCTTTGGATATAATATTCTAACACGGTAACTAAGAATCTATTGTTTGACAAAAAGACACCAGAAAAATCAGGAGACTAAAGTTATTGTTTCGAGTCATTTGGCACACGACGATGGCTTTTATCTTTGGTAAAAAAAATTCTTCCTAATATTCGGTCGACAACCAATGGTATACTGACACTCAGTGGCGGACAATATAATTTCCCAAAGGGAGGGGAATTTAGTCAAAAATGCAGACTTACCAGTTTTCCGAACTTTTTATCAGACGCTTTTGGGAACAAATCATACTTTCTGAAAACGCCATAGAGGGGGAATTCCATTTTCCCCACGCTTTCTCTTCCCCTAGTAAACGATCCACGACTGAATCCGCGTATTATTTGCAGAAAATCAGAAAACCATACGCATGGGTTGGTTGGGAAGTTATTAGTTTCTTTGGATATCATCTAACATGGTAACTAAGAAGCTATTGTTTGACAAAAAAGGGAGGGGAATTTGGTGAAAAAGAGAGAATTACCCGTTTTTAGACCTTCTTATTAAACGATTTAGGAAACAAATCGTACTTTCTGAAAACGCCAAAAAGGGGGGAATTTCATTTTCCCCACGCTTTCTCTTCCAACTCATTCACGACTGAATCCGCGTATTTTTTGGCAGGAAATCAGAAAACCATCCGCATGGGTTGGTTGGGAAGTCTTTAGTTTCTTTGGATATCATCTAACACGGTAACTAAGAAGCTATTGTTTGACAAAAAGACGTCAGAAAAATCAGGAGACTAAAGTTATTGTTTCGAGTCATTTGGCACACGACGATGTCTTTTATCTTTGGTAAAAAAAATCTTCCTCATATTCGGTCGACAACCATTGGTATACTGACATTCACTGGCGGACGAGATAATTTCCCAAAGAGAGGGGAATTTAGTCACAAATGCCGACTCACCAGTTTTCCGAACTTTTTATCAGACGCTTTAGGAAACAAATCATACTTTCTGAAAACGCCAGAATAAAGGGAATTTCATGTTCCCCACGCTTTCTCTTCCGCTAGTGAACCCATCCAGACTGAATTCGCGTATTGTTGGCAGGAAATCATTTGCCTGGGTTGGTTGGGAAGTCTTTAGTTTCTTTGGATATCATCTGACACGGTAACTAAGAAGCTATTGTTTGACAAAAAAAGAAGGGGAATTTTGTCAAAGAAGGAGAAATACCCGTTTTAGACCTTCTTATTAAACGCTTTAGGAAACAAATCATACTTTTTGAAAACGCCAAAAAGGGGGGAATTCCATTTTCCCCATGCTTTCTCTTCCGTTAGTGAACCCATCCACGACTGAATCCGCGTATTGTTGGCAGAAAAACAGAAAACCATCCGCATGGGTTGGTTGGGAAGTCTTTAGTTTCTTTGGATATCATCTAACACGGTAACTAAGAAGCTATTGTTTGACAAAAAGGGAGGGGAATTTAGTCAAAGAGGGAGAATAACCAGTTTTCAGACCTTCTTATTAAACGCTTTAGGAAACAAATCATACTTTCTGAAAACGCCAAAAAAAGGGGGAATTCCGTTTTCCCCACGCTTTCTCTTCCCCTAGTGAACCATCCACGACTGAATCCGCGTATTTTTTGCAGAAAATCAGAAAATCAATTACACGCACTAGCGGACGAGAAGAGGAGGGAAAATTGGAATTCCCCCCTCTTTGGCGGTTTCAAAAAGTGGAGTTTGTTCCTTGAGGTGTAGGTAAAATGGCTGAACTACTGCGAATTCCCCAGTTTTTTAAGAAATTCCCCTTCCTTTGGAGGTTTGACTCGCCGACAAAGTCTTTAGTTTCTTTGGATATTGGATATCATCTAACACGGTAACTAAGAAGCTATTGTTTGACAAGAAGTCATCAGAGAAAAGTGGACATGTGGAGACCAAGACTAAAAAGGTTATTGTTTCAAGTTATCTGACAAGCGAAGATGGCTTTTATCTTTTGTTAGTTTTAGCATGTGAAAAATTCTTCTTGATATTTGGTCGACAACCAATGGTGTACTCGCACTCATGGCGGACGAGCTTATTTCCCAAAGAGGGTGGAGTTTGTTTCTTTAGGTGTATATAGGTAAAATGGCTGAACTACTGCGAATTCCCCACTCTTTGGAGAAATTCCCTTTCCTTTTGGAGGGTTGACACGTCGACGAAGTCTCTGGTTTCTCCGAATAATGGATATCAACACGGTAATTAAGAAGCTATTGTTTGGCAAAAAGTCATCAGAGAAAAGTGGACAAGTGGAGACCAAGACTAAAAAGGTTATTGTTTCAATTTATCTGGCATAAGAAGATGGCTTTTAACTTTTGTTGGTTTCATCCGGTAAAAAAAATCTTCTTAATATTTGGTCGATGCTCGCACTCGATAATTGTTCAAAAGGACGGGAATTTCGTCAAAGAGGGAGACTTACTGTACCAGTTTCCAGAACATTCTATCCGACGCTTTAGGGAACAAATTATGCATTCTGAAAACGACAAAGGGGGGGGGGGGGTTCCATTTTCTCCACACTTTCTCTTCCGTTCGTGAAAATATGTTTCTTTGGATATTATATAACACGGTAACTAAGAAGCTATTGTTTGACAAAAAGTCATCAGAAAAATCAGGAGACTAAAGTTATTGTTTCGAGACATTTGGCACACGAAGATGGCTTTTATCAGGTAAAAAAATCTTCTTGATATTTGGTCGACAACCAATGGTATATGCTCAAACCCACTGGCAGACGAGCTTGCTCTTCAAAGAGAGGGAAATTTCTCCAAAGAGGGGGGAATTCCACTTTTCCCACCCCTTCTCATCTGATGCACGCCTGATTATTAGTGCTGCTAAAGTCTGGTCACAGTTTCTCGTTACTCCGAAATTTATATCGTAATGCTTGGCGAGCATTCAAAGTTCGTCTCCGCGTTCTAGCTAAATTTCCAGCTGTTCACACTACAAGTGCGACAACATACTTATAAAAAAGTACAACTCATTAAAAGTAAAGTTGTGGTATGGCAACTCTAGCCGCTCAAGAGTAGACTTGCTAATATTCGCACTTGATTACATAAACCCTATATTTGAATTCAGTCATCATATTACTATTTTGGATTATAAATATTCTTGTATGTTCGGAAGATCGCCGCTGAAGGCTGGGAATAAAGTGAAGGCTTGGAATCGAACTCGGACCGTTCTTTTAATACCTAAAACCAATACCTTGGAGCTTAAGGCTTATTTTCACTACTGTAATAAAAGGTTGTCAATAAAAAGTAATTATATGTTTTGGCGCGATATATGAATTCAATTCCGTTTTTTAAACATTACACTGGATTCACGACAACGCTACGTACGGAAGGTGCATCTAATTAAATGCTTATTAACTAGTTGATTATTATTTTAAATTAAACTAAATTAGTTTGTACATAACGGGTCCATATACCATACCATAAAAATAATTTATTATAACAAGATACCCAGACCGAGCTATAACCGCCAAAAGAAGGAACATAAACATCTCAAGAATACGCATAGTTGAGCAATTTTCGAATATAGGTAATCTAGAATAACAATGTTCAAAAGGAGAGCAGGGTTTTTTTCTCATAATGAATGTACTGATTTAAAAAAATAATTAAGTACGATGGAGAAACATTCAAGAAACTGCCAAAACAACCAATATTTTTTTAATCAAATCTAATGTAACCGGTAAGTCGTTCAAGAAACTTGGAAACAGATTGAAATTTTCCAGATTACCAGCCAACAAGGCACCAACAGTAGATATTTTTCAATCGTTTCAGAAAGTTGCTCTCAAACCCAAAAACAGAATATACAAATATGGTGATGTTTTTTTCATGATCAAAAAAATCACGAATTTCAGGTCGACTTCGAGCCAACAACAGAATATACAAATATGGTGATGTTTTTTTATCATGATCAAAAAAATCACGAATTTCAGGTTGACTTCGATCCAACAACAGAATATACAAATATGGTAATGTTTTTTCATGATCAAAAAACGGAAAACACGAATTTCAGGCCGACTTCGATCCAACAACAGAATATACAAATATGGTGATGTTTTTTTCATGATCAAAAAAATCACGAATTTCAGGTCGACTTCGAGCCAACAACTTCGGTGTCCAATTCACCGGCAAAGTTGATCGTCTCCTCAGGCGGAGTGTCGTTGATCCGTTGCCAGAATATATGCAACTTTTCGATGAACATCTGAAAGAACACCATTGTCTAGTGGTTAGGATGCCAGTATAACGAGCGAGAGAGAGCGGGTTCGCGTCCTGTTAATTTTTTTTTGTTATTATAGATTAAAATTCCCGTCCTTGAAGAACGGCCGTAGCTTTCACATCATTATACATCAATCAAAGCCTCACACCAACAACAAGAGGAACAACAACAACCAACAACAACAGCAACAACAGCAACATCAGCAACATCAACAACACAACAACAACAACAACAACAACAACGTCAACAACAACAGCAACAACAACAACAACAACAACAACAACATCAAAACGAACTTGAAAGTAAAGTTCCAGTTGTCGTGTGTTTATCTCAATAACATTTGCCGGTTTACCAGATTCATGACAATAGACGACCACCGCTTCTCGGACCTGAAAAAAAAAGATTTCTTATAAACTTATATGAAAAAGTTGGGGTCGCAAAATGAGGAGCAGGGCTTTCTTCCTGCGTTACTCGGTAAAACCGGGGCAGTATGGCGCCTATCAAATTATCGGTAGCTTGCTACTGCTCGATAACACCTGGGGGCCGTTATCACTCAAACCCCGATAAATTTACCAAAAAATTAAAAAAAAACTAATTCTTACAGGGATCTAATTTAGACAATGGAGAATTCTAATCTACAGTAGAATTAGAGAAGAATCCCGAATTTTTAGCTCCTTCAATTGATTGGGAGCCGATTACATGGAAAAAAACGATTTTTTCAGTCTCAAGACTTTTTCAAAAACAGTACAGACATGCGGCAGTCACTAGCGGACGAGAAGGGGAAGGAAAAGTAGCATTCCCCCCTCTTTGGTGGTTTCAAAAACATAGTTTGTTCCTTAAGGTGTAAGTAAAACGGTCTAATGTTATGCTAATTCCCCTCTCTTTGGAGAAATTCCCCTCCTTTTGAAGGATTGCCTCATTCGCCAGTATGCGCAGTGCCATCAGGAGTGAAACTTGTGTTCAACATTCCCAGACACCGTCCTCCACTAGCGGACGAGAAGGGGAGGGAAAAGTGGAATTCCCCCTCCCTTTTTGGTGGTTTCAAAAAGCTTAGTTTGTTCCTTAAGGTGTAAGTAAAACGGCCTAATGTTATGCTAATTCCCCTCTCTTTGAGGAAATTCCCCTCCTTTTGGAGGATTGGCTCGTTCGCCAGTGCCGTCCTCTAGTGAATAGAGTCCTGAGGAATTACATCTGGTGAATAGAATACCGAAAAGGTTTCTCTGGCACACTGGCGGACGAAAAGGGGAGGGAAAGGTGGAACTTTCCCCTCTTTGGCGTTTTCGGAAAGTGGAATTTTTTCCCTAAGGTGTAGGTAAAATGGCCTGAAAACTGTCGATTCCCCCCTTTTTGACGAAAATCCCTCCTTTTGGAGGTTTGACTCGTCCGCCAGTGCCGTCCTCTAGTGAATAGAGTCCTGAGGAATTTCATCTGGTGAATAGAATACCGAAAAAGTTTCTCTGGCACACTGGCGGACGAAAAGGGGAGGGAAAGGTGGAATTCCCCCCTCTTTGGCAGTTCTAAAAAGTGGAATTTGTTCCCCAATGTGTAGGTAAAATGACCTTTTTTCTGCCAATTCCCCCCTCTTTGACGAAATTACCCTCCCTTTGGAGATTTAGCTCGTCCGCAAGTGTCTGATAAAAAAACCATCCGAAAATTTACCAACCGGAAACGATTTCTTGATGACCTTGGCGTCGGCATTCAATGCGGAGACGTAGGCGACCACCTAAAAAAATTTGATTAATTTATTCAGTCATTAATGTTCATAGTTCATTGATTAATTTATTCAATAATTCATCGTGTAACTTATTGACTTAAGTAATTTCACCGTGTAATTTATTGACTTGCGTAATTTCACCGCGTAATTTATTGACTTAAGTAACTTAGTAATGAGCATCTTACTGATTTAATAGAATAAATTTACCAGGTTACTTTAAGATAAATTTTTTATTGATATAATCAGTTTTTCACTGAGTAACTTTGTGACTTTAGTAACTTGGTGATTGACGGCGTGACTTACATGATGGTAGAGTCGCTGATTGATTCATTGGCGGACGAGCTAACCCTCCAAAGGGAAGGGAATTTTGTCAAAGAGGGAGTAATTGGCAGTTTTCAGGCCATTTTACCTACACCTTGAGTAACAAACTCAATTTTTTTTTGAAACTACCCAGAAGGGAGAATTACACTTTTCCCTCCCCTTATCATCCGCTAGGCATTAAATAACACAAACTATCATTAATAAACTTTCAATAAAATTAAATTAAAGAAAAAAATCTTTTTAATTAAAGCAAACTTGCAACGGTACTTCATCGAATAAATCGTTGAGCGTTTTCGCTTTGCGACCGGCAAACGACCCCGTGCTGGCCGTTTTGAACTCGATCAGTCGCGGTTCGCCCCTGAAAAAAAACATATTATATTCTAAAGTTTATTTATTTTGACCCGAAAAATGCTCGGCGCGCAGCTCAAGTTCAAATCTACTGTTGACGGTTCAGTTGAGGTTGGGGGTAATTGCGTTGCAAACTTTTACCTCAATTACACCTCATCTCATCTAACTATTATCACAAACGAAGCTAGTCGAACAGGCTATGCTAAAACAAAAGGCCAGTTTTTTTTCCTAAATTTTTTACGGATCTGTAATGACATTTTTTTTTGTTTTTATGAAATAAATACATTTCACTTATAAAGGCCAAAAGGAGTCTAAATTATAATATTATATTTCTAAATTATAATATTATTATGAAAAAAATAAGAGTGGAGAAACATAACGAAACGAACTTGTAATCGGCCACGGCATCCAGTTTGCCACGATAGCACAGCGGCCAGTTGACCATCGACTGTTCGGTCAGCCATAATTGGCCGAAATCCCCCAATGCCGTCTCCATACTGCGCAAGTAACCTAAAACAATAATTTGATGACCAAAACTTATTTAGAAAAATTATAAAAGGCAAAACAGAAATAACTATAGTAAAACTATAGTTATTTATTTGTAAGCTAAACTTAGTCGGTCAGTCACAGTCAGTCATAAATAGTCAGTCCCACAGTCAACCGATCAGACAGTCGTTCTGTCAGTCGGTTCATCAGTCAGTCAGTCACTCAGTCAGTCAGCCAGCCAATCAATCAGTCACTCAGTCAGTCAATCTGTCGGAAAGTCAGTCACTCAATCTGTCGGTCAATCAATTAATCAGTCAGTCAGTCACTCAGTCTGCCAATCTATCGGAAAGTCAATCAGTCAGTCAGTCAGTCAGTCAGTCAGTCAGTCAGTCAGTCAGTCAATTCTCCTCCAACCTCGAATCTCCTCGGGCAGACTGTCCATCTGGGTTTGAAGGGTTTGCTGATCGGCTAAAACGTTGGCAATGGCATTGTGAACGGCCTCACCTTGGGCCATACGAGCTGAACAGTGAGTCAATGAGGCAGCGAGTTCTTGGGTGGACGAGTGAGTCAATGAGTGAGTCCTTGACTGAGGTAAATGGGCATATCGATTGATTTTATTGACGAAGTATTTCCATTTATCAGAATACAAAAACGGTCAATTTCAATTTCTGTTTCCAAATTGAATGATTTTTAGAATGCTACAAAAACAAGTATTTAAAAACTTTTTTCCATAAATTTACCAATTTCTAACCCACCTTTGGATAATCTTAGGTACCCCTCATAAGTGTGCTCCTTGATCTGCTTCAGTTGCCATTGTTCTAGACGTTGACGACTGGCGGCATCACGCATCGCACTCAGGAGCACGCTGACCTGTGAGTGAGTGAGTGAGTGAGTGAGTGAGTGATAAAACAAGTGAGTGAGTGAGTGATAAAGTGAGTGAGTGAGTGATAAAGTGAGTGAGTGAGTGAGTGAGTGTGTGAGAGAAAGAGTGAGTGAGTGGGTGAGTGAGGATGGATTGAGTGAGGATGGATTGAGTGAGTGAGCTAGTGAGTGAATGAGTGAGTGAGCGAGTGAGTGAAGTTAGGGAGTGAGTGAATGAGTGTGCGTGAGTGAGTCCGCGAGTGAGCGAGTGAAGTGAGGGAGCGAGTGAAGTGAGGGAGCGAGGTAGTGAGTGAGTGAGTGAGTGAGTGAGTGAGTGAGTGAGTGAGTGAGTGAGTAAGTGAGTGAGTGAGTAACCGAGTGACTGAGTGAGTGAGTGTGTGAGTGAGTGAGTGAGTGACCGAGTGAGTGAGTGAGTGAGTGAGAGAGGTGCGGGAGTATATGAGTGAGTGAGCGATGGACATACCGTGGGATATTGAAAGTGATTCTTCCATTGTAAATCGTACTGCCAATGCGCACACTGACCAGAAAGTGGGCCGTCGAATTGTCTGCAATCAATCAATCAATCAATCAACAAACTAATCAATCAATCAACAAATTAATCAATCAACAAATCAATCAATCAACAAACTAATTCATCAACAAATTAATCAATACACATATTTTTCTATATCAATCAAATTATCAACTATTTATTAAAATATTGAATTACAGAATAAATCAATGATAACAAGAACAGTCAATAAAACCGATCATTAAGCAAAAAATAAAAATACTGAATCGAATTGTGGTTATTTAATGTTTGATTCAACAAGAACTGATTGATTATTTACCATTTCAAAAACAATCATGAAACTGAGTTACTCGAAAACATACATGAAGAAGGTTCCAAAACTGAAATCATCAATAAAATTTCCTTCATCAATACCTGATAATTTTCACTAACTTGCCGAACAGCTTCTTTCTCAGAAGATTATGCAGCCCGATGGGAAAGTTAGGAATGACGTTGGCCGAATATTGATCGTATTTGGTGCCGATGATAAGTTTGCGTTTGGGCGGTGGCGGTTTGACTGAAACTGGAATCAAACTCTGAAATCTGGGTCACTTCGATTAGTTTTTTGCCAATTTTAAAAAATAAATTCTTCGATAATTGTCTCAACAACACTGTGTAAAGATCCTCAAACTACGGAAAGCGCGATCGGGCTTAAAAGGGCGAATTACGGAGAAAACGTCCGCTTCGCGGTGACGCTGAAGCGTTTCACGTTTGGTTATCGGGGGTTAACGAAAAGTAAAACATCAAACTGAACAATTTCCACCCGAACTGATCACTATGTTCTGAAGCGGAGGCATTTTCCGTGAAACGGAATCAGCAATGGGACCGAGAGCAGAGCGCCGTATGTCTAGGTTATCGGGGGTTAACGGACTGCCTCACTAAGATTCCAGACTATTCGTCATTCTGCCTACTGTATATGAATCGTAGAGGGACAAACTCTTATTTTTGAAACTGCAGAAGAGGGGGAAATTCAACTTTTCCCTCCCTTTCTCGTCCGCCAATGCACCGACCTGTTTCGAACGACACTGACGCCGCCCCGGCACCAGCTTTCTTCATCAATCGTTGACAGTTCTTCATGACACACTAATTGATTTCTAATGTTTTTTTTCTTTTTATTCTTTTTCTTGCTTTTTTATATATCAAGATTTATTTAATTTTATTAATTTTACATTTTTATCACGTCAATTTATTTTATTTTTTGAATTCCCGCGCGATTCATACTCACTCATTCACCATTCGGTAATTCACTTCTTTGCTCACTAACTCATTCACTCACTCACTCACTGACTCACTGTTTCGCTCGCTCACTCACCCACTCACTCACTAACTCACTCACTCACTCACTCACTCACTCACTCACTCACTCACTCACTCACTCACTCACTCACTCACTCACTCACTCACTCACTCACTCACTCACTCACTCACTCACTCACTCACTCACTCACTCACTCACTCACTCACTCACTCACTCACTCACTCACTCACTCACTCACTCACTCACTCACTCACTCACTCACTGTTTCACTCGCTCACTAGTTACCCACTCACTCACTCGCTCACTCACTCACTCACTCACTCACTCACTCACTCACTCACTCACTCACTCACTCACTCACTCACTCACTCACTCACTCACTCACTCACTCACTCACTCACTCACTCACTCACTCACTCACTCACTCACTCACTCACTCACTCACTCACTCACTCACTCACTCACTCACTCACTCACTCACTCACTCACTCACTCACTAACTAACTCACTCACTCACTCACTCACTCACTCACTCACTCACTCACTCACTCACTCACTCACTCACTCACTTTCTCACTCACTCCCTCACTCACTCACTCACTCACTCACTCGCTCACTCACTCACTCACTCACCCACTCATCCATTTACTTGTTTGCTCACTCACTTCTCACTCACTCATTCATTCACTCAATCGCTCACTTGCTCGCTCACTCACTCACTCACTCATGCACTAGCGGACGTAACGCGCGCCATAAGTAAATATAAATTCAAAATGGGCGCCAAAAAAAAACTTTCTGAATAACAAGAAATTCTAGATTGGCTATAATTTCACCGTTCTAGACACTCAGCAGTGGGTCATTCGACGTTCGAGAATTTGCCAAGTGTACCCGTTAATTGAATTTTGAATCGCATTAAAGAAACATGCCGTCTATACGTCTGCGCCTGTATTTACTGGCATACAGTCAGTCACTGAGCCAGTCAGTCAGTCACATCAGTCAGTCAGTCAGTCACTCAGTCAGTCAGTCTGTCAATATCTCAGTCTCTCAGTCAATCACTCAATCAGTCAGACAGTCAATCATTCAGTCAGTCAGTCAGTCAGTCAGTCAGTCAGTCAGTCAGTCAGTCAGTCAGTCAGTCAGTCAGTCAGTCAGTCAG
>OZ038444.1:28071045-28118545 GCA_964036265.1 Daptonema setosum
ACATAACGTGATCCCAGCACTTTTTTGGCTTCAGGTAATGTAGTTCTTTTTCTTGGTAGGACACGTTCCAAATCAGAAGGATAGAGCACAATCCACAGGCAGACTGAATTAAATGAATTGGCTTACTGTTGCTAACTCACTGACTCACTGACTCATTGCCTGTCTGACTGAGTGACTGACTGGCTGAGTCTGACTGTCCGACTGACTGAATGACTGGATGAATGACAGACTTACTTACTCCTCACTGATTTACCAACCAAAAATGACGAATGCCAGTACGATCCATGTTATGAAGGGCAACGCATACCCGTAATGTTGGTATAAGAACCCTCCATAAGCTGGTGCCGCCGTTAGCCCTATGCGAAACCTTTCGCTCGCTCGCTCACTATCTCACTCACTCACTCACTCACTCACTCACTCACTCACTCACTCACTCACTCACTCACTCACTCACTCATTCCCTCACTCACTCGCTCACTCACTCACATGTTAGCAAACACGGCGAGTACAGGAAGTGTGAAGAACACAACGAAAGACCTCGCACCCAGCAGTACAGTCGTGTATTTAGCAACACGTTCTAACGTATTGTTCAATGTATGATTTCCTTCCCTGACCGGAGGCAACGTCGACTTCAAGTAATCGGGTGCTATGGATGCTGGAGTGACTAGTGAGTGAGTGAGTGAGTGAGTGAGTGAGTGAGTGAGTGAGTGAGTGAGTGAGTGAGTGAGTGAGTGAGAGAGTGACCGACCCAGCATGGTCACCGATCCGTAGTCAAGAAGTCGCATGCCTCCAAGTAATAATCCAATCACCGTCGCATATTCGCGTAATCTTTTCGTCATATTCAACTCAATCGTAGAACATACGTATAGTCCATTTATCAAGTTAAGTTTCATTTTAACCTGCCGGAGAATTTCCGACACGGAAATTATTTTCAAATTCGCGCGGTATTCCCTGCACAGGGGAGGCAAAAACATCCGGCTCAACACAAAATAAAATATTTATTTGGGTGCGTGTAATATTATCACAAGGTATCCGTGTATAGTGACAAAAATTCAGAAATATCAACTGTTTAACTAGTACGAATGTTTTGATAACCAACTTAACTGAAAGCCTGCTTGAATGAAACGATAGTTCCATGTTTTTATTTTTCTATTTAAGTTAGTTTATTTCACGTAACACGGGCTCTCACCATAGAAAAATTACACGTTCACAAATTAGTTATCAATTTGTTCTGAGAGGGTTTATCTCGCCTTGATTATGGAGGGAGAGCCCGCTAGTTTGAAAAATATTTCCCGTGTCTGAAATTCTCCGGCAGGTTAAAATGAAACTTAACTCGATAAACGGTCTATAGTAACAGATCGACAATTTTCATGATAATTTTTCCTACACATTAGGGAACGATTGCGTTTTATTGCGCATGTACATATTCGCGTAATCAATGCAGTCGCTTAAAACTCTTATATGTAATAAGAAAAGAAATGAAAATATAAAAGATAACGTACATACATAAATAAGGAAAAAAATTAAAAAAAAACACAAACGTATAACTGGGGTAAGCTTTTTACCTTAAAAAATCAAAAGGAAAAAATCCTATCGATGTTTCTAACCTACCGGGAAACATCCAGAAAAACACTAGTGACACTGCTGACCTCAGTCACAAAAACATCACACTTACTGAAAAACGTCACATTCAATAAAAATAAATCAAGTTGGACTAACGTGTGTTACGCTTGGTCACTTGATCACTACATCAAACGACTGCTATAGCTACTGGTGGATAAGCTAATTCCCAAAGGGAGGGGAATTTTGTCAACGATGGCTAATTGGAAGTTTTCAGGCCATTTTACCAACACCTTACGGGAAAAAACTCTGATTTTTAAAAACGCCAAAGAGGGGGGAATTCCACTTTTCCCACTCCTTCTCGTCCGCTTGTGATCATACGACTGCCAGCTTTCGCAGTTATGATTGCACTATAACACTGGCGGACGAGCTAATTTCCCAAAGGGAGGGGAGTTTCGCCAAAGAGGGGGGAATTGACAATTTTCAGGCCATTTTACCTACACCTTAAGGAACAAATTCTACGTTTCGAAATTGCCAAAGAGGGGGGAATTCCACTTTTCCCACCCCTTCTCGTCCGCTAGTGAACTATAACGCACATTACTAAAAACGCATTATTTATTGCATTGAGAAGAACGCGCAATCAATTGATGACTATATACGCAACACATGAGTGAGTGAGTGAGTGAGTGAGTGAGTGAGTGAGTGAGTGAGTGAGTGAGTGAGTGAGTGAGTGAGTGAGTGAGTGAGTGAGTGAGTGAGTGAGTGAGTGAGTGAGTGAGTGAGTGAGTGAGTGAGTGAGTGAGTGAGTGAGTGAGTGAGTGAGTGAGTGAGTGAGTGAGTGAGTGAGTGAGTGAGTGAGAGTGAGTGAGTGAGTGAGTGAGTGAGTGAGTGAGTGAGTGAGTTAGTTGAGCTGAGATCTTTTCGCAGTTTGTGGCAATGTTGCTCCTGAAACCTTCGTTGTGAAGGGGTCACCACGACGGGTGATCATTGAAACGTGCACTGATGCTTCCGTGACGGACATCGGAGCCAGAATTGACTGGCAGATTGTGCAGGTGAATGACTGACTGACTGACTGACTGACTGACTGACTGACTGACTGACTGACTGACTGACTGACTGACTGACTGACTGACTGACTGACTGACTGACTGACTGACTGACTGCCTGACTGACTGACTGACTGACTAACTGAATGATTGACTGTCTGACTAACTAACTATTTTAACTGGCTGAGTTCCCATCGCTTTTCGTCCGCTAATGCATGCATCCCATCCCAATACACACTTTCACTAGCGGACGAGAAGAGTTGGGAAAAGTGGAATTTCCCCCACATAGAAGGTTTCAAACGTAGAGTTTGTTCTTCAAGATGCCAATGCATGCTAAATTCCCCTTTTCTAGGGAGATTCCCACGCTCTGGAGGCTTGGCTCGTCCGCCAATGCACACATTTGTACCCCAGTCTTAACACGGGGTTTTGTATTTGCATATAATGCACGCAAAACAGCAGCCCTTGTCGAGTGCAGTAAAAACTATATAAACCCAGTGGGCATTTTCAATGCGCGTCAGTCGTGCAGTTGCTGTTGAGGCTGTATATTTAACGCACGTTCGCTAGATGCGCTGTTCAGTGGAGGCTTTCTAATTTGTTGTAATCATCATTGATATTTTTGTTTTTAACAATTGTTATACAAATTAGAGATTTATTTTCAGTTTTCTCCCATTTAATTCAATATGAGCGGACGCGGCAAGGGTGGAAAGAGCAAGACCAAGTCGAAGACCCGAAGCTCGCGCGCTGGACTCCAGTTCCCTGTGGTTAGTTTTGTTTTCTCTATTATCAGTTCACTATTATAATTTTAATTATTTTATTCCCTTTTATTACTCTCTGATCAACGGTCTTGATGCCGTGTCTAAGCGTCTTAGTTCTGCGTGACTGAGCGAAACTAGTTAACGACCAATCCACTAGTGTGTGACGAGTGAAGAAAACGAAAAAGTGGAAATGGATGTTAAATAGGCAGTTTCATAAAACAGGATGTGTTCCCAAGGTGTAGGTCAAATGAATACTGCTAATTCCCCCTCTTTTGAGAAAATTCCCCGCCCTTGGAAGATTTTCTCGTCTTCTATTGGACCAATGTAAAATGTATTTTTTTGTATAATAATGGAAATTGGAATGCCGTAAAATAATGGAAATATGAATGCCAATTTCTAACTTTTCCAGGGTCGTATTCATCGTCATCTGCGCAAGGGCAACTACGCCGAGCGCGTGGGTGCGGGCGCACCCGTGTATCTGGCCGCCGTCATGGAGTACCTTGCAGCTGAGGTTCTGAGCTTATTTTTATGAATCTTTTTTTGTTGCTCAATATTTGTTATTAATTTTCCAATATAATGCTTGTGTTATTGTTGCGGGAACGTTCAAGTGATAAACATTTATTATTTTTAATATTTTAGGTGCTCGAGTTGGCTGGCAACGCTGCTCGTGATAACAAGAAGACACGCATCAACCCGCGCCATCTGCAGCTGGCCGTTCGCAACGACGAGGAGTTGAATAAGGTGAGTGGAGATTCAGCAAACTTTTCGCGAATACGAATACGAAGCCACCACTTTCTGTGTTGTATCGAAAATAAAGAGTATTTCCAACACTAGCTCTACTTTAGCCAATTTCAGTAAATTTTTCGTTAGTAGTTCTGGATTTTGATCGACTTTGTTCTCTGTTCATCATGGTTTGCGAAAAATAAAGAGTGAATGGAAAGCTTACAAGCCTAGTGTTACATTTATACTTTTCCAGCTGCTCGCCGGGGTCACAATCGCCCAAGGTGGTGTGCTGCCCAACATCCAGGCTGTTCTGCTGCCCAAGAAGACCGGTGGCAAGGGCGGTGATTAAATTGATCTGATCTTGTTTTTCCTATATTGTGAGTTGTGATGTGATTTACTGAATTTTTATGGACTTTTCTATTGTCCTAATTTGACTTGACAGCAAACGGGATTTAGCTTTGAAACTTATTTTTTTGTGCAAAAAACGCATTCGTTTTACCCCGATTTCTGTCATCTTCATTGTACAGTTCTTTGTCTTCTAATTGTGTTGTGCTCATCTAAATTTCGTATGTTGGTGTCTCTACTGTTGCTCCTTCTGATATTCCTCAATTTTTTTTAATCTGTCTATATGTTCTTTAAATCCTTCTGGGCGCACCAGCAATCCATTATTAGACTTTTTCGTATGCTATGCTTTATTGTCTGGCTCTGAGAATGAGTGAGGAATTTCATCAATAAAATAATCGTACATTAACAATCTGGGTTGTCTGATGGTGTAGATAATCAACAGTAAAACCGGTAACAGAATACTCGAAACTGTATACGCGAAAAATCGTGGGGAATATACGTGTATAAAATATTTAAAAAAGTCTATTTACGGACGATAGCTGACAGGCTGACAGTAGGCAACAGGGCGGCTTACAGCCCAATCGTGGCAATTTCAATGGGTCTGTCAGACGTATCATTACTTCATCAGTTTAGATAGCCATCCATATCATTTTGAGTCAACCCTAGCTTTATATCTCTGTTCTACCCACGATTTTAATAGTATTTTTAACAACATCAAATTTTACTAGGAGTTCTCACCAAAAAGATACCTATGCCCAATTTCGAAAGTTTATTAAGGTTCATCATAATGGCAACGAAGAACTCACAGAGTGAAACAATTGACATACCTAACAACTTAGACATTTCAATGTCACAAGGGAAAGACCATCATTCCGAAACGCTCACCCACTCTCAATATTTTCTTGCTTGACTGCACGAAATGCTTGCAACAAAAGTCTCCTCACGGGTACGCTCTTTTACATGTGCTGTATATAAATTTGCGCACCCCTGTCGAGCAGGTTTTTCAAAACATGCTCGACAAGGCAGCACATAACGTTAGTGTTGTATGCACAACTAGGCACCCTTGTCGAGTGCGTTGTCTAGTATATGAACGTTTGCCAGTCAGTGTAGCTGCATCATTTCAGTTAGCGTCGGTTTTGGGCTGTTTGCCTTGTTGCCATAGTCTTCGTTTGTAGTGGTTTCGGTATCGATTTATGAGTTTTACTTATAACATTTGTTGCGTATTGCAGTAGTAAAGTGAGGAATGTTCAGCTGAAAAAGTAGACCATTTTAATTAATTTATTGTGGTATAATAATGATCTGAAACATGTTCGAAACGAAAAATTTGACAAAGCTTGTTTCCAGTTCATTTAAGTCACTCTTCCTTCACCATTAAAATTTCTTTAAGCCAGCCTGTTATCCTCAAGTTTCCTTGCAGTTTATCGCAAATTCCATTCCTGAAAAATGCCGCCCAAGCCATCAGCCAAGGGAGCCAAGAAGGCCGCCAAGTCGGTGAAGAGCAGTGGACGTGCTGCGGGTGGTGAGAAAAAACGACGTCGCAAGGCCAAGCAGAGCTACAGCTCGTACATCTACAAAGTGCTCAAACAGGTCTGTTTTTTTTATAGTTATTTTCATATCGTCGATAATTTTGCTCTTCCATTATTATATTGTACCGAATTCCAATTATCTATGCAATCGTACATGGACGATAGATACTATTTTTATTCAGTTAATATTGAAATCCTCCAAATCTGATGTGAATTATATTAATCACTGAATGGTGTCTATTCATGTGTTATTCACAGAATATTAGTTTTCGAATGGATAAATGAATTGATTTTGAATCAATCTTCGCAAATTTCAGGTGCACCCCGACACTGGCATCAGCTCGAAGGCCATGTCAATCATGAACTCGTTCGTCAACGACCTGTTCGAGCGCATCGCCACTGAGGCTTCTCGATTGGCGCACTATAACAAAAAGGTTTACTATACAAGTTTTTAAAGTAATGTATGTTTATATTATATGGTAATTCTGTCCATTTGAAGTGTTGGCACTTGCATCATGCACTCTCTCAATTACCCGGTCATTCACTCAACTGGAGTTCACTCTTTTAACTACGAGTGGCGCTATCAATCACCTTGATTGATAGCGCCATTTTGACTGATAGTGCCGTTTGATTCGTAAAACCGTTTTGAATACAGATTTTATGTAAATCTTGACTTCTCTAAGGAAATCTACGCTTACTCAAACTCAAATTGACTCACTCAATCACTCACTCACTCCCTTGCTCACTCACCCCCATACCCCCAACTCACTCACCGACTCTCGCACTGACTGACTCTCGGACTCACTGAGACTTTGACTAACTGACCTAGTGGCCAACTGACTGACCCAATGACTCACTTTCTAACTCAATCACTCTCATTTGAACAGTCACTCACACATATACTCTCTCACCAACTGCCTTACTCACTGACTCATTCAGTCTCACTCACTTACTCACTCACTCATTCACTCAATCGCTCACTAACTCTCTCAGCGTCTCACTCGCTCACCCACTCAGTCACTCACTAATTGAATCACTTACTCACTCATTCAGTCACTGAGTATCTTCCTTCTCACTCACTCACTAACTTACATAACTCACTCACTCAACTCTTAAGTATCAGAATCCAAAATAGAATAGTTAGAAGAGGGGGCACCCACTCAACTCAGTTATTCATCAGGCGCTCACATAAGTTTTCATTTCACGTTTCCATTTATAACTGAGTCACTCTGTAGATCCGATTTTAGTGTAACCCACACATATTTTTTCAATTTAATATCATAATAATATATTTTCAGCACACGATCACGAGTCGCGAAATCCAAACGGCCGTTCGTCTGCTGCTGCCCGGTGAGTTGGCCAAGCACGCGGTCAGCGAGGGCACCAAGGCCGTCACCAAGTACACCAGCAGCAAGTGATTCTGATCAACTGCATTCTGAGATGGATATTTGGATGGCTTTTTCTGGCATTTTTCTGAAAACGATTTTCGGTGAGGTATTGAGTTTTTTAACCATCAGTTTCACGAGCTATAGCTGACTGGGAAAAAAGCTTTCAGAAGATTGCAGACAATCTTTTTATTGTGTTTTACCATGTTCGTTACTGTTGTGAATTGCGCGTGTGTGATTTCTTATTTCTCGTGTTTGTTGAGCTGGAAAATGGAGTGTCTAAACAGTGATAAATTTTAAGCATTTTATCGTCTTAAACCAGATCATAAGATGCTCATTTCTCAATTCAGTGGAAACTATCTTTACTCTTTCTTTATCTTCTCATGTCTATTACGTGTGATGTTCTTGTGGACTCGTTTGATCATGTGAATATGGCTCATCTCTAGTTTTGCGTTTGTACTTTATTATACTATCTTTCCCAATGATTTACACTTCTCTCGACGCTTTATGTGCGTATAATAAACATTGATGTACAGTTAATGAGGCGGTTGAATAGGCGTAAAATTATTGGTTTTATCATTCTTTTAATCGGACCTAGAAGGTTCAACATGGGAACTATAAAAAGTCAAATTAGGAATTTTACTTACTCGAAAGTGCAAAAACTTCATTTTAAGTTTTCGCTTTGTTACATGATGCTTTTGAACTCTGAACCACTAGCGGGCAAGGGTAAAAAAGAGAAGCTGCATTCCCTTTTTTAGGCAGTCCTAAGACAGACTTCGTTCCTTCTAAGTGTGCCTTAATTCCCTTTTCATTGAGGAAGTTCCCCTACTTTTGAAGAATCCGAATGATCCTAATTTGATAGCTGAAATTTTGAACGTTTTCCCCATTACACGTGAACCGAATGATGACTATTCGCTCAAAAATTCAGTCGGTCATCCAGGCAATCAAGTCAGTGAGTAAAAAAGTCAGCCGGTTAATCTGATCAATCAACAGTCTTTCGAAAAGACATATCTTTTTACTATGTCAGTCAAACAGATCGTAACATTCAGTTAGTCACCTAAAAGTTAGTCGGTCAGTCATCTGCTCAATGAATCAATCAGTCAGTCAATAACAATGTGAATTAAATTCAGATTTAAGTTACTCAGAAAACGATTCGGTCAGTACGTGAGTACATGCAAGCATAGGTCGTTCAATTATTCTGTCATTCAGTCAGACGGTCAGTTAATCGATTAGGCAGTTATTTAATTTAGACAGTCAGTCAGTCGAACAGTCGCTCCATCAATTAGTGAGTCCATCAATCAATCAGTTTCAGTCCATCAATCAATCAACCTTCAGTCAGTCAGACAGTCAGTCAGTTTGTCAATCTAATCAGCAATTTTTTTCAAAAAGTGAGACAGTTTTTATTCATTTGTTCATACATAAGGTAAGCCAGTCAGTTAGTCAATAGAAAAGTTATTCGGTCAGTCAGTCAGTTGGTAAATCAATCAGTAACACTTCTTCCTTTTTCTTTCATTCTTAATTCAAACAATAAATCTGTCAATGAGGTAGTCCAGAATTCTGTCAGTCAGCTGCTTAATCAACCAATGCACGAACAACCAACATCCTATCGACAGTCGATTTGGACTTGGAGTGTCGGCGAACCATCCGGTTCGTCAACTGAAAATAAGTATTATATGTCAGTCGGTCAGTCAGTCAATCAGAAAGTAAATCAGTCAATTAGTCAGTCGGTTAGTCAGTCAATCAGAAAGTAAATCAGTCAGTTTGTCAGTCGGTAAGTGAGTGGGCCGATCCAAAAAAAGTCACTCAAAAAGCCATTTGGTCAAACCGTCAGTTGGTAATCAATCAGTCAATAAAGCTGTCAGTGAATTATTCAGTCGGTCAGTCAGTCAATCAGTTAGTCAGTCTTTCAGTCAGTCAGTCAGGCAGTCAGTTAGACTCAGACAGTCACTCAGTCAGTCAATCAGTAACTCAGTCAGTCAATCAGTCAGTCAGTCAGCCAGTCAGTCAGTCAGTCAGTCAGTCAGTCCGTCACTCAGTCAGTCAATCAGTATCTCAGTCAGTCAGTCATTCAGTAAGTCAGTTAGTCAGTCAGTCAGTCAGTCAGTTATTTAGTTAATCAGTCAGTCAGTCAGTCAGTCAGTCAGTCACTCAATCAGTCAGTCAGTCAGTCAGTCAGTCCGTCAATCAGTCAGTCAGTCAGTCAGTCGGTCAGTCAGTCAGTCAGTCAGTCAGTCAGTCAGTCAGTCAGTCAGTCAGTCAGTCAGTCAGTCAGTCAGTAGTCAGTCAGTCAGTCAGTCAGTCATCAGTCAGTCAGTCAGTAAGTAGTCAGTCAGTTAGTCAATCAGGGAAAACTTTTTCTATATATTCATTTTCCGCTGAACCGAATTTTAGTCAATCTGAGGAACGGAAATGTTTACTTGTTTCACATGGAATCACTACCGGATTAGTACGAGTCAGCCCTACATTGAGATGGGAATTATACCCCACAGACGGGGAAATTGCATCTTAAGGCTGTTACATCAGTTGACAAGCCGTCGGTTTTTTTAAACCGCCAGATAACTGAGAATTTCACTTTCCATTAACCTTTATGCTAGTTTTATTTATTTATTTATTTATTCTCAATTCAAAACAATGTAAAAAAATTGAGAGAGGACGATAAGAAATGAGTGAATAAGTACTGATTTTGGAGTGGATGGTCTACGGTAATCAACAGAACATTAGCGGACGAGAAGGGGAGAGTAATGTGGAATTCCCCCCTCTTTGGCGTTTTCAAAAAATACAATTTGTTCCTTAGGGTGTAGGTAAAATGACCTGAAAACTGCCAATTCCCCCTCTTTGGTAAGATTCCTCTCCCTTTTGAGGATTAGCTCGTCCGCCAGTCCAACATAATTAGTTTCAGCATGTTCCAACATGTTCACTTCGTTAGTTGTGCAGCACAGCCGACAGCCAACGCTCGGTCACTGACCAAGTGACCAATCAGCGTTGAGTGAACGTTTCGACGTACGGTCCCACCTAGAGTTGGTATATAACCAATTGTGAATGTTTTGTCTTCATGCATTCAACTTTGTTTTCATGTCCAAAATCGACGCATTTTATGCCAAAACACGTGTTTTCCTCCATTTATCTATTTCATGATGTTTCCTTGATTTTTATAATGAGAGAATAATTAAGTTTTTGTTGTTTATTTCAGTTTTCCGCAGATTTTCTCCAGCCCCATTCACTACTAAACACTCAACATGTCCGGTCGTGGCAAGGGAGGTAAAGGTGAGTCGACATGTTGTCTGTCATTTTTTTATTTTTTGTTGAAATAGGCTGGGGTTTTTTCCATTTATATATCAGAACTTTGATTATTTGTTCACTAACGTATCATACTTATTTTTTCACTTCAACGAGCCTTCGCCCAATTCATTGCAATAACCGAGCAAACTCAATCTAGTTCCATTCGAAAAATTTCGCCACCAAGATTTTTCTTCAACCACAGTGTCTGTCTGCAGGTCTCGGCAAAGGTGGCGCCAAACGTCATCGTAAAGTTCTTCGTGACAATATCCAGGGTATCACCAAACCAGCCATCCGTCGTCTGGCGCGTCGTGGTGGTGTCAAGCGTATTTCGGGACTTATATATGAGGAAACGCGCGGTGTTTTGAAGGTTTGATCATTTTTATGTGTTTAACTTTGTTGGTTTTATTGTTTTTTTCTATCTTTTTCAAGCATGTTTGGAGCTTCTATATTAGTGAAGGACAGGTAGGGTAGTAATTTCATTATACGTGCGATGAGCGAGTCAGCGAGGTGGTTAGAAGGTGGGTCTGACTACTTGAGTTACGGAGCAAGCGTGTGAGTGATCGGTAGAGTGAGTGCGTCGGAGAGTCAGTGAGTGAGTATGAGTCAGCAAGAGTGAATGAGCAAAAGATAACGGGAGTGAATTTAAAGTCGAATAAGTAAAGACTCGTATAGGAAGTTCACAGGAGTGAGCTCCAAAATCATTGTTCCGTAAAAAATATAAATCAAAGTGTATTCTGTTATCTTATGTTTGTTTTCATTCAGGTATTCCTGGAGAACGTAATTCGTGACGCGGTCACCTACTGCGAGCACGCCAAGCGAAAAACTGTTACTGCCATGGATGTGGTCTACGCGCTGAAACGTCAGGGTCGTACGCTGTACGGCTTCGGTGGTTGATTGGTGAAAACAGCTTTTCCAGGATTTGTTGTTGATGCTCTCTTATTTCTCTAGTCCCGTGTCACTTCAGCCCACTCTGAGATTTTATGATAAAGAGAGAAACATGAGAGGATCTGAAATCATTAATTGACTGTATATTGATGTTTGACTTGCTTTATTAATTTTTTTTTCACTATTTGTGATTGATTGGAGAGCGAGCGCCATTCGTAGAGTACGGCGGAACACATGTTAGACACTGGCGGACGAGTCAAACCTCCAAAGGGAGGGGAATTTTACCAAAGAGGGGGGAATTGACACGGATTAAGCCATTTTACCTACACCTTAGGGAACAAACTATACTTTTTGAAAACACCAAAGAGGGGGGAATTCCACTTTTCCCACCCCTTCTCGTCCGCTGGTCGTTAGAAGTGAGAATTTTTTTTCGCAGCGTGACTATACATACGAATGAAGTTTTATCTCTTGAGTTTCGAGATCTCCGCGGGTTTTCAACAGCTAGAGCTGAAGGTCGTGGGTTCGAGTCCCACCAGGAAGCTGAATTTTTTCAGCTATTCTGGTGACGAACTGTCTATCAGTCTGGAACTTGGGTTAAGAATCTGCATGTCATTATGGAAAACATGGTTTTCTTCGATTTGCAACCCAACTCCACGAACTGTTTTACGGCAAGCTTGATGTTGTTTCATAACATAAACTTTATTCTTTTTAACTGTTGTATTGCGTCTTGTCCCGATGACTCATTGTTTTAACTTTTTTCAGAACTCATTTCTGTAGTCAAGATTTCATTCATGCACTTGCTGCAGCTGAATTGAATGTAAATAAAAACTAAAATCATTCGGCACTGCTTGATAAAAAAAAATATAACTTAATAAAATTAAAAATTATAAAAAGATATACAGCAGCCAAAATAGGTGAATGACAACAGCGACGAACCGTTTTTAACGAAATGTATAGTCGAAATTAAATATTCAACTTCAGATTCAAATTAAACAAAGATTTCAGATTTCGTTGGGTTGACTCGTATATAATCGTTCTTACTGATTACATTGAATTAACGATAAAGAAATATAACGAAAGTTAACGAGAAAAGAAGATTGTTAAACGTAAACAAATATATTTGTGAAATAATTTCTGCGAAATGTGAGTCACCCTGTGTTTAACAGCGAAGAAAGCTCTCGAGTTTAACTGGAGGACGGACCCCTGTTTTACACACACAGGCGGACGAGCTAATCCTCCAAAGGGAGGGGAATTTCGCCAAAGAGAGAGGAATAGCAGTTTTCAGGCAATTTTACTTACACCTTAGGGAACAAATTAAACTTTTTGAAACCACCAAAGAGGGGGAATTCCACTTCTCCCACTCTTTCTCGTCCGCTAATGCACACACATTCTTCAAGTAAATCTCCATAGCACACACTCAATCACTGGCGGACGAGCCATACATCCAAAGGGAGGGGAATTTTTCCAAAGAGGGTGGAATTAGCAGTTTTCAGGCTATTTTACCTACACCTTAGGGAACAAATTATACTTTTGAAAACGCCAAAGAGGGGGGAATTTCACTTTTCCCATCCCTTTCTCGTCCGCTAGTGGACGAGCTAACCCTCCAAAGGGAGAAGGATTTCGTCAAAGAGCTGAAGGAGCGGGAGGATTTTTCGAGCTGAACCTTAGGGAACGACTACTACTCTTTGTAAAAGCCAAATAGGGGGGAATTCCCCTTTTCGTCCGTTAAAGATCACCTGTAATACACATACAGTATAAAAATATATACTGTATTAAAAGTAAATACCTATAACAATCAGAGTTATAACAGACCAGTAATTTTTCGTTTTCACATCGGAATAAGAGAAACTGAAACTTATCTGTTATACTAAGATAACAAAAAAATTATATTAGAAAATGTTTTCCCCGTAAAAAAATTCAGTATTCTGACCAATGTACAGTACAGATAAACTACTTTATAATCGCCGTTTATAAATATTTTCACCTGTATTTAATCCACAATCTACATACAGGGTGGGCCAAAAAAACCACACAACTTTGAAGGTTAATAACTTTGTGAATACGAATCTGATTAATTACCGGTGTGCGTCAATTTGATCAGTATATATTCGAAATTTTGTAACTATAATTTTTTTCAAAAATTTCAATGCAAACAGAAGTTACGCAACAACTTCTGAAAAATACCATTTTTTCAACCGGGTGTCAGTTTTCATACAAATGGGTTACCATAGATATTTGTTAATGTTTTATAAGGCTCACCCAAACGGTTTCGTTTTTTTAGCATTATTCAGTTGAAACCTAGTTAATGAATTTGTTTTTAAACAATATTTTCATTAATTCAGACTGTTTTTAACCAAATTACCATTCATGATAGAAAACAGGCTGTTGAGCGTTGAGCACAGAACGTCCATATTGAGCATGTCATCCACTTTATTATGATTTCTGTGTCTGAAACTTATCAAAAACATTGTTTCAAAATTTTTTTTGTAACTTACATGTATGTCTTCTTTATAAAAATTTTATATTGTAAAAAATAAAACTGTATGGGTTCACAGCAGAAAAACCGCAACTTTTCGGTAAAAGTTGTATATCCTTTTGAAAAATTGAAATTTATCTATAATAATTTTTTGAATGAAAGTCAAAGATACACCAGTTCAAATGATGCAAACCGCAGTTCGATCCGTTTCTTAGTTACTGAGTTATTGCCCTCCAAAGTTGTGTGGTTTTTTTTGGCCCACCCTGTATGTAAGTGTTTCCAGAGTACTAACTAACTGTGGGAAAAGTGGAATTCCGCCTTTTTTGGCCTCTTTGAAAAGTGGGTTTTCCCTAAGGTGTTTGCAAATTATTCGGAAAACTGCCAAATCCCCTTTGAGAAAATTCCCCTCTCTTCGGAGCGTCAGCTCGTCCGCCAGGATTTCAGAGGTTTTGTTTACTCCATTGTATAGCCCTTTAACACAGTTTTTTTAGCAAAGGAATTATTTGCTTCGGACACTAGCGGACGAGAAGGGGTGGGAAAAGTGGAATTCCCCCCTCTTTGGCATTTTCAAAAAGTAGAATTTGTTCCCTAAAGTGAAGGTAAAATGACTTGAAAACTGTCAATTCCCCCTCTTTGAGAAAATTCCCCTCCCTTTGCCTTCGCACACCAGCTTTATTAAATAAGCAGCTTTGTCGTTGATTATAGGGTATCCAGGGTTTCTTGCTAGACAGAAACTTTGTGGCGCGCAGTTTTAATCCAAATTGTTTTTTTTCGTGCGCTTTATAAAATTCGTGAAACAAATACTTTTTCACATAACGTTTGGAAAACGTACCCAAATTGCACTTAATTCATTGCATATGTACCTACGTGCGTAACCGACCTGCAAATTAAATTTTTGATAACAAGAAACCCTAAACAAGCTATAATGAAGAAACTGTCATCCCAGTTTATAATTTTTGCGGAATTTTTGGCATTTTGAAGACTTGACTTTAGATCTTGGCATTTTAACACGCGTCATTATTTTTTTTTTTATACCACTACATTTTTTACTGGTTCATGATTTTATTATTTTGTAATATTTATTATACTAGTCCCACAGGTCCTACCGGATTAGAATGGGAGGGGAGAGTGGAATTCCCCACTCTTTGGCGGTTTTGAAAGGTAGCGTCTGTTCCTTACGGTGTATGTAAAATGGCCTAATTTCTGCCGAATCCCACCTCTTTGGGAAAATTCCTCTCCGTTTGGAGATTTGACTCTTCCACCAGTTTACAACTACTATTCTTTCGAAAGTGGAAGAAACATTCCAACAGCAGGTCTAGATTATCTAAATTGTGATATCACCTTTTTCTATTTTTTGCGCACATTTTTCAACTGTTTTTTGGCGTGCGATGATTCATGGTTCGATTGAAATTCAATTTTCGTTATTCGATTGAATTTTCGTATCGAGTAAAGGTATATTCTCGAAATATTATCTGACTACAGTTCACCTTGACCAACGTGTAACAGTTCAACTCAACTTGAGCAATCTATGTAGGATATAACATTGTCTTTAGTCGCTTCCCTTGTCAAGTGGTTAAGGCGCCGGCCTCGCATGCCGATGATCCTGGTTCGAGCCCCGGGTTGAGACACAGCGAATTCAAGAACGTTGTTGATAATCAGTGATTGTCATACGTAAGTATGGGTGACCATTATTTCACTTTATTTGTGACTTGGTATCCATCTTTGCTATTATGGCATAACAACTGAATAAAATTTTAAATTAAAATAACAGTTAACCTCGACCAAGCTATAACAGTTTTTTCGACTTGACCAGCTTTAACAACAGGTTTCCGCGCAACCAACCTGTGTTCACATAAGTTGAACAAATAACGGATTTCCCGCTGAGTGTTTGTTTTCAAGTGCTCCAGCACAGTTTACGACACTAGAAAAGTGGACTTCCACCTCTTTGGTACTTTCAAAAGTAGAGTTTTGTTTTCTAAGGTGTAGGTAAAATAGCCTAATTTCTGCCGATTCCCTTCTTTTAGAGAGATTCCTCTGTCTTTGAAGGTTTAGCTCGTCCGCAAGTTGGTGAAACCAGTGAAAAGGTAAGATTCAGGCGTAGCCCATTACTCCAAAGGCGGGCGAGAAGGGGACGGAAAAGTGAAACTTCCCCTCGGTTTCAAAAAGTTGAGTAAGGTGTAGGTAAAACGGCCTAATTTCTGCAAATTCCCCCTCTTTGAGGAAAATCCCCTCCCTTCGGTGGTTTGGCTCGTCCGCCAGTGCGTCAAAAATGCCATTATGTAGATAAAACTCTTTTTGCGCCTCGAAAAGGTTTACACAGATTATTTTATACCCATACAAACTCCGAACAGAGTGTATTCGAAAGTTATTTTTCACACGTAGCGAGGGTGAGGGTCATTGGCGGACGAACCGATCCTCCAAAGGGAGGGGAATTGCGTCAAAGAGGGTGGAATTGACAGTTTTTAGGCTATTCAACCTAAACCTTAGGGAACAAGTTATACTTTTTGGAAACGTCAAAGAGGGGGAATGCCGCTTTTCCCACCCCTTCTCGTCCTCTAGTGTTGAGGGTTGTGATCTAGAGATATTGGTATCTTGAGATCCAAGGTTATCCGGCGGGTTATTGAAGACGCTTGTATAAAATAAGACCAGTAGCGGGCATGGGAAGAACGGAAAAGAAGAATTCCCCCTCACGGCAGCTCCAAAAAGTGTAACACGTTTTGAAAGCAGTTGAAAAATAGCCGCAAAACTGCTGATTACCCCATATTCGCGAAAAACTTCCCCGCCCATTGGAGGACTGACTCGTCCGCCGTCCGTTGATAAGACATGTAGGATAAGGTTGCGTGGTCAGCACTGGCGGATGAGCTAATCCTCTAGAGGGAGGGGAATTTATGTCGAAGAGGGGGAAATAGCAGTTGTCAGGCCATTTTACCTTTACCCTAGGGATAGAACTGCATTTTTTTAAATCGCCAAAGAAGGGGAATTCCACTTTTTCGTTCTTTCCTGGTCCGCTAGAAGTGGTGGTCAGGATCACTTGTAAACTGTCGAGCTTTGGTCGATTACCCTTGGCGTGCGACTTGATGTACAGTGCGAAACGCCGTCCAGGTTAACATACATAGGTAGGTTAAGGTAGGTTACGATTTTTTGTGTTAAAATGTGTCCTATACAACCTACAGATGAATACTTCAACAGCAGTATAGAACATCAGGTTAACCCAGCAGTCTACAACGAGTACTTACAATACGAAGTAATATTTGGAGCTAATTTTTACATTGACGGGTTCAATTCGATAGTTTTTTTTTTGTAAAATTAATACTCAGTTGCGTAGCAACGGGTTTACCGCACAGAAACTCAATAGGTTAAATGTTGTCAGTGTCAGACCACTTTCCTATGTATGTAATTCTTTTTTAGCTTAATGGATAAATTCAGAAGAATTTTTCAAGGAAAACATGCTTTTTGTGTATTTTTGTTTCAGATGAAACAATAATCGAAAAACGATGTCAGAAAACATGAACATCAGTTTGATCTCAATCCTGGATCATGAAACCTGTGAGAGGTTGTGTCAATGCAAGACAGCTCTGCCGAGAACTCCAGAGTATTATCAAAGTTGGTATAGAAACCCACTCACTCACTCACTCACTCACTCACTCACTCACTCACTCACTCACTCACTCACTCACTCACTCACTCGCTCACTCACTCACTCACTCACTCACTCACTCGCTCACTCACTCACTCACTCACTCACTCACTCACTCACTCACTCACTCACTCACTCACTCACTCACTCACGTCACAGTGATGCCGTGGTATATGCGTGTGTCAACCACCGCCTGTGTCGGCATGTACCTAATCATCATCGTTCTATTCATCATGCAAAGCCGAGCCATTCACAGATATGTTTCCGATGTGCATCGAGCTACTATACTCTCTAGAATTGTGGCCATATTTCCGGTTAGTGAGGGAGTGAGTGAGGAAGTGAGTAAGTGAGTAAGTGAGTAAGTGAGTGAGTGAGTGAGTGAGTGAGTGAGTGAGTTAGTGAGTGAGTGAGTGAGTGAGTGAGTGAGTGAGTGATTGAGTGAGTGAGTGAGTGAGTGAGTGAGTGAGTGAGTGAGTGAGTGAGTGAGTGAGTATGAGTGAGTGAGTGAGTGAGTGAGTGAGTGAGTGAGTGAGTGAGTGAGTGAGTGAGTGAGTGAGTGAGTGAGTGAGTGAGTGAGTGAATTACGCAGGTCTGTGGTGGTTGTGCCGTGATTGCCATAGTTGTGCCCGCTACGAACAACATTATGCGATTGATCATTCCAATGTTGGTTTCTATTTATCAATCAATCACTCACTCACTCACTCACTCACTCACTCACTCATGCAGGTATCTTACTGAAACGCTTCACCAGTTCGTGGCTCTTGTGGATAGCCTTTACGGGGGACGGGAGGAAATGGCAAAGGCCAGTCAGGCAGCCGGTGTGCCAGTGGATCCCAAGGTAAGTGAGTGAGTGAGTGAATGAGTGAGTGAGTGAGTGAGTGAGTGAGTGAGTGAGTGAGTGAGTGAGTGAGTGAGTGAGTGAGTGAGTGAGTGAGTGAGTGAGTGAGTGAGTGAGTGAGTGAGTGAGTGAGTGAGTGAGTGAGTGAGTGAGTGAGTGAGTGAGTGAGTGAGTGAGTGAGTGAGTGAGTGAGTGAGTGAGTGAGGGAGTGAGTGAGTGAGTGAGAGAGTGAATGAGTGAGTAAATGAGTGAGTGATCTTGTGAGTGATCAAGTGAGTGAGTGAGTGAGTGAGTGATTGAGTGAGTGAGTGAGTGAATGTTTTTTTTCAGTCTACAACTTGAATCTGCTCATCTTGGAGCTGACATTACTCTCCATAGTCAGCACGCACTATTTTCGACCGGCAAATTGTGCGCTCTTTGATCTGTACCACAATCACAATCAAATTAAGCCGTCAATCGAAATGGAATTGGTTAGTAAACTACAGGGTGTCCCAGCGAGGGGTTCACGATTTGTTTTTGAAATAACTTTTGTATGCGTTGAGCAATAATCTTAAAAATTTATACTGTGAATACCAATACCTTGAGAATTTTTTGCCTTTTTGAAATTTTGAAATTCGTTGAATACAGCTTGAATTAGAGTCGAGTGAAAAAAATCTCAATTTTGAACACATTTTCAGAAGAATTTCGTTCTGAAACATAAACAAAACTTATTCAATGGTGAATTTACGACATTTATATTCACCAATTATGCAAGGAACAATAAAAAGAAAAGTTTCACTTAATATGATCACAAGATTTTTTCGAGACAACGATCTTTACGAGTTTTGAAATCGAGTAATGCGTTTGGTCGCGATTCTGCAGTAATGAACGTCATTTTCATTAAGATAATTTCATCGAGTTATTCCACTGTGTTGATCTTGTGGAAATAAACTAGTTCCTTAAAATGTCTTAAAAACCACCAGTAATCAGTAGCGGTCAAATCGGGGGTTCCTCCACGTTCGACCCATTCAGTGAATTGACCGTGAACGCAGGAACCGTGCCCTGTGTTGTGTGTGGGGCACCGTCAGCTTGCATGATCATTGATTCATAAACTAATTCTTAATTATTTTTGAGATGCTGCAGTAAAAAAATGATTGAGCCTGTTCAGGTACTTCTCACAAGTTAAAACTCCATCAAACGTCAAAGAAAAAAGATCCGATCAAACCGCCTTTAAATTTGGCACCCCAAACGTTGATTTGGGTCTGCCTTTAAAGACCGTTGTTTCAAAAAACTCCGGTGTCATATCCAGTGAAACGGGTTTTTTCTATTGTTCCCCGCATAATTTGCGAATATATAAGTTGTAAAGTCACCATTGACTTTGTTTTTATTATGTTTCAAAATGAAATTCTTCTGAAAATTCATTCAAAAATGGTGATTTTTTTCACTCGACTCTAATTCAAGCTGTACTCAACGAATTTCAAAATTTCAAAAAGGCAAAAAATTCTCAAGGTATTGATATTTATAGTATAAATTATTGAGATTATTGCTCAACGCATACAAAAGTAATTCAAAAAACAAATCGTGAACCCCTCGCTGGGACACCCTGTACATACTTGGCCTATTCGAGTGTTATTTTTGCATTAAAAATACCGAATTGAAAGATGGTTGTGGTGGGCGTTTGAATTAAATGTGAAAATTATTTAAAACAATATAAAATAAATAAAAATTTAAGTTTTTCTCTCTCATAAATTGAATAACATTGCGCACCTTATTTATTACATACGTAAAAATCGGTTACAAGAATTAAGTGTCTGTAGCATGACTACCCGACGAAAACTTTGTCGATTACAATAAAAGTCCTCACTTCCGTGACTTTTTAACTAAAAAACTGACTTCAACCTATCTGTAAAAAAATATTCGTTTTTTAATATTCAAAAATCGTGCCGCATAGTGTGCGATAAGTAGGTTGGTAAAGTCAGTCATTCAGTCCGTCAGTCAGTCAGTCAGTCAGTCAGTCAGTCAGTCAGTCAGTCAGTCAGTCAGTTAGTCAGTCAGTCGATCAATCAGTCAGTCAGTAATCTATTTCAGGAGGGATCTGTCAAGCACGATCCAGCATTCACTGATCACCATAGCAGTACGGATGAATCGGAATCAAAGTTTAATTAAACAAGTAACCGTCAGTTATAATAACTCTAATGATTACTGACTATTAATAAATCCCGTATGTTGTTTCTGCAAGCAAAAATATTGCCCAAAACGTCTGATGATGAAACATCACTAGCCTCAACACAACTGGGTTGACACCATAGTTCAATACGGCATATCATGGGGTGATGATGATTGATTGACACTGTTTGTGCGTGTTAACACTGATTGCATGTTTCATTATCAGATGTTTTGGGCTATATTTTCGCTTGCATATACATTATACGGGCTTTAGCATATGCTTATGCAGGGTTCATTTTTTATGAATGCTACTTGCAGCAAGAACGCATTCAATTTTTATGTTCAAGAACGTATAGGGAATCTTGTTACTACCATTTTTCCATGAAAACCTTTTACTGTACGATTAATGAGTTGAACATGTTACCAAATTTACCAAATTACCAAAATTTACCAAAATGTATTAGTTTATCTTTATTATGTTGTTCCCATGTGTTTGTTTTATAGTTTTTATGTACAATGAAGTGTGAACAGCTGAACAAATTGTCTCAGTTTAAACGCGCGCCGAAATTTGAATGCGCGGTAAAAGGTTTACCGTAAAAATGTCGTATTAAAACGAGAAACTCTGAACAGACTTTATAGCTTGGTCAGGATATCTTGTTGCTGCAATTTTCTCCGCGAAAACCTTTTACTGTACCATTATTGAGTTGAACTTATTTGTTTATCTTTATTATGTTTTTTAGTATGTTGTTCCCATGTATTTTTATTAAATTGTGTTCTTGTAGTGTGAACAGACTAACAGAGTGAGTGAGTGAGTGAGTGAGTGAATGAGTGAATGAGTGAGTGTGAGTGAATGAGTGAGTGAGTGTGATGAGTGAGTGAGTGAGTGAGTGAGTGAGTGAGTGAGTGAATGAGTGAGTGAGTGAGTGAGTGAGTGAGTGAGTGAGTGAGTGAGTGAGTGAGTGAGTGAGAGAGTGAGTCAGTGAGTGAGTGAGTCAGTGAGTGAGTGAGTGAGTAAAGAGAAACTCTGATCAAACTTCATACGATTCTGTGAATCTCACCTTTTCTTGTATTTCTGTAAATGTTTTTGGACTTTTGCATTTTCTGTTATTTTAGTTATTTTCTTATCATCTGAATTATTTTTTTTCATTTCCCATTTTTTGTATTACTCGTCAATTTTACAGGTAACATTCTACATCATAATCACCTAATTGAACATCCACATAATATGTACTCTGTTTCATATCCGCGAGAGAAGAATAAAATTACTTCAACAAAACCTGAGAATTGAAATTTAATTTAACAAAACCTCAGCGTCAGCATGTAATGAAATTACTTCAAAAAAACCTCAGCATAAAATAAAAATTACTTTAACAAAACCTCAGCATAGAACAAAATTATTTTAATAAAACCTCGGCATAGAATAAAAATTATTTTAATCCTCGGAAACCCCAACGTTTGGCTCCTGAGTATTGCTTTCACCCAATAATTATTTTCAAAGAAATGACTTAAATGATGTTTGATGCCAACTCGCAGAACTTGCATTAGTTACTTTAATTTCAGCCGAAATACCAGCTCCATAGTCTAACTTTTTCTTGTGTAATTTGTTTAACGCCCTTTTTCAAATAAACAAACTAATGTTCCATCATCAGCAATTTCAGGAAATTGTATTTCTTTGACAAAAACACAACAACAGTCGTCATGTTCAAGTTTCACGTCAATACGTTATCAGAAGATAAACACGTTCCCTTATCGACTTCGGTTATTTCAGCTTCATAGCTTCAGCTTTCATAGCAAAAAATATAAAAGTAGTAAAAACCAAAGTGATCCTTCATTAAATCTTTGTTTTATAGTCCCAATGTGAGCTTAGAAGCACTTAAAAATTTATTTCATCCCAAAAACAATCAATTTCGAGGTTGTTTTTGTGTGAATCCATAATTCGCATTTGCGCAGGACGAAATGTTACAAACTAAATTTTCTAATAGAAGTTTGTCAGCACTATAACAAACTATGAAGGCACCCAACGATGATAGTACGGGTACGCTATCAGTTCACTATAATCGCCTTATAAAATATGATTTATGAAGCCACGGTGCCATGATAAAAACAAGATTACTGGACTGATAAAAAAAACCTGTCTGGTACCGTTCCGTGGAACAAATTCCGATTATAAACGTGGTCGCGTAAAATATTTGATAACCGATAAAATAGCAGTAAACAAGAAACAGAAAACATAAGTTATCTGAAATAATAAATAATAAAAAAAATTTGGATCACAATGAAAATATTTAGATCACAATAAAAGTAATTTAAACCACAATGAAAATATTTCAGATAACAATGAAAAAATATCTGATGTTTTGTTTCAGATTCAACGTCTTTGAGTTTTCCAATGCATGTCAACTTTAGGAAAATTAATATAAGACCGTCTTCTCCGTCAGGCGTCAAGTCTCATTTTCTCAAATATGTTTAGCCCCCAGAAAAATATTTTATCCAGCATAACATGTTTACATAAAAAATAATACTTATTTTCAGATACCAAAAAAATCCATCCATCACCCACTTAAAATTATTGAAAATGAAGTACATATTGACCATTTGTCTTGGTTGGTTTAAACGGCGTGTTCGATTTTTTGTTAAATTTTAATGCAATTTCCTTATCACATTTAAAAAAACAAGGCTCAAGACATATTCCAGTGAAGTAATGAAGAGAAAACTTGTATGCTATCCATGGATTCTTGTTAATAGAAAATTGTCAAGAGCTTCTTGAGATTCAAGTGAACAAATGACACGTTAACATGTCCAACTCGGTTAACACCCACTGAACATGATGATTGCATGTTATAGCATACAGGTGTTTTGCTCAGTTGAGTCGGACAGCCGCCAATTATGCATCACCTTCTAATACATTTGATGCAGCTAACGATTCAAAGATATAATATTTAACACAACATCTTTTCACTTGAACCCCAGGTAGCCCTTTATTTGGAAAGTTTCAAACTCAGAAAGTTTCACACTCTGAAAGTTTCAAACTCAAAAAGTTTCAAACTCAGAAAGTTTCACACTCAGAAAGTTTCAAACTCAGAAAGTTTCAAACTCAGAAAGTTTCAAACTCAGAAAGTTTCACACTCAGAAAGTTTCACACTCAGAAAGTTTCAAAGTCGGCGATTTCGTTTCAGCCCTGGCCGTCAGTGTATCGGCAACGGTGGACGTCGATGCACCCGAATACCACGTCTGCTGTCTGTGCCTTCGGGCAGAGGAATGGTTGAGATCGGAGAGATCCCGGATCGGGCTAATACACTTGCAGAGAGCAGGCTGCAGCATGGTGCCGAAACAGGTGACTGACTGACTGACTGACTGACTGACTGACTGACTGACTGACTGACTGACTGACTGACTGACTGACTGACTGACTGACTGACTGACTGACTGACTGACTGACTGACTGACTGACTGACTGACTGACTGACTGACTGACTGACTGACTGACTGACTGACTGACTGACTGACTGACTGACTGACTGACTGACTGACTGACTGACTGACTGACTGACTGACTGACTGACTGACTGACTGACTGACTGACTGACTTACTAACGTGGGACAAACAATAAAATCATACCCCGAACGTGAACTAAAATAAAGTTCATCGATAAGTGACTGCAGGTGCTTTTAAGTACTGTCATCAAGCCCAGAAATGCTTCCAGTCCCGAAACAATTATATCTCTTAATTTAATTACCGTATGACTTACCGATTGAATGACTCACTGACTGATTGAGTGACGAACTGATTGACTGAGCGATTGACTGATTGACTGACGACTGACTAACTGAGTGACTGAGTGACTGATTGACTACGACGGATGTGACGTGAAAATTACGCCTTCATTGAGAGCTATGTCATTGCGATTTTTTGCAGGTGCGTTTAAGTACTGTCATCAATCCCAGAAATGCTCTCAATTCCGAAACAATTATATCTCCTAATTTAATTACAGTATGACTTACAGAATGCGTGACTGACTGACTGTCTGACTGACTAATTGACCGTCTGAGTGACGGACTGGTTGATTGACAATGACGTATGTGACGTGAAAATTACGCCTTCATTGAGAGCTACAGTATGGCATCGCGATTTTTTGCAGGTGCTTTTAAGTACTGCCATCAATCCCAGAAATGCTCTCAATTCCAAAACGATCATATCTCATAATTTATTTACAGTATGACTGACTGACTGACTGACTGATCAGCAGACTGACGGACTGACTGACTGACTGACTGACTGACTGACTGACTGACTGACTGACTGACTGACTAATTGACTGACTGACTGACTGACTGACAGACTGACTGACTGACTGACTGACTGACTGACTGACTGGATGAATGACTGACTGACTGACTGACTGACTGTCTGATTGACTGACTGACTGACTGACTGACTGACTGACTAATTGACCGACTGAGTGATTGACTTGTTGATTGACTATGACGAATGTGACGTGAAAATTACGCCTTCATTGAGAGCTATGTCATTGCGATTTTTTGCAGGTGCTTTTAACTATTGTCGTCAATCCCAGAAATGCTTTATATTCCAAAACAATGCTATCTCATAATTTAATTACAATATGACAGACTGACTGACTGACTGATTGACTGACTGACTGACTGACTGACTGACTGAAGAATGAAGCTTTATAACTTAACAACAGTATGACTAAATGATGGCCGGATTGTGAAATTCCAAACCCCAAAAAAATTGCCTAGAATTTTTCCTAAGCCCCAAATTTTACTGTCAACAAAACTTTGTTTCCATATGAAGTTTTACTGTCCGTTAACCCTCGATTATCTATTGTGAGGCCTGGTCTATCGCTATAGCGTTAGGTCTGGTGGTATTTCAGTGGTTACCCCGCATGCGCGAATAAAATTTCGTGTTTGGAATAAATTATTTGACATTTATTTGGGGTTCGGAAATATGCGGCGGATTGACTGACTTGTTGTTGTTGTTGTTGTTGAGGGTCGGTCGCGCGGCTGAAAGTCGGCGGCCGTCGCGCAGCTCCATAATTGCAGGTGCTATTGCGAATTACCCTGGATTTGGTTAGTTAATGAGTTAACCTCTCACTTACCCTAGTGTAGGGTTCTTAATCTAAAATTGTGTATTTTAGTTCTTGAACATAGCAGGGAGATTTATTGAAATCTGCCCGTGCTTTTGATGTATTTTATAAGGTTAGATATGGACTGTTTCGTCTCAAGTTTCCATCCTCCGCTTATGCTGTTTTTAGCTCTTTGTATCCTAAAGGCCGGACACTCGAAAAGGAAGTGTTCCGAGGTCTCCTCAGCCTTTCCGCATTGGTCGCATGAGGGGTCATCCCTCCTTAACATCTGTGATAGGTGTTTGTTTAGGGTTGAATGTCCAGTGGTTATTCCCACTAGTAACCTCAACTCTTTCTTGGGGAGCTTGATAATGCGTTTTATCGCAGTTTTTCCTGGCTTGCCTATTAGCAGCCTAGATTGCCTGGTTAGGCTTGTGCCTTTCCACCGATTAACCCACAGCACTTCCATATGGGAGGTTATGAGTTTTCCTAGGTAGTCTTTCGATGGATTGATTCTCCATCTGACCATCCCCTCATTACTGCATGCCTCTTTAGCAAGTCGGTCTGCAGTTTCATTACCTGGGTACCCTGCGTGAGCGGGTATCCATTCTATGATGACTTCATTTTTTGAAGCCAGTTCGTTTAGTTCCAGTATGCACATTTCTATGCACTTGCTGGAGATCGTTTCACCAGTTAGTGAGTATATGACCTTTGAGCTGTCAGTATATATGGTGATCTTTTTACTGACCACCCTATTTTCTAACAGCTGTCGTGTCATAATATATATGCCAGCCGTTTCAGCCTGCAAAACACTGCACCAGGGTTCGAGACTTGTGCACAGTTCGTCCCCGTTGTTCAGTATTATAGCGGCCGCTCCGGCCTTTCCCTCTTTATTTTTGGCTCCGTCTGTGTAACAGACTAGATTCAAGTCAGAGGGTTGTACCGGGGAGTGGTGTTCCCACCACTCTCTGGATCTTATGGATGCTTGAAACCTACGGGTTACGGGCAACCTTTTACCGTCGTCTAGTACGGTTCTTGTGTTCGTCAGCGCACTATCGGTCCACTGTTTTATTTTAGTGTGTCCAATTGTGCCTGTAGAGTTTCTCCACTCTCCATTAGCCACCAGTCTTAAGTAGGCTTTAGAAGCCTCTCTCTTGATTAGTAGGTCTAAGGGTAGTGTGTTTGTGATTCTTTCCAAGCTTGAGCATGGAGTTGATTTCATACAGCCTGTAATTGAATACAGGTTTTTGTGCTGTATTTTGGTGATTGCCTTATTGGCTTTCACTCCTTCTATCTTGTGCCACCAGACTATCGCCGCATAAACAATTGTGGGGATAATCATGGTTTTGTAGATCCATAGGCAGGATTTGGGTGATAGTCCCCATGTTCTGCCTATGGCTCGCTGACACATTTTCCAGATTGTTTCAGCCTTTGCGGCTTTCTGGTTTATGTGGTTGATAAAGTTGAGTCTGTTATCTAGGATAACACCTAGATATTTGACTTCTTTTTGTTCTTGCATATTAGTGCCGTTGAGATGTATATTCAGAGGTCTATCTCCGCCCTTTTTGCTAAAGCAGATTATCTCTGTCTTGGCAGGGTGGATGTTCAGATCTCTTTCTTTACACCAATTTGACGCCAGTTTAAGGCCTCTTAACAGAATTTCTTCTCCTGTCTTCTGGTCAATGCTCGTGACAAGTATGAGACCGTCATCGCTGTAGGCTTGGCAGTAGATGCCTTGCCTCTGCATTTTAACCAGAAGATCGTCTACTATTAGTGTCCACAGTAGGGGAGAAAGTACTCCTCCTTGTGGACAGCCTCTAGTAGTTTTAACTTTTTTGGTTATGTCTGCTAATTGTGTTTCCACATTTCTATTTAGCAGCATGTTGTTTATCCAGCCGATCACCATGTGATTAGCTTTCCTTTCGCGTAGGGCTTTTATTATATACGATCTAGGTGCATTGTCAAATGCTCCTTGTATATCAAAGAAAGCCGCTACGGTGACTTCATTTCTGCTGAAGCCTTCCTCAATTTTTTGAGTGGCTGCATGCAGTGCTGTTTCCGTTGATTTGCCTTTTTGATAGGCAAATTGTAGTCTATGCAGGGGGTAGTTGATTAGTACCTCTTTTCTGAGGTAATCGTCAACCAGCCTCTCCAGAGTCTTGAGTATGAATGACATTAGACTTATGGGTCTGAATGCCTTGGGACTTTCATAGCTATCTTTGCCCGGTTTGGGTAGAAAGATAACTTTAGTCGTTTGCCAATCTTTCGGGTTGTGGTTCAACCTGAGTGCTGATTGGAAAATCTCTCTGAGCTCCGGGTGAAGTATTTCTGCCCCTCTTTTGAGGAGGGACGGGAATATACCGTCTTTACCCGGAGATTTGAAGGGGCTGAATTTCTCCAGTGCCTTTTTTATTGAGTTTTCGTTAACCATTCGGTCTAGTAAAACTGCGTCTTCTTCCGTTGGTTCAGCGGAAGTTTCTGCCTCTGGTGTCTCATTTGTCCTGGTGTTGCCAGGGAAATGAGTGTCCAGCAGGGTTTTTATTGTCTCATTGATTGAGGTGGTCCGACTGCCATCAGATCGCACTAGAGTGCCTATGGTTGTCCTGGGACTACTCTTCAATATTTTAAGCATTCTTTGTTGTTGTGATGCCGATTCGACTTCACCACAGAATGTTCTCCAACTTTCTTTCTTTTCCTTATTCAAGGTTTTGTGATACTTTGCGCGAGATTCAATGAACCTATTCACGTTTCTTTGTGTGGGCATGGTTTTATGGAGTCGCTCTGCCCTCCGGAACGTCTTCCGAAGGGTGGCAAGCTCTTCATTCCACCATGTAGCACAATTTTTAGTACTCGGTTTGCTACGTGGAGTTGAGGCCACAAAGCTTTCTCGAATACTGGTTTTCAATCACTGAACTCTATTATCTAGTTCTGCGATTGTATTGATTTTTTCTGTTTTGGGAACCAGTTGTTGTAGTGTATCTTTGTACACTTGCCAGTTGGTTTTTCTTGGATTGTACCTTTTTTGGGTAGGTACGTTCTTTATCTTTCCTAGGTTAAATCTGATCAGTCTGTGGTCCGACAACATGTCGGTCGGACAGACTTCCCAGTTGTTAATTAACTGTAGGATTTTGGGGGAGGCGATAGTAAGATCTATCACCGTGCAACCTCTATTCTGAGTTACGAAAGTTGGCTGATTGCCCTCATTCGCTACTATTAGATCATTCTCAGAGATAAAGGTTATTAAATCTTTACCTCTTTTGTTTTGATCTTTGTTGCCCCAGCTAGTGTGATGCGCGTTTGAGTCACATCCTACTAATATGGGGAGTTTTTCCTCATACGCGTATTTTACTGCGCGTATGAGATCTTGCGTTGGACATGGTTCATCAATTGGAAGATACGAAGAAACTACCAAGATGTTAACCTTTGTGTTGCCGTTGTCCAGTGTCAGCAGTGCTGTCGCCTGGTCTCGCGAGCATAGATGTGTGACAGCCTGATAGGTCAGATCGCCAGGGATTAGTATGCAAGCTCTTTGGTGTACTTTCGGTGCCGCCACAATGTGAAAGCCTGAAATTGACAGTCCTTTTATTTGATTATTCACAACATAGGGTTCCTGGATTAGCAGTACTTGCCTGTTTATGATTTTCTTAGCCGCTCCACTGCCGCCTCCGCTTTTTCTTTCCAGTATATACTGAAAAGTGTGTGCAGACGCAGCTTTGCAGTGCTGCAAGTTGATTTGGCCGATTTCTATCATCGACGCTACCTTAGATTTTGGAAGCATCATTTTAAGAAATGGCCGTACTCTTATTTACGGTTACTCGTCAACACCGGCCATGTGCAGTTTCTTGCTGCTCATGCCGGTGCTGATGAAGCCACCGCACTCTTTGATCTTTTTGGCGATTGTCTTGGAGCACATCCATGCTATATAAATGTCGGACGCGCCTTTTGTGAAGTTAACGACTTTCCATTCGTTGATGTTCAACTGCTTGTTGAGGTCACTGAATAGGTCGGTTATTTCTTTGGCCTCAAAGTGCCCGAAGGAGGAGTCAAGCCAGGTCCAGACACGGACCTGCGCCGACAATTCTTCTTTCGACGCGAGGCGTGCAGCCTTGTTGTCGATCGTTATCTTCGTGACGTTCTCAGCAAGCCACTTTATGGATGTCTCGTCGCCCACAGTTAACTGCAGCACGCCGTCGACAACTTTGGAGTCCTTGAAAGATGGTTTCTTGTCTGACCGTATGATCAGTTTCAGAATCTCCGCCTTCAGTTTCTCCGCCTGTTCGTTGGACATGCTGGGTTTGATGCCATGTCCGACGGCCACACCCACCACGTTTGGTAGGGCAGCGGTGGCTGAGTAGCTCGAGCCCCCGCATGCACCTTCGTTCGGCGCGGCGTCTGCCTTCGACCTTTTTGAGTCCGGAGTGATTCCAGGAGCCGGGTTTGATCCCTGGCCCCGCGCTCCTGACTCATGGTTGTTGGCGTTTCTGCCTCGTCGCTTGCGTTTCTTGCTTTTAGCCTGAGTCGTTCCATCATTCGACGGTTCCTCAGGTTTCTTGGCGTCCTCACGAGTGAGTGGTGATCTCATCATGAGGTCGTTCTGTACGCCCTCCTTCACCCTTGGGATGGTGAACTGGTCAATTGTTTTTTGACTCATTCGCCCACCAGGGGTGGAGGCTTGCGCATCTTTCTTAGTCTCGGCCAGGATCTGGTCAGGTCGGGAGGCCACAGACTGTTCAGTCGGGTCACTCCTCCCCTTTCCTTCATTCCCTATTCGAGATTTCTGTACTGCCTTAGACAGCTCGGTTACCTCTTCCGTTGACGTCGTATTGACTGACATCGTCGTGAATGTGATTCTACTTGATACTGGGTCTGAAATCAGCATAATAATAATATGGTTATTAGATAAGTTCAGGTTCTTGAGACAAGGGTATGTGTTCTTTTGAGTAAATAAGAACAGCCTTCCGGTATTGCCTTTATCATACACACTTTGCGTGTGATGTGGTTTGCCGTAGGGATGTCTTTTTCTACCTACTTGCGAAGTGGTTTAGCCGCTAGCCAGGTGTCAGGTAGGAGATTTATATAGCGGAGCTATCAAGGATAGCCTCTCCCGGACCACCACTGAGCTGATTACGACAGACTCAGTGGTTCCACTTCGCGGACACCCGGATTGACTGACTTGCTTACTACCGATTAACTTACTTAACTAATGACTGACAGATAAATAGATCAACAAACGGACATTCGTTCCAGAGGTCAAACAAGTCAGTATTTTCAGTGCGATGCCATTACTCAACTGGTGTCAGCGCTGCAAAATCAACTCAAATCTACAGATAGAATGTGTGAGGTTGGTCAAGAAATCGTAGAAACTACAGATTTTCTATTAAAAAAATTTCCCATACTGTAGTGAAAAAATGAATGCTTCGTGTTAGGGAATTTTTTTTCCGAATGTCGAGAGGAAAAGTTCCTGCAAATTTCAACGCACACCAAAAGCAGATTTGATTTCAAAAACTTTCTGAGTATCATGAAATCATGAATCGGCTATAATCTGTTGAGTTTTTATTGCAGAGCATGGGCTGTCCGGTCATCCAGCAGGACGATCCACCTTTCCCCGACGTTTGCACATCATTGAATGAGTTCGAGAGAATGATGGTTGGTAAAAAAATAAAATTTGAAAAAAATAATAATTTTGTGATTTTTTTATAATTCAAATACACATCTCTATTTTGTTCTAAGGTTTCAGACTGCTCAAAATGCGTTATGCAACTCGTTTTCACAATTTTTTTCTGCGCCTTCTTACTGTGAATTTCTTTTAATACTTGGATAACAGGCGGACAATGTGGATAATCCAATATATACTTATTTAAAGTTTATATAAAAACACAATTTTGTAAAAAGAAATGTGTCTACAAGAAAAAACCATGGTTATAGATAGCGGAACCGATGGCTATTAAATGCCTTGCGCTGATTGGTTGGCTCCGCCCCTTCGCCCATGGCTTGGGGGCGTTTCCCACCAATCAGCGCAAAGCATTTTGTTGCCTGGCCGCCAGGACGCAAACCGTGATCTTTTTCGTCTATCTCGATCTTATTCCTAACAGTCATCTCTTCCAATTAAATTTACAAAAAACTTTCATTAAAGGAAGAGTGGCCGGACAAGGCTAACTACGGTTGTCGGTTCCTGTTCATGCCCGTCCTGGAGCAGGCGTGTCACAACTTTCTCGACTTCGAAATGCCCGCTTTCATGGATATGATGTACGCCGTTATGCACTTTATCGACTACAACTTTGCGTGTGACGATCCGTGGGTCAACGACACGTCAGTCGGTCAGTGAGTGAATGAGTGAGTGAGTGAGTGAGTGAGATAGTGAGTGAGTGAGTGAGTGAGTGAGTGAGTGAGTGAGTGAGTGAGTGAGTGAGTGAGTGAGTGAGTGAGTGAGTGAGTGAGTGAGTGAGTGAGTGAGTGAGTGAGTGAGTGAGTGAGTGAGTGAGTGAGTGAGTGAGTGAGTGAGTGAGTGAGTGAGTGAGTTACATAGTAAAAAATTTACAAAATCAGTAGTTTAGATCTCCCCGAACTTATGGCTGCAGCCAATCCGAAGTTCCAAGCTTCCAGTCTACAGTAGGGTGACTTGTATGGCAGCCGAAAAATCTGTGATTTTTATGTGATACTTATTTTTTCATCCGGTATTGCAATAAAATAAAAATTCATTAAAACACTTAATTTAAAACTTTAAGCCTTTTTTTACCAATATGAACTCATATTATGTGGATTGTGTGATATTTTATGACATGATTATTATATAATAAATAAAGTGTTTGGTTCATGAAGTAACTATCCAGTAACTACTTCACCAGTTATGTGCTTAAAAGATCGTGATGAAACAGATAAACATTATTTGGCAGAGGATTTGTCAGTCATAATTATTTTTTTTCATAACTAAATTCATAAACATGAAAAATACAACAACATGATCAAAATACAAATCTTTGGTATGAATTTGGCAAACTCAAACATGTGACTAAAAAGATCATGATTCGTCGCAAGTGTCATGAGTTTTACAGGAATGTTGACCGAAGGTAATATTGAAACGAAACGAAGAGCGACGAACGGAATCTGCGGAGAGCACATCATTTTTTGTGTTCTCCAGCACTAGAACCAGCTCATTCAATATTAGGAGGTTGACATGCCATAAGTCCTCAAAACTCCATGCTGGATGTTTCCCAAGTCTTGACTCTTGATGAGACGAAAACAGGAGTCAATGCAAAAGAGCACCAAACCAATCAGGTGGGAGTTCACTTAGCTCTTTTTCTGAACGCTCTTCAAAGAGTTTGTCGACTCACTGCAATATAGACTCGTCACTTCGTTTATATGGTTCAAAGGCAGTTCTCGGCTGGGTTGGTTGTTCTACCCCATCGATCTTTGGCTGCAGATAGTTGACGGTCGGTGGCAGCGCCACACAGGCGACGGCCAAGTTGAAGAGTTCGCGTTCGGGCTTGTCGATGTAGCGGACCTGAAATGGGCGTTCAGATTGATGAAGAGTAAGGCCGACATTGTCAGGGTCTGTATCTCCAGTCAGCTTTCAACTACCATGCGGGACAAAAACATAGGACAAAATCGCCGAAGCTAGGGAAGCTGTGCGTGCATCTTCACTAAGTAGACCCTCTTCGCTGATAGGTTAGAAGCGTCAACGCCAATCAGCGATCATGACCTGCGTACTTGCTGAAGCTGTCCGCACAGTTGCCTTACGTTTAGAGATTTCGTCACTTCTTTTTGTCCTGTACTGTAGGACTACCAGTTTCGGAGGCTGGCCCTCTACTGGCCCGCCTTATGATCGTACAACTTAATGAAATCAACTACTTACCTCAACCATGACGGTGACCTCCTGGCAATGTAATCTGGTGCCATTAAGCACGGTATGTGGGCACATGCAGCGCGCCTCGATCAGTTCTGCGGGCTCCCTGTAAAGATAGGAATTATGCGTTGACATATTTTTTTTACGAAAAACCACGACGAGAGAGCATTAAGCAACTGGTACATAGTTTATGAAATCAGTGAAGTGGCTTCCTGAATCTCTGAACTGAGTCAGACTGACTGGATTACCAAGGACTTCCACATCACTGGTATATAAATAGGAGGTGAACTGACCTCCGATCATCAAAGTTGATCGTCCATATCCATGGACAAATCGCCAGTTGAGCAACGTTGTTCTGCGTATGCGGTGTGTTGGGTGGACTGTCACAGGTGATTTGCTGATTGGAAGGTTGACGCATTAGGTGGTCGCGGAGTGAGCCCTTAAAACATTATTGTGAACCTTACTTTCCCTTCACTCTTCGATATAGTGTATATCTCTTAAGTAATAAGTAACAATTAAGTATACCTAAATGACCAAATAAACGATTATGACTTAATCGCCGGATTGTGGCGTACGCATCAATTTCAAATAAACATCGCTAAAAGCTCTACTGACGATTGAGAAACGCAATAGGTTTCAAAGCTTTTGGCGTTCGAACCTATTTGAAAATTGCCATATAAGTGCCCGAGCTTCCGGCTACGAAAAGTTCAGGCTTACGCTTCGGCTATGTACATACTCATATCCACAGTAGACTGTTAGCACCGGGAAGCGGGAGTGACGAAGTTAGACATGTAAACCACTCAGCCTTATTTAAAAACAACGTCTCTAATCTCTATCTTTTTTTGTCTCTTTGTTGCTTTGTTATAATGAAGTCCCACACATGTGGTGATGGTTAAAAAGAGTGTATATTGGATGACTCTGGGCAGGTGAACAACCATTCATTAACTTCTATTGTTCCTTAGCGCCACAAATTGTATCATTTCCTTAAAAGTTTCCAAATATATCATGAAAAATTGATGATCAATTAGGTGATTGAGGTTCATTGATTGATGATGTCATTAGTCATAATTCAAAGAAGCTTATTTTTTTATTTAATTGCCTTGTTTTTGTGTTATCCTTATTCAGCTAGTGGGCAGTGGATATTTCTAGCATATGTACATCTTGTCTGAAAAGTTCTAAAGTAAAAACACATTCTAGTCCTAGTAGTTCCAGCGCAACTGCCCTTTCTAACAGATTCGTCACAATACAAGTTTTTTAAAGACTTGTAGATCCATATTTCATTATCGTCACTTTTATCACCTGGCATGTGTCTGGGTTTATGTCGTAGTTGAGTTGATTAATCTATAAATGTATTCTAATTTAGCCAACTTGAGACATGATGACTTTCTGCTCTTCTTCCGCCGCTGTGTCGGATCGCCTCTGGACAAGCGGATTCCGCCGGCTTACGGTACGACGCGGACTGTTCGTTGACGTTAGTCGTTCTGAGTACTGTCCGCGTAAAATTCTGGACGACATGAAAGACAAATGAAGTGATTCAGAGATTTCTTCTGTAGTGTATCGCTTAGATATAGACGGTTGTGATACGGGCTCGTCGTATGACGTCACTGGCTCAGGACCTGTCACTCTGGAAGCGGCGTGGCGTAGTGAGTGGGGCGGAGCGACAAAGTCCGGTCGCTCGAGATTCGGGTCTTTTGATTTATGATGGTGCTTCATGGCGACTAGTGGAAGGCAATGAGTGGTGGAAGACTTGAGCTGGATAATTATTATCACACAAAGCCAGCCGATGAGATGAGTTGGCATGACTCTGATGGACGACGGATGGTTTGGCAGCGTTGGGGGCTCATGCAGCTGAATTGCGATCGCGTTGCATGGGTGAGACGATCTTCTGAAAAATTAATAAGACTCGTAAATGACAAAAGTTTGAATGCAGGTTTCTTGTTGGTCAATCGACTCTCAATTAAATTACTCAAAACTTACTTAGTTGTAAATCAAATCATGAACTCTCAGTTTGCGCCACAAAAAAAACAAACAAATTGATTATTTAGAATCGTAAAACTCAGTAAAAAGGCAATTAGGAATCGGCAAATATGTTGTTTGTTTCAAATGAAAAATTTGTCAAATATCATCGGCTTGCACTCGAAGTTTCTCAGTTGTATAATAACTTTGCATGAAAGTGATAGTCGCACTGAATGTACAAAAATCGGTCTGAAGACAAAAGATGTGAACTTCTTGGTCGAAATATTTGTCTGGTGATAAAGTCTTCAAATTTCAGACCGTGATAAAACTATTTAAAGTCTGAGTTTCGTTGTGCTTTATGATTTTTTCACCAAAGTCAACTTCAGGATTAAGTCAACTGTAATATAAAAAACTCAAATCCTTGGATGTGGAAGAAAATTAATAAAACAGCAAACAATCGCATACTAACTGAAGTTATATAAATAAATTATTAACGTAAAAAATGTAAGCAAAAAAGCGTTGTATACCAGAATGAAGATGAAGAAATCAGACAGCATATTCCTGTTAATCTCGACATTATTGGCTCATTGATTAATTATCTACGCAAAACGTAATCGTAGCGATAATGCCACCTGCATTGAAGGGCTTTTGCACAAGTATAGGTTGAACTTATTTTGAGAGAAGATATATGTATAATCAACCGAAAGACAATGAAACGATTGCGTCGCTATTCTGAGTATTTGAACACGTGACTCATTATCTTCGTGAGGTATCGTTAACTCAATCAGCAATTAACTCCGTAGTCACGAATGCATGAAAAACCACCTATTACAGTTTAACCAGTTTGAATTTCAACAGCAAGTTAACACCACATTCTTAGTTTTTCTAAAAATAGAAAACCTGATGAATTAATGAAAGGCGGACATTAACGAAAGATGGAAGGCGGACAAAAGATTCTCTTATTAGACATGGCTAACAATCACGGTGATTGACAGGTGATTATTTGATATTTATGTATGTACATGTACCTATTCTTTGGTTATACATTATTACATCTCTTATAAAACACATTGTTGACAGCAAATGACTCTTTCGAGCAACGAGTTTTTCTAGTAACATGCCAACGGTAGTGTCAGATCAAGAATAAGATCCATACTTGTTAATTGTTAAGCTGCAATCATTAGTAGGGTGTTCCACATGTTGTTTTACTCGCCGGGGGAAAAGAAAGTTGCAGGGGCGGAGTTCAGAAGGTGATAAAGCGCGAATGCGATTTATGATTTCGCATGCCTAGTCTAGTGCACAGGGCTCCGGCCTCGGAAACCGGTGGTCTAGGTTCAAAGCCTGATTTGAGACTCCGAACCTGATGCGTTGCTCTGTGGTTTCTGCTATTGCCCGTCAGTTTACTCAACCTCTCTGGCCACTGCGAAAACACCATTTTGAATGGTGAAGTGTGCCATGTTGACTTCAGTATTAAAGAAGTCCCAGCGAGAAAAAAATTTGTCAAATTCCAAGCCACAGCAGCTCACTTAACTCACTCACTCAGCTAACTTACACTCAGCTATAGGCTAACTGTTATGCCAACACTTTGGTTCAGGACTAAATATACTGTATAAGGTAACATTTACTGCAGCATTCCAGACTTGTTTAGTTCATGTTTATGTCATGTTTATTAATAAGTCGGCTCCATGAAAAGAATAGATATAGCTCGGTCATTACATCTTGTTACTAAATATAGCTCTGAAAGTCTTTTACCAAGCAAGTAGTTCATTGGGCTATTTTCTTAGTATGTGGACCACATCGGATGTGAAAAGCTACAATTTATCTATAGTTTATCCTAAATTTAAATGCGCGCCTAAATGATAACGGTATTTTCTTGAGTAACAAGAAACTCTGACAGAGCTTCACATAAGAGACACAAATTAAGGTGTGGAAGTAGTTTCAGTAAGCAGTCATATAACCATGGTGAAACGGTTGGTGTTGCATACCAAGGCCCATAAGTTAAAGTTTGTGTCTCTATACTGCGAGATTTGATTCTTCTCTTGCTTGACTTGCTTATTTCATGTTTAGGTTTTATCAATAGGTCAAGAAAAGAAAAAGAATAAGGTCCTAGAAGAGTTAGACACATACGGAACGAAAAATTGAGGTGTGGAAGTAGTTTCACTACGCAGTCTTATGACCAAGAAACGGTTGGTAATGCATAACAAAGGCCCATAAGTTAAGCTTTGTGTCCGTTATGAGTCTGCTGAATAACGTAGGTGTTGGCAATCAGTAAACGGGTATAGAAATCCAACGATGACCCAAGGGATAGCCGATGATCATTCTCTGACAATCAACTGATGTATGTGTAATCATCATATCACTAATTAACTTTATCACGTTTATGAATTCAACATAAACGAAAGCATGAAGCAATCAAGCAAATCTTAGAAGTGGGAAGTTTTGCCAACAGCCCGTAGGGACTTTGCCTAGGAGAAAACATACAGTCTAGTTCATTTCTCTTCCAACATCGTTAATGGTACATTGTGCCATTAACATTCAACTTTTTTGGGCAAAAGATTAATCATTAGTGGGGCCGTTGTATAAACGCCCACGTGGCATAATAACACAGCTGTAACCGAACATCGTGGAGATCAGTATTTATGGAATAACAGTTCGTATGTTCGGGAAATCGACAGATTCGAAGGCTCTCGACAGAGCGAATCTTGGGATTCAAATAACACGTGGATGCACGACAACACGTGCCCGGTCATTAAACACACAAGATTATTATTAATCCTATGCTCTAATGATCTATTACTTTCAGCTTTTCATCTGGCTGAAAAAACTTGTCGCCTAGTTAAAGGGCGGACTGCTGCTCGGCTCACTGGCGCAGCACGAGCTCGGTTTACTGGCGCACGAGCTGCATGTCTTCAAAGGCAGGGGGGTTTCATGAAAGAGAAAGGAATCGGCAGTTTTGAGTTTATTTTACGTACTCTTCATGAGACGAATTCCTCGTTCTGAAACGGCTAAATAGGGATAATACCACGTTTCCCTCCTCTCCTCGTCCACAAGTGACTTGAGGGATTGACATAACATCGATTTGCGCTCGCGAGAAGTGTGATTCATAACAACGTGAACCGTACCAGAACAATTGTCAGATTAAACACCCGTTCAGAAGAACTCACGACCACCCACTTCAGTGAGCCATTTTGAAAGTATTTAAGAACAGCAGAGTAAAAAGAACTTATCATTTTTTTGGCTCTTCTCCTAATGACAAGCATTGTTTCTTACTGTAGATGACTGGCTGCTGCAATATCATACTCTTGACGTGGTATCAATTAATGAACTTTTAACTCTTTAATTTCATTCGCATTGTCCCTAGATTTATTCATTAACGAGCTGGCGGTACCAGCCTCCCCACGGACCCACACCCTTTGTTCGATAACAACGTGAAACATGATTTTTGTTTTAAAGGTTACCCCAGTATATTCGGTAAAAAAGCAGGTGAGAAAGACTGAACCAGAACTGTAATAGTTTAATGCCCGTATTTTCATGATGACCACATTGAGTTATCCTTTAAACGACGTTACCTCCAAAATCATAACGTCGTTTCTCCAACAATAAACAGACAAAAAGGTTGCCAGGGAAATTATCTTAAAATTTCGGAAACATCTGAGTATGCAGTTCGAATCGCATATGTACATTGTATGCGGTGCTAGAAATGTGGGTTCAGTTCCTAATTTATAGAAGCACGTTAAATAAAACAACGATAAATAAGCCAGTACGCAACATGTTTGACAATATTGTTGCTACTGTTACTCTTTTAATGAATCGGAACTGATCCAGTATAATAATAAATTAGATTATCTGAAGCAGGTGAAAACTCAGAGAAGGTGGGAAGTCTTGATCTATGTCAAAAATGTGACGTTTCTTAGATTCATTAAATCACATCACGGAAAGAACAGTGAACCGCATGGATTTTCAATAAAGTTTGTCCTAATTTCATTGATAATTTTACTAATGGTTCTACGTTAAAGCTTGTCATCACCCAATTACTAATAAGTCTGAACTATAAGTCTGAATCAATGTGCGGAACAAAATTCATGATATGAAAAGAGCATGTGAAAATGTCAGATGAACAGTGGGAGTTTGTTTATAAACGTTCTGAGCAATTAATAATTTAACGGTGCAAATGTAGTGCAAAAAAGATTAAGGCGTAAATATTTACAGGGCTATACAAATGACGCATTATATACCTTTCTTGAAATTTTAATTTTCTAAAAACATCTTAAATTTGTTTCATTGTCGTTTCATCAGTATCATGGTTCCAATGCGCTCGCTTTGATGAATTGAGAATTCCGCTCTTGTATAATTTAACGACCCAATTTTCAGCACATAAATTTACAAGTCTCTGTTCTAGACGTCTGACTTTTAGTTAATTCCAACTTTTGCAATTATACTCAGGGTGCAATAAAGGCGTTCATTAGCTTCAAGTTGAATCAGACTTGACAACCCGTGAGAAACAGGGTAGTTTTGACTTGTTGATCACAGACTCCTTAAAATGGGCATTTTGAGGTCAAAAACGGTCAAAAGAGAAAGTTTTCTTCGTTTAGGTTGCAAAAAGGTTGCATGACGAAAGACGAAGAAATCTCATGTGAGATATCAGCGCCTTAGTATCTTCCATCAAACCAGGATGGATATCGGGATCAACAATTTTGCGGAACCCCCGGCTAGCATATTTGTAAAATGCACCCCTCTTTTTGTCAGAATTCTTGCTACCCAACGACAGCTCATAACCGTTTGATTGTTTGTACAGCTTAGGCTTAGTTCCGATTAACGACTGTACGTTTGTAAAGGAAATATCCTAACTTAGACTCTTTGTGAATCTAAAATAAAAAAGTCGAATTTGGGATTCTGACAAAAAAATAGGTGCAGGCTAGGGGCTAGGCTAGGGGTGAACACCAATGTCGAGTTTCGCAGGCCGCAATTCTTAAGATTCACGTTTCTCGCTCGTGGTTATCGGCGATCAACCGCGAAAAATGGTCGGCGCCGCAAAATTACAAAACCCAGAAATTTTTCTAGAATTTTTACCAAACGCCAAAATTTTCTGTTACCAAAATTATATTCCATATGAAGTTTTACTGTCCGTTAACCCCCGATTACCTATCGTAAGGCTGGTTTGTCCGAGCGGGAGCGAGGACAAGCGCGTTAGGCCCGCGCAGCGGTGGTATTTCAGTTATTACCCACCTGTATGGAAAATGGTGTATGGGAGAAGTTCTAGGAAAATTTCTGGGTTTTGGAAATATGCGTCGGCGCCACGACGAACTCTTGGTACTTATAGCATCCTCGTGAAACTTACAGGTGATGATGATTACCCGTAGGTAACCGTCAGTCGTTTTTGGCATTTTTGATGTATTATTAAACCATTTTTGAGCAACACAAGCGTGATATCGATGAAAAACTTAGTTCGTAACTCGGAACAGATGTATCTACTAAGGTCGATGAATGTCACACCCGCTGGCACATACTGACACCGGCGAGGATTCCAACAGCTGTAAGTAACAAAGCTGGATGAAAAACTTGATTGAATCAACGTTATTCATTATCATATCATAATATGGCAGGATGCTTTTCCACCAGTTCATTTTTTGTCTCTGTTGTGTTCGCGTCATAAAAAAATTAAAAGAGCGGATTGGTGGTTTACGTGCGAATTCAGGAGACAGATCTCTAGAAAACATCCGCTCAGCGAGGCTAACGCGATTTTTCTTGGGTTTGGAGGAGGAGATAGAGGTTAACAGTCAGTCAAACCGCATATGAACCGTTGACGTGATGGAATCCGCCCGTAATCAGCAAACCTTCATAACATTTCTTGTTGATACTGGAATTTGGCTTACTGGAAAAAGCCGAGACGCAATTAATAGTTGGAAATAATTAAGTTGATTTGTTCAAATTGAGTTTGATTTAGCTTTTTCAGACGTTTTATCTTGATGAATTGTGTGGTAGACAATTCTCACTGGTTTTACCGCCTTTCTGGACAACTGTTCTGGCTTTGACGTGTTTGAACGAGGGTGCATGCAGCTCGAAAAAATCGAGTTGCTTTTTGATATTATCACAAACATAGCGTCTGGTTATGGTAATAACGGGTACTGGTACATGTGATGATGCACGATGAAAAATGAATGAGAGTCTGCTCTTATGATTTGCTTGAGTTCCAGTTCTGCTCAATATGCTCAGTATGCCCAAGCTTAGACTTGGGCATAGGTTAATGCTTACATTTAGGCTTAGAGAGGATGCGTACCAAAATGTGTTTCAAAATAGCAAAGATTGTTACCTAATCACAAATACTGTATATTACGGTCACCATAAATGTATGCATGTGAGCATATTAGCTGTTCATAATAAATTTTTCAACCCGGGTATTCGAACTAGGACCGTCGGCTTGGTAGGCAAGCGCCTTAACCACTGTACAAGGGAAGCAAAAAAATACTGAGATTTGAATTGATGTCTGCTACTCGTGTGTGACAATACAACAAACGAAATTGGTAATTGATAATGAAAAGAAACAGCCTTAAAACTTAGCCGATACCGCATAGTATACTAGGAGAGTGTGCAGTGTAAATCGCCTCTCAACCGAAATTTCACGGTGACATGTTTCCGATTTTTTCGATAAAGGTTTTCACATGTTTCGGTCAGAAAAAAATTACTGTTTCTTGAGAGCACAGCATTAGTTGTCATTGTATTGCACCGCACACGGTTTAAATGAGTCAAAGAACAGTAGCAAAGCAAGATTCTTCAAACGTAAGAGGGCGCCGAAACACGTGACACATATGTCTGAGGGGCAGTATATACTGCCCATACTAGACCTGGACTAGAGTTAGACTTTGTATGCGTGTGCTAATTAGACAACCGTTTTAATAAACGTATTCTAATGCAGTCTGAACACAGGACATGCTCTTTTAGTCGCCATTAAGATCAAGAATGAGAGTGACATTCTATCACTCTGGCAAGGAACCAGACAGGACACAGGACCTGTCGCAGGACAGACACGCTCGGGATACAGAACCTGTCGCGTTGCTCTGGGGTTTCTGCCATTGTCCATCAGTTTATTCAACGCTCTGGCCACTGCGAAAAAATCAGTTTGATATGGTATTAATGTGTCTCCAGTTATTAGTAGTCCCAGTAAAAAAATAATGCTAAACTTGTCTTTTAGTCAGTCGGTTATCTGCTCCGTCAGTCAATCAGTTCAATGCACAACCAATTTGTCAGTCTGGTGGACTGGTGTGTATTCCTGAACAAAAAACTAGGTTACAAAAATTTTTGTTGTTGCTAAAAACGATTTTTCAACAACTTAAAAATAGTATATAATCCAGTTACATGTAACAATGAGTCAGTCAATCAGTCACTAGATCAGTCAGTCAAATACTCCGTCGGTCAGTCAGTTCCAACGACAATGAGTCACTCTTTCTTCGACCTGTTCTTAATTGGTCAGCTGTAGGACTGTGTAATACTTTTACACTATTTTGATCAAAGTTTGGTATGCAGGATAAAAAAAAGTCTCCATGATTCAGACTCAGAAGTTTAATCATTATATTCAGCGATTCTATCTGGATCGGAGGCGATTGGTAGGATAAAAAAAGACGCATTGATTCTGACTCAGATGTTAATTAGGCATACGATTCAGGTAAGATTGTCGCATGGGACGTGGCATATATATTGAAACAAAAATACATGATTTTAAGATTTGATTTGTAACCGAAGAGCTTCTCTTCAGTAAATATACGCTAATTCTACAGACACTCTTAAAAAATTTTGGCTCTCAGCTATGCAGTAAAATGCTAACTCAAAACTTTCAAATCCGGAGGGCGACCACTCTGCTGTCTGACAAATGCAAACAATTTGCATACCACCACAATCGGATTCAATAACCTTCTGTTTAAAAACTGACACAAATTAAATATAACAATTCCTATTGTTGGTCTTAGACTTAGTAATAGACTAAGGCTTAGTCATGGGCTCGGGACTGTGTGCAAATCGTTCTACCATGTGTCGGACTGCGACCACTCTGTTTTCGCCAGTCCGGCGAAGAGATACGATAACGATACGGATATACGATATTAACGAACAAGAAAACTGCGTGGGACGAATACGTTTGCATCTTAAAAAATTGATCTCTAAATACCTAGTTTAATTTCAACACCACAAAGAAGCAATCCTCAAATCTCGTTAGAATTGAAGATAAACCAAAGAGCATTATGTGATTCCATTATCGATTCTCAAATCTCGTCGGATTTCAGAAACTGAAGAGCTCCAGGTGACTTTAGTAAATAAATAGCACCATAATTTTTCAATCCAGACAACACCTACTGAACGTTAGGATTTCATGTTGTAGCATGCAGCTGTTCGGTTGCGTAGAATCGAATAACTGCATACGGAGAATAATATTTTTTTTCAAATCACTGGAATCCCAATGTAATCTGATCTACTACCGTATAGAGCCTAAAGCCCGTACGTTGTTTCTGCGAGAAAAAATACTGCCCAAAACATCTGACAATGAAACATCAGACAATCAGTGTAAACACGCACCCAATCATCATCACCCCATGTTACAATGTGTAAAACGATGGTGTCAAATGAGTTGAAGCTAGTGATGTTTCAATATCAGATGTTTCGGGCAATATTTATGCTTGCAGAAACAACATACGCGTTTCAAATCGAAACTACGCATGATTTGTACAGATAATTTATTTAATATGATATTCAAACAACCAACACGCATTGTATTTGATTTAATTCATTGCATATGTGCGTCACGAGGCCGTTAATAAAATTTTCTGATAACGAATTACCCTAACAATCTGATCAGCTGGAATTTTGATCCGTCACAATTCCACCTTTAATTTATTCGCAAACTAATAGAGTTTCGCTTGGAAATGTTCCGTCTCCATTTTTTTGTGACTCTTTTACTACATAGCATTTTTCAAATTAGCCAAAAAATTCCTGTATGCTTCAGCAAAATAAGGTTTAATAGATAACCCTAGCAAAAAGGAAACTTGAGTTCTCAAATTTTACGTGTGTATTATCACGATTGTAATTCTAATTTGCAGTACACTATATCGCCGTACCACCTGTTTTTGATTTCAGTGACCTTGATTTCATTCATAATTTTGTTAGGCCAATCATTTACCGTAGTTAGAAGTTACCGTATCCAAACAAAGATGTTGACACTACCGTATTTTTTGTGTACTGGTACAATTGTTAATGCTCCAGTGCCGGGGATGACACGGGGTTTCACGAAATAACTTCAGCTGCTCTACTCAAATAACGCTTACATTTTAATAACCTTTACCACGGATGATATACGGATATCCAGAGAGTTCACGGTATTTCTGGAACAGTCAGAACAACTGCCTAATCTAGGGGAGCCAGCTTCCGAAACTGGTGATACTAGATATGTACGAAACCTGGCTGGAGACACAAAACCTGACCCGTTGCTTTGGGTTTTCTGCCAATGCCTGCTTTTCTCAGTCTTTCCGGCCGCTACGAAACCACCATTCTGAACGTGCCATGATGGCTTCAATTAGTGGAGAAGTCAAAGTAAAAACTGATACTCTGGTATAATTCCCAGTTCCCACTGACAAAAACTTGTTTGAATTGTTCCAGAAATCCAGTTTTCTGGAATATTCCAGATATTCCGCGAACGGTCTGGACAAACGGATAAATAACTGTGACTTACGGAAAATGCCTTTTTTGGAAACCCTAGCAGACGCACCAAACCAAGCTACTTTCTGATTTTATCCGCTGTGCAATGCTGAATTCAGACTAAGAGATTTGATTCCGAGTTACGAGCCTGGAGATTAAAGTTCAGGTGTAATAATCTTCGTGGGATTCGGCTATGGCTTTGAAACGATCCGAAAGAAACGAGCAGTTGATAAATGATTGATAAAAGTTAACTGCAGTACGTTCTGGACGCATTTAATATGGTGATATCGCAAACTAATCTCACGAACTGGGAACGTTCCCCATGCAGTTATAACAATAACATTTGTTTATAACAGTTCAAGTTTATGCAACAGGTGTCCCATTAGGAGTACACGGGCGGATTGGTGAATATTGTACCTAAAATTAAAAACAAGTAGGCATGTTTTTTTTTAATAGATACACATAATGGAGGGTTAATAGACTTTCTAAGTTACATCATTAAAACGAACCGAACCGAACCGAACCGAACCGAACCGAACCGAACCGAACCGAACCGAACCGAACAAAGAATTTAGAAAAGTTATTTGTGTTATTATTGTTGTGTTTCTTCCCTGCATGGCTCCATTCTTTTTGTCATGCTATTGGAGGCAACAAAACAGTTGCTGTTCTTTGGAACACCTACGAACAGAAATGGAAGAGTGACAATCGGCAATTACATGCTGAAGTGAACGTCTTCGTCAACAGATACAATCAAGACCTGGCCATAGTCAACGCGTTCGAGTTGGGGTTTCCGGATAACTTTCAATCAAATAACTAATGTGTCAGAAAGATCAGCAAACATTAATTTTGAATAGAGAAAAGTGCAAAAAACGCCTCAGCCGCTACAGTTGAGGCCGGTTGTATGCTCGGGATTGAAACGGACGGTGGTCAATACACAAACACTAGGACAGTCGGTCAATCCTTGTAAACCTATAAATAGGCACCTAAAAGTACTGTATGCAAAAACTACCGTACGCAATCCCATTGTACAGTGCGTATATAAACAAATAACAAAATGTATGTAAAAAAAGAATGGCGTTTCGTCCGCGAGTTTACTAACTGCACTACTCTGAGAATCCAAAATTGCCAAAACTGTAAATTGTGAGTTTTTTTCAGAAAAAAGTCTTTTGGTGAATCGAATTTTTCAATTTGTATGTATTTTCGATCTTTTACTTATATTTTCAAACGGATCCCACCTCCGCGCTCCGCGCGGTGCTAACGCGCTTGTCCTCGCTATCGCTCGGACAAGCCAGCCTTACGATAGGTTATCGGGAGTTAACGAGCAGTAAAACTTCAAAGGGAATAGTAAAATTTCGAAAAAACTCGTCTGCAGTCAGTATTTCATTAAAATTTTACAAAAAGTTTTGAACCCAGTATCTTTCGCATGCGAGGCCAACACCCTAACCACCGGGCCATACCTGCTTTGGTTGATATGTGATAAATGCTGATGTCAATACATGACGGTAGAAGCACGCGTTGGTTGCATTGAATGCACGCGATGAATTTTGGATTCTCAGAGTAGTGCAGTTAGAAAACTTGCGTTTCGTCCGTCAACCGAGACGCCTGGATTGGTGGGACTCTTCACGTATGGTTGTCCTGTTCAGCTTCAAGGTGACTGAGGGAAGTGGTACATACTGCTCGGCCGCTGGTGGAGGACTGACTGTTCGGCTGAGAATCGCCGGGTTATGTACCACGAATCTGGGGACGCTGAATCACCGAGACTGTTGGCTAATCAGACGCGTGCTACAGTACTCGGTGCATCCGATTGTGTGCAAAAATAGTTCTAGCAAATGTCAAGGGGAGCCCAGGTTGCAAAATCAATGCAATACAAAGAAGAAAAAAAACGAAACAATTTATGAAACATTGCATTAGTTCACATCATGCGCTATTGGCTTTATAGGTAACTCAAAACGTGGTTAAGGCTGTTTAGGCTGTATGGTATAGCATTTGCTAAATGTAAAAACTGCAATGAATTAAAAATACTTAGCACACCATTCTTAGTGCCTATAAGTGTAAACAAATTCTTGTTCCACAGATTTTTTTACCGTGCTATTAAACTAAACTTGAAAACGTATCACAAATTAACAAGTAACAGGAAACTGCGATTAAGCTAGTCGCAAATTATCTTTGGTGATTATCTCCGGAGTGAAGTTATTGAACTTTAATCGTACAGTTACTGTTCCAGCGCTGTCGTTCGCATGTTCGATTCTCACTCTGAACCGTCAGATCATAAAATACTTGTCCAATTTCATTTAAAAAAATTGCAAAATACAAATTTCCAAAAAACGTATCATATC
>OZ038444.1:28120322-28125322 GCA_964036265.1 Daptonema setosum
GTACATTAATTTAAAATTTTCAATTTAAAGTGTGTGGCAAGAGTTTTATAAAAAAACTCGTGAATTTGTCGCCTTTGTCGCGAAATATTCGAACCTCAGTTATATGTCCATTACATGTCTGCCCAGCTCGAAGTGAAGTCGAAGTCTGCCATTTAACCATAGTGAACAGGTTGGGCTGGCAGGTTCTGGAAAAACTGAACTCGGTATTTCTCACTGTCTTTTTTTAAGTCTAAACTAGCCAGTAACCCGTCCCTTCGTGACGCTATAGATCAAGGTTAAGTTTTGTAACATAAACCAATCTAGTTTGTTGTCAACAATTGTGAGAAACTGCCAAAACTCCATCCAAGATTGTTCTGATCTTACTGTATCACAATTGAAGTAATATTTTATTTGACCCGTTCGTTATAAATTAGTAAGTCACTCGAATAAGCTGTAACAGTTTTTTCACCTTTTTATCACATTTATACAGAACATGCTTTTCAAATGGTGGAGATCGTTTCGTTACGTACTAACTTCTGGAAATGTTACGGTAATATGACTACTAGCGGACGAGGGAAGAACGAAAAAGTGAAATTCCCCCCCCCCCCCCTTTGGCAGTTTCAAGAACTATAATTTGTTCCTTAACGTGTCGGTAGAATGGCCTCAAAACTGCTAATTCCCCATCTTTGAAGAAATTCCCTTCCCTTGGAGAACTGACTCGTCCGCCAGTGTTAAGGACCGATCGTATATGTACCGGGTGTCCCATTTAAAAGTCCGGATTATGATTTTGAATAACAATCGCAAGTTTTCTTCGATTTCAAAAATTTTTGCGTCAGGAGATAGACAATTTCTGGCTATTTTGTATATTTTTTTATTTTCCGAAATCACTTCAACGAATCGATTTTTATGACAAAATTCCCGACACCCCCCTTTTTCATGTTTTTGCACTGTAGTCGGTGGCTTCTTAAACGATAGCGTGAGCGTTACAAAAGCAATTTTGATAATTTAGGAAATCATTTCAGTTGAATAATAAGATAAAAACATGTTACAAGACGGATAATAATTAAATTGGTAACAATCATATAACCAACATGCAGTTAAAACTCCGCATCCCAAGCATGCGCTAGCGCAGGGAGCTTGAGTTTCCTTTTGTGAAAGTTTGCACATCAGGTTTATCCATACTCAACAACGACATGATGTGCTGGTTTCCAAAGCAGAATTTTGTAATTCACCGTGTTTTACCGTTATTTAGCAATTTTTTTTCAAGCTGGGTAAGTTAATCTCTCACAGGAAGGAGAAACGACGCTCCCTGGCAAGTGCATGCTTGCGCTGCGGAGTTTGAGTGCTTTGTGGTGACTGTCAGTAAGCAGCTTATTAAGTTATTAGTTTTGATGAGTGCTAACAATTTATTAGTATTCCATATTATAACAAGTTTGAAACGTTATTGAACTGAAATGATGATTTAAATTAGGAATCTTTATTAATAAAGGTCACGCTATCGTCTAAAAAACCGCCGACTTGAGTACGAAAACGTGAAAAACGGGTATGTTGGGAATTTTCTTCATAAAAATCGATTTGCAATCTCGATTTGAAAAAATTAAAAATAAAACAAAATAGCCAGAAATTGTCTATAACCTGGCGCAAAATTTTTTGAAATCGAAGGAAAATTGCGATTGTTATTCAAAATAAAAATCCGGACTTTTAAATGGGACACCCTGTATACTGATCGTGTTTCATTATGCAATACGTTGTAAGACTTTCAAACATTGTTGAAGGTGAAAAATCTTACTGTGGAAAAGGCGGCGCTCATCTCTTCGAGATAATATGCATGTAATTTTAATTTAAAAAAAACATGCATAAAAAATCCGAATAACGGTTTATTTCACTGAAAAAACACGTCAAATAAAAAAATTGCATAATTTTGACTGACGCTGAAGGAAAAATCTGACCGAACCCGATTCGAGTTTTTTGCATAATCAGTCATGAGCAGTATACGTGACAACCTTATGAAAACGAGAACTTGGAAAACTGAAAAAGGGTGCACGACGAATAATAATTGAGTTTTCTGCAAAGTTTCGTGATATTGAATCATGGGTTTAACCGAGTTTTGCACATTGCATAATAAATGCTCTCAGTAATTTATATAAAGGGCTCTACCTCTGGGATTCAAGTGAAAAGTTGTAGTATTAACTACTCCAACTTTGAGTCGTTAGCTGCATCAAATGTAAGAGAAGGTGATTCTGGGAATCCGTTGTTCCCTGTAAGCTCCAATTTCCAACTTCAAATACAGAATGATTGTCTATAAAAAATCGCATCTAGTCCGAAATAAACTGATTAATCGACTGAATTTCCAACAAAAAAATTATGAACACAAATTTATGTAATTTTATTTATTTTTTTAAAATTTTATATTTTTATATTCGAAACAGCATGATGAATGACCATAGCTCACTCCTATCGAAAATAGTTACTTAATCTCTACTTCCCCGTCAGTTCCTATTTCCAACATGTCAAACACAAAATGTCTATAAAAATGGACAATCATGTATCTAAACCGAGATAAATATGGTTTGAGAAGGTGATGCATAATAGCCGGCTGGCCTACTCAACTCAACCCAACGCTATATGCTATAACGTGCAATCATCATGTTCAGGGGGTGGAAAAAATTAACATGTCCTTTGTTCACTTGAAACTCAAGAAGCTCTTTACCCAAAACTCAGTTCATTCTCATCCATCCCAGTCTTGCGGTATTTATGTACTTCCGTTTATTCGAACACCCTGTACTCATGACAGGAAGCATTAGCTGACTAAAAAGAATAGCATATAAATACGTATGTATGTATGTATGTATGTATGTATGTATGTATGTATGTATGTATGTATGTATGTATGTATGTATGTATGTATGTATGTATGTATGTATGTATGTATGTATGTATGTATGTATGTATGTATGTATGTATATATGTATGTATGTATGTACATACATGTGCATTCGATACATATAGTCGAATGTTTTGGTTACGACTTTTTCAGGAACTTTTTTTCGTGTAAAACCTTTCCCTCACCACGAAATTGGCGGTCGAAAGCAGCAATTTGGGGTTGATAATAAGGTTTTACACAAAAAAAGTTCCTAAAAAAGTCGTAACCAAAAACATTCGACTATACACAGATGCATTTCTGTGCCACAACTGTTACATGACAAACCAAAATAGAAAAAAAACTTCTGAATCTATTTTTGTCAAAAAAAGTAAAATATCCCCCCTCTTTGACTAAATTCCCCTCCCTTTGAAGGATTAGCTCGTCCGCCATTGCCCTTACTCCAGGGTCGACCTTGCCTGCTGTAAACAGTATGATAAGCCATATTGTTGCGGAAAACCTCCGAAATCCGGAAGTCCATTCACTTCGCACTCAGTCATATCATTCTCATGAATTTCAGACAACTTTGTATTTGGCATGCCACATTTTGGTGATTTGGATTGCGTTTAAAAAAATTAAATATATTCAATCTGGTACATATCTTTCCACGCTAAAGGAGTACCTGTGGTGTAGCGGTTAGCACGTCCGTGTACTGAACGGAAGGTCGTGGGTTCGAATCCTACCAGGATACTTGAAATTTTTCAGTTTCTTGGTTGGACTAGAATTCGTTTACTAATTTAGTAAAAGCATCAGATGAAAAAGTTAAATCCGTTACAAATCCCAATTCTGTTATCAGTTTCCGAAACACTCGTCATTCAAGAATGTAGATGGTGTAAAGTTATTCTCTGTGTCAGAATCATAAACGGTTAACGGTGCTATACAACGCTTGGTCAGCGTTTCTTGTTCTCAAAATTTTATTTTGTGAGCCGGTTGGGCACGTAGGCAATGATTTATGCCCGATTTTCTTATTTTGTCCAAAAGTTATGTGAAAAAACATTTTATTTCTCAAAAATTTTAAAGCGCGCCAAACACAAAGTTTGAATTCAAATTGCGGGCCAGTCACTAGCGGACGAGAAGGGGTGGGAAAAGGGGAATTCCCCCCCTCTTTGGCGGTTCCAAAAAGTGGAATTTGTTACTTAAGGTGTAGGTAAGATGGCCTAAAAACTGTCATTTCCCCCTCTTTGGCGAAGTTCCCCTCCCTTAGGGGATTTAGCTCGTCCGCCAGTGGCTATATGCGTACTCAGTTCGGGTATTTTTTTATAAGCGAATGGCATGGTTGTGGCTGTTTATTTGCATATTACAGCTCATCCATAATTTATAATTCTTTTCATGTTTTCTAATAACAATGTGGTAATATATGTACGTATGTACATATGTGCATGAACTTAATGAACTGTATAATTTAACTATGTACCTCCAGATTTTCTGCAGAATTAACCTATCAAGGGACGGCCGTTCCGTTTATATGGTTCGATTTTAAGAGAAGGGAAGGGAATTCCGTCAAAGAGGGGGAATGAAAAGTTTGTCTGCCGTTTTACCTACACCTTAGGGAACAAACTTTTTGAAACTGCCAAGTTGGGGAATTCCTCTTTTCCCACCCCGCTAGGGCATCAAATGAGGAGCCAAAATTTCAGCCGATATATATGTTGTTTTTTATCTTGATCTAACCTGTCGGAATATCGTAAACACCAAGTTATTTCTGGTTTCAATAGTTTCATCTTATATTTTTGGTTTCAACCATTTCATCTTCTAGTTTTGGTATCATCAGTTTCGTCTTCTATTTTTAGTTTCAACCATTTCATCTTCTATTTTTTTGGTATCAACAGTTTGATCTTCTATTTTTGGTTTCAACAGTTTCATCTACTATTTTTCGATACAAGTTATCAGTGAAATCGATTCGATTTTCAGTTTTCCCAAAATCATACCCGATGGTTTTTGACGTTGTTCAGCTGTCTGAAAAGCGTCGCATCAAAACCAAACGTTTTGTTTTGACAGTTTTGGCATGTGGATATGAGCGATAAATCATGGTCACCACAATGTCATGTACATACGTATGCAGAAAAAACGTTGTTTTAGAACACTGTGTTTTATATTTACATCA
>OZ038444.1:28130322-28134046 GCA_964036265.1 Daptonema setosum
ATTGTGGCCTACTGGCTGATGGTCGGTAAAGAATATGCCTTGAACATCCGATGGAGTGACTTGGAACATGATTCCGTTATATGCCTATGACGAGCATCATTCGTGACGTGATTGGGAGCCGGTGAATTCTCAATCCAAGAGAGACAACCAAACAACAAAACAATAAAAAATAAAGATATCCGAACATGATTTGCAATAACGAATGACTTTCATTGTACTCATGACACCATTGTCTACTGTATAGCTGTATAACTGTATAACTGTATATTTGTACAACCGTATAACTGTATAACTGTATACCTGTATAACTGTATATCTGTTAAGCCTAATGTTTTCCAGAAGAAATCATCCGAGCACGGAATTCGTCCGTCACTCTACGCTCGGCGAGCAAAAGACACAATCACATTTAGATTAAAATTTCCGATATTTGAACAGTCCTTAAATTATGTAGTTGAATCACAGTCCTATTGAGATTGCGCAAGTTATCACACAATATGAGTAACGAAAGAACGGTTTATGGAACCCTCAGTTATCCCTCAAAAACGAAAAAAAACTGAAGTGTATTTTCAACCTTCAAATTCTGTAAGTAACGAAAAGCCTTCTTCAATTCGTTACAATTAAGTAAACAACGCCTCATAATCAAATGATTTTCATATAGGTGGCATTGGCATGTGGTGTCGTCGGGAAGCAGAGTCCGTGCGTGTCGTTGTGGTATTGATGGAATCGGCACAGGTTCGGCGGGTAAAACGTCAGGGAGCCGCAGTTCGGTTCGACGAAGCACAACAGTAGGCATTCTCAAACAGATGTTGGAATGGCATCATTGCGGTGAAAGAAGTTAAAATTAATTTTTCTCAAGAGGTGTTTCAGCGTTAGAAAGTTCAAAGAAATGAAATGACATCAACGTACACTTTATGACTGGAACATGTGAACTTATTTTTAGTTCAGGAGGAAACATCTTTTTTGGTGTAACTGAGAACTAATGAGAAGCACACTCACTATAGCATAATTATACTATATGTAAAGTGTAAAGTCTTCTGTTGGGAATTTCGAATAACTAATCTAGGATTTAAATAATCGGGTTTACAAAACCACTTTTGACGTTAAAAGTCAATCGCCAACCATGAATTTTGGCGACCGTTGTGTCCTTCATCACAAAAAAGCTGAATTCTTGACGTTGCCAACCTTCGTAGTTTCGTTTCATCGCCTGAAAAATCTTATTTTATCAATCTTTTTACTCCACTTTCTTTGTTTTTTCCATGAGATTCAGAACATTGATTAAAAGTATCGATTTCGATTTAAACATGACAAAAAGTCATAAAACAGTGCATAAAACAACCGAATGACTTTCATTCTGTAGTGGCTTTGAAAAATATATTAATCTCGGAAGCATTCAACTTTACACGAGATTTTTGATTTCGTATGTCAACCAGTGAGTTGAGTTGATTAATCCATTAGCGCACCGAAAGAAAAGTGTCAGATTTGTAAACAATATCGGATGGAGACATGTGAAAAATTTGCCGAAACTTTGGGAAATGTGCTTCTAGTAGATCCTCTTCGCTGACTGGCTGGGATTACGAGCAAATGGGAGAGTCGCCGAAGCTTTAGCTAGTATTTTCTAGTAACCAGAAGAGGTGTATCTAGTATCTACTAGTTGAGGCTGTGCACACGCAAATTTCAAAACCCCAAAACTTTCCAAAAATTTTCCCAAACACGGAATTTTTGCGTGCATACTGAGGTGAGTGAACTACTGAAATACCACCGCTGCGCGGGCCTAACGCGCTTGTCCTCGCTCACGATAGGTAATCTTGGTTAACGGACAGTAAAACTTCATATGGAAAATGTTTTTGATGACAGAAAAATTTAGCGTTTATAAAAAATTTTAGGAAAATTTTTTGGTGTTTGAAAAAATTCGGTTCGCGCACAGTTCTCACGGTCATTTTGTCACATCTTTTTGTCTCGCACTGTACATCATTAACCATGGGTCGTGCGGTGACGTTCACCAGAGAGCAATAGTACTCGGTCATGTTAAACTCGCATATGGCCATGGCATTTATGTTGCTGCACTCAGTCTCCACCAGCTCACCGTTTTTTGCATCGATACGGGCGCACGCGTTCAACGGCTTGTCAGGATTGGTCGAACTGAACAGCGAGGGCTGCAGAAATAAAACTGGTTGCCAAAAGACTTACATAAATAGAAATTTAAATACTGCGAAAGATTTCCAATGTTTTTTCCACAACAATAAGTGTGTTTGAAGAGGCAGTTTCACAAACAGTACATAATGACCATCTGTAAGTAGCCTGCATGAGTTGCACTTTTCATCGCATCTTTTTCCGAAATTTTGTAAAGATTATCTTTAATTAAGTTACATTAATTGACTTTTTATCGCAAATCGATAAAGTCAGAATGGAATATATGAACCAACGTCCACAGTTGTACCATCTGCCCACGTCCATCCTGTCTCCGGTGATCGTCCAATCGCGGTCCGTTGTGCTGAAGTCCATCCGTTACTCTATGGAAAGAAGTTACATAATTTACATCTGTATATGTAACCTTACTGTAGTGTTAAAATAATTAATTCACCTGACTCACATATGTATGTTTTGTTTTTCTTCTGTACTGAATATAAATTCTTATGAAAAATTTGTTCGTACACATCCATAAATAAGATTTCTAATTCCGCTAAAAGTAATCAGAGACAAGATTGACTGCATTGTCAACTTGACTTACTGAAATTTCAAGAATGCCAAGAAACGCCCATAACAGATCTGTGATTTTCGGCATCACAAAGGCATGTTTGGCGGGTGTCCAATAGCTCGACAAAACACCGGTGATTTTTCCAGCGAAAATGCTTATGCCTGTTGACAACGCTAATATTGTTAATTTTGCAGTTGAAATGTCGCTTCAATGTATAGGCCTCATAATTGATTACTGTATGTGAAAGAAAAAAACGTGTAAACCAGTTCGTGTAAAAAGTTTTAAAAAACTTTTAAAGTTAAGAAATCAGTTCTGGTATTGCCTGAACCATGTTCTCAAATTCTGGAATATGAAAACCACGATTTGAATTAGACAGAACCTGATCTAATTTTACAAAAGTCTAATTCAGATGGTCGTAAACCGGATATAAAGTTATCTTTATAACCAATTATGAGGCCTTCAACATTAGAATTTTTTTCAGAATGAAAATGTCGTTAGGACACAATATATCGTTTATAATGTGTCTATGTACATAAGTCTGAAGTGATTAACCATCTTGGCATGTTTTGGCTGCATTATCACGGTTAATCGGAATTTCTACGTGGCTAACAACACAAAGACCATCATAGTACCTGCGATAAAATAGTACCTGCGATAACATAGTACCTACAGTGGCGCCCAAAAGTTCTCGGACAACTGGTTTTTTACAGTTTTCGGCCCGAAACACATGACTTAAAGAATATTTCGGACCGTAAATTGAACCAAGTTTATGAAACACTTATTGCAAACATCTCAAACCGAAAAATCGGTATTTAAAACAATACCAGCTCATGTGCCATGGCATAATATAATTATTAGGGAAGGCGCGCGTTGTTCGTGGGTACCATGCGCCGAGGCCGGTTTAAGGGCGATTTCGTAAGATTGAAGCAATCAAACAACTTGCGTAGACTCATAGAATAGAAATAGATCCTTATTGGACTTATTTATATCGTTGAACCGATATGAAACTACTGTCAGTCCACCTTTTAC
>OZ038444.1:28134246-28136746 GCA_964036265.1 Daptonema setosum
CAATTGAATAATAATTGAGTTTTCTGCAAAGTTTCGTGATATTGAATCACGGGTTCAACCGAGTTTAGTACAGTGTATGATAAATTCTCTCGGTAAATATTATAAAGGACCTCTGGGATTCAAGTGAAAAGTTTAGTGATAAATATTCCAACTTTGAATCGTTAGCTGCATCAATTGTAAGAGAAGGTGATGCATAATAGCCGGCTGGCCTACTCAACTCAACCCAACAGCTATATGCTATCACGTGCAATCATCATGTTCAAGAGGTGGAAAAAATTTACATGTCCTTTGTTCACTTAAAACTAGAGAAGCTCTTTACCCAAAACTCAGTTCATTCTCATTCATTTCAGTATTGCGGTATTTATGTACTTCTGTTTATTCGAACACCCTGTACACATGACAGGAAGCATTAGCTGACTACTGTAAAAAGAATAGTATGTAAATACCTATGTACATACATGTGCATTCGATACATATGTACAGTATATGCCTCGTAATTGACTATAAGAAACGGTTTAATGCTGCGAGAACCCAAGGCTTGGCCAGAACCAGATTCTCAAGTCCATAACCGGTTTCTCAAGTAATGAATTTTCTGTGCCACGTTTTGGCCCCTTTTTAAAAATTTCTTAGAACTAGATTCTCAAGTCCAGAACCGGATTCTCGAGTGAGGAATTTTCTGTGCCACGTTTTGGGTTTTCTTATAAACAATTACGAGGCCTACATGTACATACATTTCTGTGCCACAACTGTTACATGACAAACCGAAATAGAAAAACTTCTGAATCTATTTTTGTTAGAAAATAAATAAAAATATTTCCCCTCTTTGACGAAATTCCATTCCCTTTGGAGGATTAGCTCGTCCGCCATTGCCCTTACTTAATGGTCGACCTTGTCTGTAAACAGCCTGATAAGCCATATTGTTGCGGAGAACCTCCGAAATCCGGATGTCCATTCGCTTCACATTAAGTCATATCATTCTCATAAATTTCAGACAACACTGTAATTTGCATTCCACATTTGGTGATTTGGATTGCGTGAAAAAAAAGTTAAACATTTTCACTCTGGTACCTTTTCACCCCCGTATAAGCATCTGGTGAAAAAGTTAAATCCGTTACAAATCCCAATTTTGGTTATCAGTTTCCGAAACATTCGTCGTTCCAGAATGAAGATGAATTAAAATTATTCTTTGAGTCAGACCAGAATCATGAACGGTTAACGGTGCTACGCGTACTCGGTTCGGATATTGTTTGTAAACGAATAACATGCTTGTGGCTGTTTATTTGCCTGCTTATTACTTACATTATGTACTTACATATGTTCATGCACTAGCGGACGAGAATGGGAGGAAAATGTGGAATTCCCCTCTCTTTGGCGTTTTCAAAGAGTGGAGTTTGTTCCTTAAGGTGTAAAGAAAATAGCCTAACTTCTGCCGATTCCCCCCTCTTTGGGAAGATTCCCTCTCTGTGGAGGTTTGGCTCGTCCGCCAGTGCGTATGTACAATATTACATAGCTCATCCATAATTTATAATTCTTTTAATGGTTTCTAATAACAATGTGTTAATATATGTACGTATGTATGTACATACATACGTGCATGAACTTAATGAACTGTATAATTTAACTATGTACCTCCAGATTTTCTGCAGAATTAACCTACATATGTACATACACATTATATATAATCAATTAAAAAATGATATATTTTTAGTGAATTGATTTACGGTAATAGAATATATATCGTATAGTTTCGTAATTTTCCCGTTTCTTCAATGTTGTGTATCACCAAAAGAAAGGGTCAAAATTTTAGCCGATATCTACATATTCTGTTTTGATCTTGATGCTTCATATCGTAAACACCAAGATACATGTTTTTGGTTTCAACAGATTCAGCTTCTATTTTTGGTTTCAACAGTTTCATCTTTCATTTTTGTTTTTAACAGTTTTGTCTTCTATTTTTGTTTCAATAGTTTCATCTTCTTATTTTGGTTTCAACCGTTTCTACTTCTAATTTTGGTTTCAACAGATTCATCTCATATTTTTGGTTTCAACAGTTTCATCTTTCATTTTTGTTTTTAACAGTTTTGTCTTCTATTTTTTGTTTCAATAGTTTCATCTTCTTGTTTTGGTTTCAACCGTTTCTACTTCTAATTTTTGGTTTCAACAGATTCAACTCGTATTTTTGGTTTCAACAGTTTGTCTCCTATTTTGGTTTCAACCGTTTCATCTTCTAGTTTTGGTATCATCAGTTTCGTCTTCTATTTTTGGTTTCAACCATTTCATCTTCTATTTTTTGGTATCAACAGTTTGATCTTCTATTTATGGTTTCAACAGTTCGGTTTCAACAATCGATTTGATTTTCGGTTTCCCCAAAATCATACCCGATTGTTTTTGACGTTCTGCATCTGGTCTTTATGCGTCAAAAACTGTGCGAAAAGCGTCAAATCAAAACCAAACGTTTTGTTTCGACAGTTTTGGGATGTGGATATGAGCGATAAATCAT
>OZ038444.1:28141746-28157614 GCA_964036265.1 Daptonema setosum
AGATTGCACAAGTTTTCACACAATATGAGTAACGAAAGCACGGTTTATGGAACCCTCAATTATCCCTCAAAAACGAAAAAAGCTGGAGTGTATTTTCAACCTTTAAATTCTCTAAGTAACGAAACGCCTCATTCAATTCGTTACAATTAAGTAAACAACACCTCATAATCAAATCATTTTCATATAGGTGGCATTGGCATGTGGTTTCCTTCGGAAGCACAGTCCGTGCGTGTCGTTGTGGTATTGATGGAATCGGCACAGGTTCGGCGGGAAAAATGTCAGGGAGCCGCAGTTCGGTTCGACGAAGCACAATAGTAAGCATTCTCAAACAAACGTTAGAATGGTATCATTGCGGTGAAAGAAGTAAAAATTAATTTATCTTTCAGCATTAGAATGTTCAAAGAAAAGAAATAACATCAATGTACACTTTATAACTTAAAAGTTTCATTTCATTTTGCAGAATGACTTACGAGACCTGTTTGTGTGCCAATAACATTATTTCAAGTTTGAAACTTCGTTTTCTGAAACTCCGTCTTTGAAAAATCTTGTTTACAAAAACACTTTTTGACGTTGAAAGTCGTTCCCCTACCATAGATTTTGGAGACGGTTGTGTCCTTCAGCACAAAAAAGCTGAACTCCTGACGTTGCCAACCCAAGTAGTTTCGTTTCATTGCCTGAAAATTTTCTTTCCTCAATCTGTTAACTCCATATTCTTCGTTTTCCAATGACATTAAAAAGTCCTCTTCGCTGACTGGCTGGGATTACGAGCATTTAGGAGAGTCACCGAAACTTCAACTAGTATTTTCGATTCTAATCAGAAGAGTATCTACTAAAGGAGGCTGTCAAACCCAAAAAACTTTCCAAACACGAAGTTTTTGCGTGCATACTGAGGTGAGTGAACTACTGAAATACCATCGTGTCCTCGCTCACGATAGGCAACTGGGGTTTACGGATAGTAAAACTTCAAATGAAATATATTTTTAATGAAAGAAAAATTTGGTGGTTAGAAAAAATTGTAGGAAAATTTTTGGTGTTTAAAAATTTGGTTCGCGCACAGTTGTCATAGTCACGGTCATTTTATCACATCTTTATGTCTCGCACTGTACATCATTAACCATGGGTCGTGCGGTGACGTTCACCAGAGAGCAATAGTACTCGGTCATGTTAAACTCGCATATGGCATATATGTGGCTGCACTCAGTCTCCACCAGCTCACCATTTTTTGCATCGATACGGGCGCACGCGTTCAACGGTTTGTCAGGATTGGTCGAATTGAACAGCGAGGGCTGTAGAGATGAAACTGGTTGCAAAAAGACTTACATAAATAAAATTGTAAATAGTGCAAAATGGTTTTCAATGTTTTTTTCACAACAAAATGTGTGTTTGAAGAGACACTTTAACAAATAATGTCGCCTGTCTAGTCTAGTGCGTAGGGCAACGGCCTCGAAAAACGGCAGTCCTAAGTTGGAAACCTGACTTGAGACACATATCCTGACGCGTTGCTCTGGGGTTTCTGCCATTTATTCAACTCTCTGGCCACTACGAAAACACAATTCTGATATGGTATTATTGTGCCTTATGGCTTCAGTTATTAAATAAATCCAAATAAAAAAGAGGAAGTTCATAATGACTATTTGAAAGTTGCCTGCATAAGTTGCATTTTTCATCGCACCTTTAAAATAAGTTTGTGATGATTATCTCAAGTTAAGTTACGTTATTTGTTTTTTTTAATCGCGAATTGATAAAGTCAGAATTGACTACATATGGACCAACGTCCACAACTTTACCATCTGCCCACGTCCATCCTTCCTCCGGTGCTTGTCCAACCGTGGTCCGTTGTGCAGAAGTCCAACCGTAACCCTATTAAATGAAGTTTCATAACTTACATCAATATAACCTTACTGTAGTGTTTTAAAAAAACATTTCGTCATCTGACTGACATATGTATCGTTTTTCTTCTGTACTAAAAATTTGTTCGTTTACTTACAGAAGAAGATGTCTAATTCCACTAAGAACAATGAAGAGAAAAGATTGACTACATTGTCGACATGACTCACCAAGTTTTCATGACGGGAACTGAGAAACGCCCAATACAGGGCTGTGATCTTCGGCATCACAAACGCATGTTTGGCGGCTGTCCAATAGCTCGACAAGACACCGGTGATTTTTCCAGCGAAAATGCTTATACCTGTCGATAACGCTACTATCGTTAAATTTGCAGCTCAAATATCGCTTCAATGTATAAAGTCGAATTTTTTGGTTACGACTTCTTTCTGGAACTTTTTTGTGTGTAAAACCTTTCCCTCACCCCAAATTGGTGCTTCCGAACGCACGATAGAAAACTGGGATCGGCAAAAACTCAACTCCATTGTGTAGAGCGTGTTAGAATTGACCTATAAACGTCTTCAAAGTGCCGATCAACCTTTTTAATGGAACCCATATGGCGATCGGAAGCAGTAATTTAGGGTTGCGGGAATTTTTACACAAAAAAAGTTCCTGAAAAGAGTCGTAACCAAAAAATTCGACTATAGGTCTCATTATTGATTATAAGAAACGCAAAAAAAACATGTAAACCAAAGAAGTTCAAAACTGGCATTGCCTGAACCATGTTCTCAAATTCTGAAATATGGGAACCGCGATTTGAATTACACAGAACCCGATTCGCATATTCATGACTGTGAAAAGTATAATTCAGAACGATTCGATGGTCGTTAACCGGATTTAAGGTTATCCTGATAACCAAACACGAGGCCTATACGTCTTTCAGAATCGGATTGTGTTTCGGAATGAAAATGTCGTTATGACACATTGTATCGTTTATATTGTAACCAATCTGCATTGCATAACCATTTTTGCATTTGTTGGCTGCATCATCACGGTTAATCGGAGTGTCTACGTTGCTAACAACACAGCGGCCATCATAGTACCTGCATAACATGTGAACTAACATACGTCAAAGTTATGCACCATATGACGGTGAATATATATGTAGTAAAATATTCAAAGACTAGATGACAAAAAATCTTTTGCGTTCTGAGACCAAAAAAATTGAACTACCCAATTAAACAACTTTGACTGACCCGTGTATATATTTCTCATCATTTTTTACTGTTGCATAAGTCTCACGAGTCATAAGACAAAGACTTCGAAGAAAATCATGATGGCCTATTATTTGTGGTGTTGGATTAGCTGAAAATTAGGTTTAGTAAAAGTAGAGACACAATTGACGGTTTATACTCAACTGATCGACCTATTCTCTTTACCTAAAAATTCGCTGGTGATTGTGCTCATACTAATATTATGATGAAATCCCAATCAAACTTGCTTATTGATATGTAGAATATTAGCACTCTTTTTTCGCTTTCAACGCGTACGTCAACATTACGCGGAATAACAAAAAGGCGTTACCGCAATTTACCGTATTAGACAATAAGCGTGCCCTTTACGTTTTCTCTCTGTGAAACTATTCATGGTTCAAGGTTTTTCAAGGTTATTATTTTCCGTATAATAGACGAAATGTAACTGTGTAACAAAGGTGTTACATGATTTTGTTAACTGTGTAACAAAGGTAACTCACCTGCGACAAACACATTCTCCGACAGAGTGACATTCGGTGCATTCGTAACGAGCTCCTATCGAGCTCCGTAATTATAGCAAGATGAGTATAACCCCAGACCACCTGATATAAATTGTAATTTGAATGTACTGAATGCTAATTTCTTACTGTTGGAAAATACTAAAAAAGGGTGAGCCAGTTCCGAACAGCACCTGTTCCAAATCGCAGTTCATTGGGACCTTGGCATTTCTCAAAACCTGGAAGCAGTTCCAGCGTCTCAAGGTACATATTAGTTATCACAAGATAATGCATTTGCAATTAAATAAATAAAAGGTATTTCTGAAATATTAAATCCTTGATGGCTCTGCAATTTAGCCGATTGGTGTTAAGTGCTGTTTTTTCAAAGGGTATGAAATCGAGAATTTAAAAATACATTTTAATTTTATCAAGGAAGACTTTCTTTATTGTTGTGAATTAAGAGGCTGTCCACGTAAAAAAAAATTTATTTCATGAATCGATAGTCTATAGTGTGGATAAGAAAAGCCCAAAACAGTTTTTGTCGATCGGTTCTAAAATTCGAGTTATGACGTCAAACGTAACATCAGGTCGACGTGTGGTTTGAAAATTGAAAAAACCGTTTTTTCCAGAAAATTTTTAACATCCATTCACCTATGAAGCTAAAATTCACTACACATATGTAAAATAGGACGAGAAATCGAACGGTGATACTAATTTTTTTGTAGAGATAAGCAATTTTGAGAAAATCTAAAAAAAACGATTTTTTGACTTTCGACTTTTTGAGTCATTTTCATGAATTTTTTTCGCCTATCAAATAATGGCATTCGGATACTCTCTGAAAAAGAGGCTACCACCATAGGCTATCGATAGATACCAGTGTCAATGCCACTGACTGGGGGGCCAAAAAAATTCACTACCTCAAACATGGAAATTTCGAAAATTTCGATTTTGTACATTTTCTGGAATTTCTCGTTGTGCATACGTTCTAAAAAGCCTAGAAAACACTTGAATAGTTGGAATGAAGTGTAGAATCAAATTAATTTGTTAGTTTTCATATTTGATCAAGTTCTGCAGAAAAATCGTCGATTTTCGTTTTTCGGATTTTCTCGAATTTTTTATTTTTTACATATTTTCTTCCACAACTCAAGCTATACAAAAAATGGCATTCGGATACCCTGTGGAAGTTTAGTCACTACCTTAGGCTATCGAACCATATCAATGTCAACTGCACCGACTGGGGGGCAAAAAAATTTCAGCCTCAAAGTTGAAAATTCCGAAAAATTGGAGATTCCTTAATTCTGGAATTATTCGCTATGTATTCATTTTAGGAAGCCATAAGAACACGTGAATGGATGAAATCGACTGTAGAATCAGATTATGTTGTATGTTTTATTATCATACGGCAGTGTTAAAAAAATCGTCCATTTTAACTTTTATATTTTTTTCATTCTTTATTTCTTTGAAATTTTCTATATTCAAGTCAAGCTATACAAAAAATGGCATTTGGATACTCTGTGGAATATTAGCCACAGGTGGAACAAAGGTGATCAAAACATCAACTTGAACAGCACCGACTGAGAGACCAAGAAAATTTCAGCTTATACTGAAAATTTCCCAAAAAATTGTAATTTTCTTCGTTATAGAGTTATCCGCTATGAATGCGTTCTCGAAAGCTACAAAAAAGAAGATTTAACTAAATATGGGTAAACATGAGTTTTTATCGAATTCGAGACATTTTCTGTTTTTTTTTCGGGTCACATCATCGAAGATTGAACCAAACCGATTAGTATGCTGGCAACCTATAATAAGTAAATGAGGTAAAATTTCCGGTTTTTTCAGATCATATAGACACAAATAAGACACAAGACACAAAAATAAAATAACAAAATTTGTTAAGATCAACTATTACATTCAAATATAATCTTTAAACCATCTATTTAATATTATTCTAGGTTTCAGCTATTAAGGGGTGTTGACCGTCAAATGCAGCTCAAACTATATTACCGACAATGGAATTATATATCGTGAAGAGCAATGTTACAAGTTTAACTTAATCAGTTGACTTTGAAAAGGCGGTGATTAGGGACTTCATGACACAACATGCTCGAACACGAAAAACATGTATTTCACGTTACCTGTTCTTCTGCGAATTCATTTATAAAGGCACTGGAAATAAAGTGATATGAGTGCATCTTCATATCGCTAAAGTATGATGAATGCGACATTGAGTTAGTACGAGAGTTTATGAAATCATTTGCGTAAAATGAACACTATAGTCTATCCAAAGTCACTATACGCTGTCATCTTAGTATGTACAGGGTGTCCCAGCGAGGTGTAATGATTGAATTTTTCGAATAACTTTTGCAGTGTTCTAGATAAAAACCTAAAATTTTACATGTTAATGAAACGATTAAACGCTATTACATTGAATTAAAAAAATTGTTTTGGTTCAGTATTGCGTGTTTTACGGCCGATCCGGCAACATGCCTTAAAATTCCACTTTATAGACAAGTATGTCGCATGAAACATTGAATAACTTTCTGATAGTACAACTATATGGCTTGAAACATGCAACACTGATAGCTAATACTATAAATCTGAAGTACTGGAAACAGTTTTTGATTTTATCAATTATTCCACCTTCTATTGGATATTGAAAACAAAATCGCAATTTCTAGCAAATGTTGGCGAAAAGTTGCGGATAAAAACATTTGAAAAAAGCAATTAATTGAATGAAAAATGTACTTTGACTTTTGAATATGAACTCTTCCTGCTATTTAACACAAATTTAAACAAAAATTCGTTATTTTGTATCACTTTTTATTTTCGGTGAAAATCTCTAAAATGCGGTCGCGTTAAGAACATGAACAGGCATGTTGCCGGATCGGCCGTAAAACACGCAATACTGAACCAAATCAAATTTTTTTAAATTCAGCGTAATAGCGGAAAGTTGTTTTATTAACATGTGAAATTTTAGGTTATTATCTAGAACACTGCAAAAGTTATTCGAAAAATTCATTCATTACACCTCGCTGGGACACCCTGTATATTACGCTGACCTCTCAATATGTAGCTAAACACTGTTCAGAACAATAAACCAGCGGTTTTTTTTTAAGTTGTCTTCTCAACCGTTTGTTATAAACTCTTTGTGTTTTACGTTATGACTTTCTCGAACGCAAACATCGCGAATAAAATAACAAATGTTCCATTTCTCGAAGTCTTCGACTTTGAGGCTCAATGTGAAATTAGACTTGAAAATCACGAAGTGCTATTTTCTTTGTGTCTTCATACGGTCTGAAGTAACCATAAAGGGGACCTTATTTACTTATTATAGGTTGCCAGCTTAATATTTGGTGCTTTTCAGTCATTTACGTACTAATCAATCTTCGATGATAAAAACTCACGTTTACCCATATTTGGTTAATTTTTCTGTTTTGTAGCTTCCGAGAACGCATTCATAGCGAAAAACTCCAGAACGAAGAAAATTTCAATTTTTGGGGAAATTTCCAGTAGTTAAGCTGAAATTTTCTTGGCCTCTCGGTGCTGTTCAAATTAATATGCTTTGATCACCTAAGTTAGTGACCAATATTCCACAGAGTATCCAAACGCCATTTTTTTGTACAGCTTGACTTGAGTACAAAAAAATTCAAAGAAATAAAAAATGAAAAAAATATAAAAGTTAAAAAGGACGATTTTTTAACACTGCCGTATGATAATAAAACATACAACATAATCTGATTCTACAGTCGATTTCATTCATTCATGTGTTCTTATGGCTTCCTAAAATGAATACATAGCGAATAATTCCAGAATTAAGGAAACTCCAATTTTTCGGAATTTTCAACTTTGAGGCTGAAATTTTTTCTGCCCCCCAGTCGATGCAGTTGAAATTCATATGGTTCGATAGCCTAAGGTAGTGACTAAACTTCCACAGAGTATCCGAATGCCATTTTTTGTATAGCTTGAGTTGTGAAAGAAAATATGTGAAAAATAAAAAATTCGAAAAAATCCGAAAAACGAAAATCTACGATTTTTTTGCAGAACTTAATCAAATATGAAAACTAACAAATTAATTTAATTTTACACTTCATTCAAACTATTCAAGTGTTTTCTAGGCTTTTTAGAACGTATGCACAGCGAGAAATTCCAGAAAATGTACAAAATGGAAATTTTCGAAATTTCCATGTTTGAGGTAGTGATTTTTTTTGGCCCCCCAGTCAGTGGCATTGACACTGGTATCTATCGATAGCCTATGGTGGTAGCCTCTGTTTCAGAGAGTATCCGAATGCCATTATTTGATAGGCGAAAAAAATTCATGAAAATAACTCGAAAAATCGAAAGTCAAAAAATCGTTTTTTTTTGATTTTCTCAAAATTGCTTGGCTCTACAAAAAAATTAGTATCACCATTCGATTTCTCGTCCTATTTTACATGTGTGTAGTGAATTTTAGCTTCATAGGTGAATGGTTGTTACAAATTTTTTTAACGGTTTTTCCAATTTTCAAACCACTCGTCGACCTGATGTTACGTTTGACGTCATAACTCGAATTTTAGAACCGATCGACAAAAACTGTTTTGGGCTTTTCTTATCCACACTATAGACTATCGATTCATGAAATAAAATTTTTTTTCGGAACGGACTTTGGTCGCGGGTTACATGGACGGCCTCTTAATTTCAAGAGTCTAACAAGAGCAGAAGTACATATATGGTATACAGAGCAACTACGTCTGTGAAGTACAGCTCCGATTTTAAAATTTGCGACTTTTGTTAACAACGAAAGTTTTTCTACACCAAAATGTTGGGTCATTTTTGGAACGTCACGAAATAAGAGAAACAATGCCATATTGACCTTCTTGAACCGTCCCAAATTCCGCCCAGCTATAGTCGGCCATGTTGTAGGTCCCCAGCATTGGTATAACGTTTGTAACCAACATTTGCGCTCCATAACCTGCAAATTGGCTAGTGTATTCAGCACCTGCAGCTGTAACTTTACGACTCATGGTTGAATGAGTTTCAGGAAGCAAGATCAGCAACTAAAAAGATTGACATGTTTGTCGCCTAAATGTATGAAACTGTCGATTCTCCAGCTGTTTTTCACTAAACAACAAAGCGTAACTGCAAACCGAAGTTCATCGTTTCACTCCTGAAGTACTCGTTGCCACTGCGATCGTAGAATCGTAGGTCACCGTCCGGATGCATGTGTGCCACGGCGTTGCCATCGTCCGATACTAGAAACTCGTTGCACATCAGACTCTGATACAGCCAGAGGTGGGAGACGCCCAGGTTGACCGGCTGCGCGTGGCAGACAAACTCGGTGGCGTGCAGCGATGTGAGACAATGGACCAACAGTATGGACAGAGAATAAACGACATTTAACATGATGAACTATGTATGTGCTTTATTTACCTCTTTGTGCGTTTAATGTGGAATTTGAGTTCTGAAATACTGTTTTCAAGTTACAAATGGGACTTGATAACAGGTACACATCAAACTATGCATTCCTGGGATTAGATCCAGCCTATGAAAGTGTTCTGAAAAAGCAATTGTGGATCGAACATCGATTGGAGTAGTCCGTTGCATTTGTGTTATGTTTGTGATGTCTTTGATTTGAGAAACGAAACTAAAAAAAAATCAAATTGGATACGTCTTCTGCATAACTTTGCATCTTCTGATAATAAAGGAAGTGAACTCTGATCTTTGTTCAGTACAAGTTCAAGTTTTGGTAAATGTAAGTGTAGGTTATGTTGATGAGAGGTGGTAAGGGCGATGTGATCATCGTATTTATAGGTCGAAATTGATTCATAAAAATGGAATTTCGGTTAATATGTTTATTTTCATCACTTGAGTGCTCTCGCGTCATTATCCAAAAGCCAAACATGAAAGAGGTGTGAGTTCACTCGTAGACGAGACGAGCTAATCCTCTAAAGGAAGGCGAATTTCGTCAAAGAGGGGGAGAATCAGCAGTTTTCAGGTCATTCAACCTAAAACTTAGAGTACAAATTCAACTTTTCGAAAACGCCAAAGAGGGAGGAATTCCACTCATCCGCTAGTGTGTGGGTTGAGCGGTCGAGAACGCTCAGTAAACGCAAAAAAGATGACACGTAATGATCAAATGAAAAAAATAAATAAAAAAACTGGTTAATGAGTGTAACTGAGAAAAACGGTGTCACAGAAACTTCTTTTGGTTTTTGAGCAATTGTATGTATAACTGAGGTTCGAATATTTCGCGACAAAAGTGACAAATTCAAGGGGTTTTTTGTAAAACTCTTGCCACACACCTTAAATTTAAAATTTAAAATTAATGTGCCTGGCAAACATGTTACAAAAAAACAAACAAAATTAGTAAGCGTGAAATTTTTTTACAAAAAAACTGTCCCGACAATGTCCCGGAAAACTGTCGCGAAATATTCGAACCTCAGTTATATGTTGATGAGAATCAGTTTTGAAAAGTGTGAATGTGATTCTCCAACTAAAGCTAAATGTGCCGAAGCAATGAAGCACCAGAATTAGAAATTTAAGTGATTGTTATCCTGAATAAAGAGGGTTGTGCCACTTTGACAAACGTTTAATGGGCAACCTCCCTTCAAGCTGATTTTGAACTAAACTGGAAAATCGGTGTTTATCTAGGTTTTACAACAGCAGCTCCATTTCTGTAAATTAACTACTCGAAAATTTTTATTGAGCTAGATTTTACAACAGTAGCTCCATTTCTATATTTTAATTACTCGAATTTTTTTATTGAGCTTGGTTTTATAACAGTAGTTCCATTTCTATATTTTAATTACTCGAAAATTGATGTTCATCTAGGTTTTACAACAGTAGATCCATTTCTATGTTTTAATTACTCGAAAATTGATGTTAATCTAAGTTGTTTATTCGAAAATTTGTGTTTATCTAAGTTTTACAACAGTAGCTTTATTTCTATATTTAAATAACTAAAAAAAATTGAGAGCAATAGTATTCGTTAGTGGTAAGCTATCGTTACTTGTGTGCCTGATATCCCTATTTGCAGGCTGATAAACACTCACTCACTCACTCACTTACTCACTCACTCACCTACTCACTCACTCACTCACTCACTCACTCACTCACTCACTCACTCACTCACTCACTATCTCACTCGCTCACTCACTCACTCACTCACTCACTCATTCACTTACTCACTCACTCACTAACTCACTCACTCTCTCACTCACTCACTCACTCACTCACTCACTCACTCACTCACTCACTCACTCACTCACTCACTCACCCACTCACTCACTCACTCAATCACTCACTCACTCACTCACTCACTCACTCACTCACTCACTCACTCACTCACTCACTCACTCACTCACTCACTCACTTACTCACTCACTCACTCACTCACTCACTCACTTACTCACTCACTTACTCACTCACTCACTCACTCACTCACTCACTCACTCACTCACTCACTCACTCACTCACTCACTCACTCACTCACTCACTCACTCACTCACTCACTCACTCACTCACTCACTCACTCACTCACTCACTCACTCACTCACTCATTCACTCATTCACTGGCTAACTCAGTCACACGACCACTGTATGGCCCACCAACATTGTAACAGGCCATATCTGTGAATTCACTGATTGCATAAGGCCATACATTCATCTGTCAAATCCACCCCCCCGCCGGTTGAAAGGGGGGGGGGGGCAGCGAGTACAAGGTCCTGCGATGTACATATGTGAAACTGCAAATTTGTCTACAATCGAAACAACAGTTTTGCTATCGGAAAAGACACGCACACTCTTATTTTATTTCACGACGTTTATAATTCATGTTTCCCTTTTACCTTACCATGGTTTTACCCCACCACGTCCTCTACATCACCATCCCCTTTACCCCCCCCCCCCCCCTGTCACGGTGCCAACATACCCATACAGAGGTTACAACTGAAAAGCGGATGACTGAATGACTGAATAACTGAATGGCATATTCCATTCTGCGGTTTGTTTCCCCTTACGTATACGCTGCTCAACATAAAAGTTTACTTCAACTTTTGTTTATTTCAACTTTTTTCATATTTATTAAAAAGGCTCTCATAAAAAAGTCATCCACTCACACACATACGCACACGCAAAGGCACGGCTTATAATAATGGCTTCGGTTTCAGGGTGGGGGGGGGGGGGGGGCACATAGTGACTCCCGGTTGTGGCGGAACGCGTAGGGGAAAATTCTCAATCGCCAGTGACAGAACTGTATCCTTTTTTCTGAAACATCAAACTTTTGGCATAGACAAAAAAAACATGGAAAATTTTCTACTTCAGTTTTTTATTATGGTAAACGGAGAAATCATCCGCTTTTCGTGAGGGCCACTGTGCAATGATTCTCTGCCACTGATTCCGGGACACACCGAAGAGAAGCGGATGAAAACGGGTAGAACTCAACTTGATCACGAAAAAAGTTTAAAAAAATTATCATAAAATTCCAGTTGCTAAAGGTTGCGAAAAGCTATGTATTTTCATGAAAATAGAAGATCAGGAAGAAGATTGTAAGAACAGTTGTTAGTAAGTAATCCGCCTGGTTACGTGAGAACCCACTGTGGGACACGCTACCAAAGTGAAGGGAAAACACCCCCAGCAGGGGAATCGGCAGTTTTCAAGCCTGAACGTCTGAACGAACAAAAAAAGCATATTTCGACATTCAAAGAGGGATAGTTTTATTTTCACCCTCTTCTCATTCGCGTTGTTGGTGCCCCCCCCCCCCCTATACCGACCCCTTCCTCCGAGGCATTTCGTTTATGTGTTCCCGGGATATGATGATGATGATGATGTTCAAACATTAGGTTTCAGCCTACGGGTCCTAGCGGACGAGAAGGAGGGAAATTCCCCCTCTTTGGTATTTTCAAAAAATTATTTGTTCCCTAAAATGTAAGGATAATGTCCTATTTTCTGCCGATTCCCTGCTTTTTGGGGGGGGGGGAAATTCCCCTCCCATTGAAGGATTAGCTGATCCGCCAGTCCGTGCCTACGGGCATAAACTGATGGGATTTTCGTATTACGTTTTTTCCCGGTAGTGAAAGGTTATAAATGGCGTTTTTGCATGCATCCAATAACACTATCAGACGATTTGGGGTGGAATTTTCCTACTTTAGAGAGTTCCGTAAGTACAGTTTGATTCCTAAATAAGATTAGAAACTGCTTTAATTCTCTGTTTTTTTGTGTCTGGCCGTGTTTTATGAGTTTTTCTTGTTAAATCCAAGAACGTTTTGATTATCTGAATTCTTAGAAAAGTTTATGTACATACATGTAAGTTTTCCCGCAGTATTTTGTGTTTTTTTCATAAAACTATGTATGATTTTCATTGTTTTGTATTATGATTGAAATTCTGAATCATTACAACAACATACTTGTCCAAACTATAGCTTTGAGCACGAAAACGGATTTTTCGACAATGATAAATTACTGTTTCATGGTCGTTACATGTTCGGTTGACAATTGGGATTATAGAGTCATCCCATTTCATAATTTGAATCGAATATTTATTACGTTCATGTTTACATAACGTTTATAGCTTATCCGATATTTCTTGTCGCATGTCAGTTTGAATAAAGAAGTCGGCAGGTAACGCGCGTGAACTTTTTTTTGATAAAAATGCTTTTGTCATTCTAATCACAAACGAACACTAGCGGACGAGAAGGGGTGGGAAAAGTGGAATTCCCCCCTCTTTGGCGATTTCAAAAAAGTGAAGTTTGTTCCTTAAGGTGTAGGTGAAATGACCTGAAAACTGTCGATACCCCCTCTCTTTGATGAAATTCCCCTCCCTTTGGAGGTTTAGCTCGTCCGCCAGTGCAAACGAACCTTGTGCTTTTAATTGCATTTGTGTTAACGGTCCATTGGAATGATTTTTGATACCAAGATAACAAGATATGTACCTTGGCGAACAATAGAACCAACAACCAACTGTGAAAATCAGTCAAAAATTTTTTTACGTCTTCAATTCTTAGTGTCATGTTATACAATCATACATGGTTTAATGTTCTTTGTTGACACGTTGTTTGATAACCTTAAGTATGGACTCACTAGCGCATGAGAAGGGGGGAAAAGTGAAATTCCCCACTATTTGGCAATTGCATAAATTAGAAATTGTTTCCTAAGATTTGTGTGAAATGGACAATTTTTGCCGATTCCTCATCTTTGAGAAGATTCCCCTCCCTTTGGAGGTTTGGTTCGTTTGCCAGTGGACTGTAGATTATGTACTTCCAGATCTGCTGGAAATGTGAGAAGATCCTCTCCGTCTTATTGGCATAATCGTGGGCCACGAGCCGTTCCAATATCATCATGGCTGAATGGACGTTAAAAGGTTCGCGGATACATGTATTTTTTTACTATTTATGAATACAATACTTGAAAATATTCAAAATTCTGGAGTATTATTTCAGACAGTGAAGTCATTTTGCTAAGTTATGTTGAACCATCATCTTCTGTACTTGTCAGAAAGCGTTGTAACTTATAGGTCTCATAATTGATTATAAGAAATGGTTTAAAACTGCGAGAACTCATGGCATGGCCAGAACCAGATTCTCAAGTCCAGAATCGAATTTTCAAGTACGGAATTTTCGGTGCCACGTTTTAAATTTTCTTATAACCAATTACGTACGATGCCTATACTTGACTGATCTAAAAGAACATTCGTTAGCCACAAGATATATTTTTTCCATCACTATACATACATAAGTCCTCGATTCAGCTCTCCTACTGCACCTAAGCACACTGGTGTGTTTCGCGGCCCAATGTGCCAAAGAAGTGCCATTGCAACTGGCTTATACGGGCACCGTCAACATTTTAGACCAACGTACCCTCGAAGCCGTTACGGATAGACCGGAGGACAAAGTAATGATACACTGACTGACTCACTCACTCACCCACTCACTCACTCACCCACTCACTCCTCAATCACTCACTCACTCACCCACTCTCTCACTCACTCACTCACTCATTCACTCACTCACTCACTCACTCACTCACTCACTCACTCACTCACTCACTCACTCACTCACTCACTCACTCACTCACTCACTCACTCACTCACTCACTCACTCACTCACTCACTCACTCACTCACTCACTCACTCACTCACTCACTCACTCACTCACCCACTCACTCCCTCACTCACTCACTCACTCACCCCTTCACTCACTCACTCACTCACTCGCTCACTCACTCATTTCAGTGGTCCATACCGCGTGATATACCAACCGTCTTCTCATTACGTCTGAGGAAACTCCATCGAGTCAGCAAAATAACGTTGACCGCATCCGCACTGAGTGCCTACCACATTGAGTATTCAGTTTCGGGAACGGATAACTGGATGAAATACTATGATAATACCACATCGCCCTTGGTGAGTCAGTCAATCAATCGTATAGTCCACCAGTCAGACTGTAAGACACTCACTCAATCATTCACTCACTCACTCACTCACTCACTCACTCACTCACTCACTCACTCACTCACTCACTCACTCACTCACTCACTCACTCACTCACTCACTCACTCACTCACTCACTCACTCAGCTACTACGCTCATCAGCTGTTACACCGTTATGGCTGAGTGCTCAGGCTATCCGGATAATTCCGGTCGCATTGACTGAATATACGACAATAGTTCATGTGGAGATTATGGGCTGTGAGCTAGGTGAGTGAGTAAGTGTGTGAGTAAGTGAGTGAGTGAGTGAGTGAATGAGTGAGTGAGTGAGTGAGTGAGCAAGTGAGTGAGTGAGTGAGTGAGTGAGTGAGTGAGTGAGTGAGTGAGTGAGTGAGTGAGTGAGTAAGTGAGTGAGTGAGTGAGTGAGTGAGTGGGTGAGTGAGTGAGTGAGTCAGTGAGTGAGTGAGTGAGTGAGTGAGTGGGTGAGTGAGTGAGTGAGTGAGTGAGTGAGTGAGTGAGTGAGTGAGTGAGTGAGTGAGTGAGTGAGTGAGTGAGTGAGTGAGTGATTACAGACAGTGCCGCGCACCGTTTCGTCGACGGCGGATACCACAGTCTGGATATGACAAAATCTGGTTGGTATGACAATTTCAGTTTTTAGTGAACCTTTTGCTATTGATTGCAAAAAAATCCTTGTAACATTGTCATCAATAAAATTAAGAAAAATTGTTTGTGAATCAGTAAACGAAATCCAGTCCCACCAAAAAACTGAAAAATTTATATGTTTGAGCTGATATTGATTGTAAAAAACGCAGTACAACGGTTCAAAAGTTAAGTTTAATTTGCGTCCCTGTTTTTTCATACATTCACTCATTCATTTATATACATGTTAGGTTCCA
>OZ038444.1:28157814-28359647 GCA_964036265.1 Daptonema setosum
TCATTTTGTAGGCCAAAATGTGTCTAATCGAATGTTTTTTACCGCAATCTCACAGTGTTTATATAACTTTCACAATAACCGCTCAAACGCGACACGTTTTTTTGGCCCACCCTGTATGTACAGGATGTCCCAGCGGGCGGTTCACGAGTTGTTTTTCAAAAAACGTCGGTGTGCAATTAGCAATACCCCGAAAATTTAAACTGTAAATACGAATACGTTGAGAGATTTTTTTTGCTTTTAGAATTTTGAAATTCGTTCTTTATATGTAGCTTATACAGTTACAGTTGAGAGAAAAAATCCTTATTGTTTAATGATTTTTCAACAGAATTTCATTTTGATACATTTCCAAAACTAATCCAATAGGGTTTGTACGACAAATGTGCTCACAAATTATGCGACAAACTATGAAAATAAAATACTTGATTATGTTACACGGATTTTTCAATTCATATTTTTCAATAGGCTTCTGATAGCGATTAATGCTTTCAGTCGCGATTAAACATCAGTGGTCGCCATATCTATCAGGGTAATTTATTTAAGCTCTTCTAATGAGGGAACGAACTATTTTCTTCAAATTTCACCAAAACCAGTAATCAGAAACGGTCAAATCAAAACATCCCGTCGGCCAATCCGTAATTCCATATCTGCAGGCGCAAATCGTGCCCCGTGTGGTGAGGCTTGCATGACCATCGTTATTACGTTATCTTCTAGTTGTGGTAGCAATAAAAAGTTGACCCTGTTCAGTTACTTGTCATCAGTTCCACCTCCAACAAAGAAAAAAAACAACCCGACCAAACATCCGGACCAAATGTTGACTGTTGTTTAATTTACCATTGTTTCCTAATTTGTTTTGATTATATTTGTAAGATAAAAATAAAATAAAATAAACATGTTTGAAAACATTAACACATTTTCAAAAGAAATTCTGTTTAAAATTTGTTCCAAAATTTAGTTTTACACTTGAATGTAATCAATGAATTAAAAAAAAATTTAAAGCGATACAATTTTATATTGTTTCTTTATATTGTTTATTGCACACAAAAAGTAATCAAAAAACAAGTCGTGGAAAAGTCGCTGTAGTCTTCGAAACATGTTCGGAAAAAATTTCACTCTAAAAATTACATCAGAAAATGTAGCATGAAACACATTGTGCATAAAAGTTTGAAGAAACCCACATTGTTTATACTTGTCGTGGATTCGAACAATTTATTTACTAATCCTTCAGTCGTACCCTATCCATTCGTGACTAATACATTTATAACAGTTCACCCTTATCGGAATGGTAACTGCGTCCACGTGCAACTTGACTGATGAGAAAGCAGTGTCGATATACTCAAGACTTGCAAACGACTTGAGCCATCAATCGGTTAGGTGTTTTTTTATTCAATTAATCTCTACAAGGTTTTTGAAAAGTTTATACAGGGTGGCCCAGAAGTTTATGTACACTTTTTGGTCATCTTTTTGGCTTGCGTAAAATCGTAAAATTACAACGGGAAAATAATGATCGGACTGGAAATTACCTGAACTTTCCAAACATGCCCGAAAAACTGTTTTGTTATCAGAAGAGTATTTAACGAGTTATACACATGAACGTACAAAAACATGTTTTTAATACTTTTTTACGCTTACGCTCCCCTTAATTACGATTTAAACGACAGTGACATTCCAGCTTAATTGCCACAAATAAAGTAGAAAAAAGTAACTAACTAGTTATTCACGCCCTTTCAGATTACCCTGATCAGGAAAGACCTTCAAACATGAAACATTAGCTTTATGCGATACCAGCCCTGTGCAAGTACACATGCATTGACTACAATCGGCTTGCATCAGTGCTATTTTCATTGAAAACATTTTAAAAGTCATGCTAGATTTTTATTTATTTATCACTTTTGAACTTTCTCTATCGGTAGTAATAATCATTTCATTGAAAATAGCCCATGCTAGCCGATTGCAGTGCACATGCACTTGAATAAGGCTGATATAGCATTTGACGCTGATGTTTCATGTTTTGACGGTTTTGCCTGATCTGGGTAATCTGAAGTAGTATGAATTATTAGTTAGCATTTTTTCTAAATTATTTTTATAGCAATTACGCTGAAATATCATAATCAATATGAATAAAGCATGATTTAAATCGTGAATAAAGAGAAAACAAGCGTAAACAGTATAGAAACGTGTTTTTGTACGTTCGTGTGTATAACTCGTTAAATACTTTTCCGAGAACAAAACGGAGAGCATTTTTGGAAAGTTCAGGTAATTTTCAGTCTGACCATTATTGTCCCGTTGTAAATTTATGATTTTACACATGCGAACAAAAAATGTACATAAACCTGTATTGTTCAAAAACAAAGAGGTGAAAAAATCATGGTTGTTTCTGTTCCATATGAGAGTTAAAAAAACATGGTGAACATTTTACGCGTTGATAATGGCTGGTGGGGAGCATATTTAAAAAAAACTGTACCGGTTTTTTCAGAATTCGTGCGACCCAACGACAGCTAATAATCATTTCATTGTGTTTAAGGCTTCGGCATAGTACTGAACACAGGCTATACGTTAGTGAAGGAGCCTAGCTTAGCCTCTTCGTGAATCCAAAATAAAAAGTTAATTAGGAAATTTTGCGAAAAAACCGGTACATTTTCCAAATATGCGGTAGGGGCATTGACCGACGAGCCAAACCTCCGAAGGTAGGGTAATTTCTCTAAACAAAGCAAATTGACAGTTTCGAGGCCTATACTTATGGAAAAAATCTCAGTTTTGAAAAGATCAAAGAGTGGGGAACTCCGCGTTTCTCACCCATTATCTTCTGCAAATAGGGCTAATGATAGACGGCAACTATCATGGCATCTTACCTGTATGAATGATCACTTATAGTAACAGGGGGACGGGGGAAGGGGGGGAGGGGGGTATTGAAAAGCATGTCCGTTTATGAGATTATTAAATGTGTATGTGAACCTGTCACTGAATGTACATACATGGTGTCCCATCCTTTTGTCCCGATGTTGACGGCTCTGCATTTCAGTTGTAGAGTACCTTTATGACAGAACTTTTTCTGGTATATAAGCGACTTTGGCACCTCGTTTGGTATCTACCAGAAGTTTCTCCGACGTCTGTGGGTAATTTTACAAGCCATCGAACAAAATATGTAAAACCTTTTGCCGATTTCTTTTCATTATTTACAGTTCATTAAGCAAGACACATAACAAACTATCATTAATAACAAGGCTTCGTAAACAGGAAATCACACGTAATAATTCATAGCAGAAAAAACAGCAAACGAACCGACTTGTTCACTTTTCGGCTTGAAACCACCTGCATACATATATCACTGCATTGTTCCCAGCGATGTGCCACAGCTTCTACGAATGCGTGGGATGTTCTCGGGAATAGCACCCATCTCATTAGTGAAAAAGAGATGTACAGGGTGTCCCAGCGAGGTGTGATGATTGATTTTATCGAATAACTTTCACAGTGTTCTAGATAACGACCTAAAATTTCATAGGTTGATAAAACAATTTTCCGCATTTACGCAGAATTTTTTTAATTGCCATTTGGTTCAGTATTGCGTGTTTTACGGCCGATCCAGCAACATGCCTTAAAATTCCACTTTATAGCCAAATAGGTCGCATGAAACATTGAATAAATGTCTGATAGTTCAACTATATATCTTGAAACATGCAACACTAACATCTAATGCCGTAAATCTGAGTTAATGGAAACAGTTTTCGATTTGATCAATTATTCCACCTTCTATTGGATATTGAAAACAGAATCGCAATTTCTAGCAAATGTTGGCGAAAAGTTGCGGATAAATAAAAGTTTGAAAAAAAACAATTAATTGATAGAAAAATGTACTTTGACTTTCGAAATATACCTGTTCCTGCTATTTAACAGAAATTTAAACAAAATTTATTCATTTTTATCACTTTTTATTTTCGGTGAAAATCTCTAAAATGCTGTCGCGTTAAGAACATAAACAGGCATGTTGCTGGATCGACCGACCGTAAAACACGCAATACTGAACCAAATTTAAATTAAAAAAAATCAGCGTAAATGCGGAAAATTGTTTTATCAACCTGTGAAATTTTAGGTCGTTATCTAAAACACCGTGAAAGTTATTCAAAAATCTCAATGATCACACCTCGCTGGGACACCCTGTATGTAGCTGGTCAAAATTATCAGACTCCTTTCGTATATGAGTTGCTCCAAATCGCCAAACAACCAAAATTCTAGAGGGGTCGATGTTGTCCTTCTTCTGGCTAATCTGGCTGACCAACGGGTGGTAGACGCGATGCCCCGATGGACTTCTGGTTGAGCGTGGTTTGAAAGAATGACGCAATATGACCGGATATTTTGAGCCATGTACATCTCTTTTTGTGGGAGAGGTCAGTGCCATTTCCGTGGACACACGCCTCGCAGCCGTAGAAGCTGTGCATCGTTGCTGAATATCTTTCACAATAACTTGACAAACGTGAATCATTTTTTAGCCATCCTGTTTACAACCCTGAGTTTCGTTATTAAGTACCTATGACAGTTATATCTTTTTTTTTCTTCGTTAACAAGCTGATCTTCACGTTAATATCGTCACAAATCATTGTCAAATTATTATCGTCTTGCTTCTATGAAATTAAATGAATGAATTTTTTTTAACTGAATGGTTTTAAAGAGTTTTGCAGTCAAGTTGACAGGTAAATATTTGCTTACTTGCTAATGTGCTCAACTCGTAACAATGTGAGGTTGTTGAGTAATTCAAGCGGTTAATGACGGGTCCGTTTTTAACGATAATACGAGTACGTTATTGTCTGAGTCTGTTACCACAATATGGCGTTTTAAATAACTGAATTTATTCAGTGAATTCACAGAATGATCCCGCTTTCTTTGACTCATCAAACATTGAAATCCGCTGTCTAAAGAGCTCAGAATTTCAGTTATTACGAACCCGTTATTATGATATATATTACAAAGTCGTTAATATCGTTCTGTTTTACGGGTGTCAAAGTTCAACTTGATCACCAACCCTTCAGACGCACAGTTCCCAACAATGTACGTGCTATGTTGAACGTGCTCTGATGCACGTGCTCAGAATAGACTATTCACAGATCATTATCAATGTTGTTAAAGCAGTGGACCTCGGAATTTAGATTTGCGATAAGCTCAGGCGCCCTTCCATTGAGCTGAGTGCATTTCTGAGGAGTAACGTCCAGAGTATATGCATTGTTAGGAACTGTGCATGTTATGATGTAGTGATCAAGTTAAGCATTTAATAGGCTTGTTCTGGTATGTTTCACATGTAATTCAAGTTATGGATACCTGATTGTGACGGCGGTAATCATGATACTCCATTGAAGTCTTCTTTACGTGCGATATACTGGATTAAACGACAGATGTTTTTGTTTAAAAAAAGGAAATTTAGTATATTTGGCATAAAAATTGACATATAAAATCATAACCGATTTCAAAATTTCAAGCGTAAAAAATTGCATTAATTCTCTTTCATTTGCCGCTTAAAACTTCCAACTCGGTTAACCACAACAATTATTGAAGCAAAGACAACACGTAACTTTTAGATGGGACACTTACTGTACAACGGTTATCGGGTCCAAATCGTTATACTGGATGGGCCAGAACAAGACGGATGTTGTAGAACAAGCGTGTAACTTTATCAGTCATTGGTGCAAAAATCTTTTGAAATTATATCTATCCAAACAAAAATATCTGTATCACTAAGTTTATATGTTGTTAACAAATGGTGACAACAAAAATTTTTTGTATTATAAACAGCCACCTGGTCGTTTGTTTGGCCCACTTGTCATGTATTCAAAATTTTATGATGTTAAACCTTAAATGTTTGCGAAAACAATAGCCAGGGTGCGCAAACCTCATTCACTAGTTGACTTTTGAAAGATTATTCAATTACCTTCATAGCTGAAAACGGAGCAAAAAAACATGCCAGAAATCAGCCTTATTGTACATACGAAAACGTTCGACCATGCAAAAGAGATAAATGCAGAACCCAAAGCGGGAATATTAATTGCAGAATTCACTACGCGAATACGTATGATTATGACTTTTCCGCGCGCGAAATGGTTGTGTTGTAACTGCGATATGGTTTTATGCAATGTTTCATAGAGTCATAAATGAAAGAAAAAGTTGCCTCTCATTAGTTATCATTTGAAAAGAAACTTCTTGCCCATGGAAGGAAAACGCTCATCACCCAATTGCACATCATCCGCCGTTCATTTGCTACGCCCAATGAACATCAAGCAAGTGACCAGAAAGAAATAACGCGTCATTCATATTTGCAGTATTCATTAGTGCAGACACCCATGAACCACTTACCGTGAATGAAATCTTTTACTAAATATAGAGCTCTATCATAAAAGGAAAAAAATACATTCTGCTTGATATTCCATTTCGTGGGCGGAAACGTCTTATTTGCACGTATTCGCGTAATCAAATCTACAGTCTATAATTACAAGAACCCCAAGGGCCCTTCGCAAAACCCCAGTGGTGTTTAAAACTTCCGACCCAGCTGTAGAAAACCGGGGACATTCACAAAACCGCGTGATGTTACCAAAAACTTCAGACTGTCTTCCAAACTACTGAGAATCCCGGGAATATCTACAAATACTTTTTTAGCTTTCATAAAAAACCGTTCGTTCGCAAAACCCCACAGGTCACAACAAACTCAAAAAAATCGGCCATTTCACAGAAACCACTGGTTCTGTCACGGTGTCTTTTATACGCTAGAACGACTTGCAAACAACCACAATCGGATTCAGTAACGTTTCATTTAAAAACTGACACAAATTGTATGTAATCAAATGGGTTTCCTCATGTTGTGGCTCAGGCTTATTAATAGGCGTCGGCTTAGGCTTAGAAATTGTATTTAGCTATCATTGAATACAATTCTCTCAAATACTCTCGATTAATCACTGTTCATGATTCAAATCAATTACTTCGATTTGTAGCTGAACACACTGATGACTCGACTTGAAGTTTGAACCCACTACTGTTTACAGATAACCTATCGCGAGCTTATTCCCGAATTTGATTGGGTAAACTTGTTGGAACCGGCTCCTCTCGCAATCAGTATTATGTCAAAATTCTACTTGACAACCATTAAAAGGCAAGTTTTATGATTGGTATTTTTGAACGTCAAAAGTAACATTTCTTGGAATATGGGCAGTCAAGACCAACGCAACATGAACATGATTTTTATTATTCAAGGGAGAAACTTTGACTGGCTCTGTCGAAAAAATATCCATTCGTGAAGAAGTCATTACAGTCAAGTTCTGACCATTTGTGTACTTTATTGTACATATTTTTGTGTACAGGTTGCGCAGTGGTTTTACTTAAATTTGTGGAAACCTTTCTGAAACTCAGTAATCTCGCTACTTCTCTTGTACTTGGTGGTCGTTTGAATGAAAATCTTTAAAATGAGAGCTCAATTACAATATCAGCAATTATTTGCTTATACGTCTGTGGTATTGTTTTCGAGGCGACGGGCAGCATATTTGGAAACTGCACCCACTTTTTGTCAAAATCCCAAATTCGACTTTTTCATTTTGGATTCACGGAAAGGCTAAACTATGCTATCTCCTTCACTAACGTACAGTCTATGCTCGGAACTAAGCCTAAGCCGTACAAACATTGAAATGGTTATTAGCTGTCGTTGGGTTGCACGAATTCTGACAAAAAGTGGGTGCAGTTTACAAATACTGTATGCCGACGGGCATGCAACTAAGTCGTTGCATCCAGGAACTGTTTCGTGATTAAATTTTTACAAAAAAAACGTAATAGAATTTTTGAATTACACAAATTCGGTTGGTAAATAAAGAAATCAGTGGTCTATTGAATAAAATTGATATTCCTAAATTATAAGAAACGAACGGTTGAAATGTTATTTTTCTTCTTTTTCACAAATCAAGCTTCACAAGTGAAGCTTGTCACTCAAACTGCCACCTATTACTAAGCAATGACAATCGAATGAAAGTGTTGTTCCTTATAGATTGATTGCTTCCTCTGATTTGAAAAAAAACACCAAGATTTTTTTCCAAACGATTAAAAGTTGTGATCAATAGTTGTTAGTCGTTTTGGATACACCTTAAATACAGCATGGGACAACAACAAATAATGTATATAACTCGATCTATAAACAACCGATTCACTCGTTCTTGTTCTACATTTTAGAGCCAATATTTTAACTCAAAATCCCTTAAATTTTAGTCTTGTATCATATGAATACTTTAACACTAACTTATGCCCTCAAGTTACAGAAGAAAACCCCAAAAAATTGTGTTTTTGAGTGAAAAGACCTGATGGGTAATGAATTTCTAAATTTGAAAAGTACAACATGAAAAATAGAGTTTGTTGAGCTCAATTCTAACTTGGAAACTGTGCAATACCAAGAATACTGTTTGTAAAAAATCATTCCGAATGTAATAGTCGCCATTGACGAGTTTAACCCGGAGCTCGTTCTTTAGTGGTTTAACGAGTTGTTATTTGACGCATTCCAATTATTCAAAAACTTGCATATTCCGTTTATTAAAACATAAAAAATCATGCATTTCAATGACGATCGCCAAAAATACAGGATTTTTCACATTTTCTCCGGTAATTTGAGGGCAACTTGATTCAAGTGATTACAAAATTATTTACTGGTTTTTTCAATTATAGCAAAAACGATGGCTTCGGTTGTTTAAAGATCGATTTATTATCGTTAGAAATCGTCTGGTTTTTTGGCCCTCTCTGTATATGTGACAGTTTGTTGATAATACATAATTATCACGTCTCGACGCAGTTTACGACAACGTTTTTTAAACCGTTCAAAGTAATATATTTGCCGCTATTTTACTGTAAGTGCAACGTTATGTTAGAAATTATGTGTTTGTGTACAAATGAAAACGTTTTGAAAACATTAACACAGATTTGAAAAGTGTGGTGAAAAAATGAGCATACGGAGATAACTTTTAAAGATAAATGTTGCCTGAGAGACAATACTCATATAATGGACACACTTTACCACAATCCAAAAGCTTTCATCTGTAACTGCTATCACTTAATTTTTGTTTTAATTAAGGGATGTTAAACTGGACGTCCATCGTGATGGTTGGAAATTCCTCTCTAACCCGGAATCGCTAAAAAAAGCTTCAGAACAGGTTATATTATTAGAACCAAAAAACATAATATCATTAAATCAAATAAAAAATTCTCAACAAAATCTTGGTCTCAGGAAATTAAATCTCTTTTTTTCTGATGACAGCGGTTTCACGGTTTTTTCATCACGAGGTAACAGTAAAAAAAGTCTAATGTAGAATTAACAGCACCATTTGTAGTTTGTCAAGTACAAAACAATCATTTTCATAATTTGAATACTTTAGAACTGCGCCAATATGACTTCATTTAGTAAACATTTTACAAACTACGTTTTCTGCAGTTGCTCGCCAGCGCTTATCATGCGTTTTCTAATGCTAGAGAAAAAATGGACCAAATTTCTCTTCATGCGCATCAAATACAGGGCCAATTCAACGGCATCATGAGAAAACTGTTCTTGGTTAGTGGCAAAACTCATGAAAATGACTTTATTGGTTCAGAAACCTACATACCTGTATTTTTTCACATAAAAATTAAGAGACCAATCAATAATGACTGTCTGGAACAGTGTGTTACAGTATTTACACACTGTCGGAGCGGAGCCTCTTACGGTGGATCTACATACTCTATCGTCGTAACTCTATGTTTCCATAACATGCAGGAAAAGAATTTCTGTAATGATGTTATTCGAAATAATTTGAATAACTTTGTAATAACACATGAGATGAATAAAATAAATTTAGCTTCAACAATTATTTTCAGCCAACTGAAACTAGAATATTGTCATTTATTACATTGTTTACATTTACTTTCATCAGTTCAGCGTAATAAACGCTGATTGCATCATCTCTCAGTCGACACCCTGTAGAACGACAGTTCATGTTTCAATGCTCCATTTTTTAATTATCCGTTGCAAGTTGTTTTTTGGATAGTCATGGGAAAATAATCAAAATTTATATTTAATATCCTAGAGACTAAGAGATAAATACGGTCGCGAACGTTCGAGAAGGTTCCAAACCCTATGACCCAATAGGTAACCCATTCCAAGTCAAACTCGAGCGAGCTGTATATTCTAATATATTCCTATCAGCAGGGAATGCTATTTAAGGATATTTAGAAACTAAAATTTTGGTCGGCCCAATTGAAGAAATCAATTGCCTTCTTATGATGGATTTCCGAACATACATAAGTGCGTCGTAACATATAACATTGCCCGCCATAGCATTAATTTCCTATGTTATGATGCCTTGTGATGTTACGTGTTATGGCGGATTATGATTAATTTATTGATAGACGCGTTTTGATACATTTGGTGTCTGTCCCAGCGAGGTGTGATCAAGAACTTTTTTTCATAAACTTCTTCAACGTAATTAATTAATAAAAAAAATATGCCACATCACTCACTAATTTTTCAGACAAATCATGCAAATTCACCAGAAAATACAGGGTGGTCTAAAATTGACAACAATCTGAAACTGAATAACACACGTCACAGTTATTATATTTATTTGAAATGTTCAGATGTTCTCTTTAACTTACTGACCCACTGTTTTTTTTTTGTTTTGAATTCATCTCTTCACCTTATTTGTTAAAGATACATACAGTACGTTAACGAGGCATCATGAAAACAAGTTATTCAGAAACAAAATAATCTGAAATTATTAACCAATGATGATATACAGTACAGGGTGGGCCAAAAAAACGACCACACTTTGATCTGACTTAGAGGTGGCTGTGTTCAATATTTTGGCTTGTCGTTTTCAACGTATATTAACAGCAAAATAACTTGGTTTTGCTAAAGTTCTCAATATGATATTCGGAGTTAAGCAAAAGTTGTACATCGCATCCCGAAAAACATCTCGCGCATTTTTACAACGGCTTTTTATGTTACTTAACTAAGATTTTTATCAACTGTTGACTATAACTTTCATCAAAAACTATCAAAACTGTTAAATACAGCATATGATAGAACTAAAATTAATTTAGTTAAAACTAAAGTTTCGAAAACACGCTTAAAATGGGTCAAACTGTAGTAAAACGAACTTTTCACTCTTTCATCTAAAATTTTCAAACGAGTTTCAAAACTAATTTTTTATGACAATCGTAACTTCAGGCGGGAAAAGGTTTACTGTAATGAAAAATAGTCCAAAACAACAGAATTCCCTGTTTCCGTGACAATTCTCATCGTAGGAACAAATCATCGTATAGTCAAATTTTTTGGTTACGCCTTTTTTTGGGAACTTTTTTTTGTGTAAAACCTTTTCCACATCCAGAAATTGGCGGTCGAAAGCAGCAATTTGGGGTTGATGAAAATGTTTCACACACAGAAAAGTTCTTAAAAAGATGATTATGACTCTTTTTAGGAACTTTTTTGTATATAAAACCTTTTCATCAATTCAAACTGCTGCTTTCGACCGCCAATTTCTGGGTGAGGGAAAGGTTTCACACAAAAAAAGTTCCCGAAAAAAGGCGTAACCAAAAAATTCGACTATATATGGCTGTGTATAGCTGTTGTAAAAACGAGCGAAAGTTTTTCAGTCAAAAGTGCACAATTATGTCAAACCCGTACCGATCCTAACGAAATTCTCAATAGAACTAAGTTTATATGTTGTTAACATATGTTGAAAATGATCATTGTTAATATTATATGTAGCCCCTTTTATAACAGATCAAAATGTGGTAGTTTTTTTTGGCCCACACTGTAGAATAAACAAAACTTCGATCCACGCACATTTTCGCACACATTACATTTGTGCGGCGGCCGCAGTAAACTTCTGATCGTCTACGATTTATTTAATTTTCGAATACGTGTGTTGATGATAATATTTGAAGACTTTAGTCCAATCTTATTGCGTGGCGCAAGTTAATAGGCTTCAAAGTGTTATAATTTTTTCCAAACCCCCCCCCCCCCCCTCAAAGTAGAAAGGTTAACATTTGTCACATGGAAATTTGTTTATACAGGTGAGTCGTATCAAGGTGGATGAAAGAAATAGTACGTCAGCAAAGAAAAAACTTCGCGATGTGGCCGACAGCCTCGATGGGCTTGGTAGAGGTTTGTTTTTATGTACATTTCGACTCAACCTGAATCACCGTAACAACTAAGTGTACTAATATACAGGGTGGCTTAAAAATGTATGTACACGTCTTCTTGGTTGCCTTTTTTTGCCGGTGTAAACATGACAAATGTGGACGAAGTAAAGATTTTCTGAAAATGTCTGGTCTGACGGCAAATAATCTGATATTTCTAAAAAAAATATTTTGGGCAAGTGCTAGAACATGTGAGCTGAGTCTCTTGGTCTCATGTTTCCCTGACACCTAATCATGTTTCGTTTGTTGGATTTTTTATACGAGTTTAATCAGTTGCAGGTAGACGAAGTTACGCGTCTAACTTGTTGTTATTTAGGTTGACGCAAAAATGTCTTTTTTGTTAGTTTTTTTTTTACTTTAAAATCTCAGTTTAAACAATGTGTGTTTGTTTCATCAGCAAAATTAGTTTTTGACGACCTTCGAATACGCGTGTAACCCTATACAAAAACGTTCAAAATACAGCTACCCCAAAGTTGTTGACCGAGCACCGGACGAAAGGTCCCACATTCCAAAAGGCCCCCGATTTTTTATTCCAAAAGGCCCCCACTTTTGAGCATAGTTTTGGGGGCCTTTTGAGACGTCAGAAACATACCAAAAGACCCCCAATTGAAACAGTCCAAAAGGTCCCAAGATATTTTTCAAATTATAGGGGTAATTTGAGACATGTGAATTGTCTCAAAAGGCCCCAATAAGGGACATTCCAATTGACCCCTGACGCTGGAGCTTACATTTGACGCTGATTGGTTTTAATCAATTGTCTCTTGTCAACAAAAGTAGTTGTAAACCAAGATTTTCACAATTGCAAATCGATGATAGAATGGACATTCGGCTACAATATGCACCCTAATTCAAACAGTTTTGGTGGTTTGAAGTTTTTAATTAAAATTAGCTTTTTCTCGAGATACGGTAGTCGGATCCACTTCATGTTCATACCGGTGATAGAATGGACACTCGGCTACAATATGCAACCACTTACAAAAATTAGTTTACAGTACTTTATACAGTTTTGGTGGTTTGAAGTTTTTAAATAAAATTGGCGTTTTCTCGAGTTACGGTAGTCCGAGCCACTTCAGATTCACACTGATGATAGAATGAACACTCGGCTACAATATGCACCCACTTACAAAACTTGGTCACTAGTATTTCATACAGTTTTGGTGGTTTGAAGTTTTTAAATAAAGTTGGCTTTTTCACGAGTTACGGTAGTCCGAGTCTCTTCAGATTCACACCGACGATAGAATGGACACTCGTCTACAATATGCACCCATTTACAAAACTTAGATTGCGGTAATTCATACATTTTTGGTGGTTTGAAGTTTTTAAGTAAAGTTGGCTTTTCTCCAGTTACGGTAGTCCGAGTCACTTCAGATTCACACCGATGATAGAATGAACACTCGGCTACAATATGCACCCACTTACAAAACTTAGTTCGCAGTATTTCATACAGTTTTGGTCGTTTGAAGTTTTTAAATAAAATTGGCTTTTTCTCGAGTTACGGTAGTCCGAGCCACTTCAGATTCACACAGATGATAGAATGAACACTCGGCTACAATATGCACCCATTTACAAAACTTGGTTTGCAGTATTTCATACAGTTTTGGTGGTTTGAAGTTTTTAAATAAAGTTGGCTTTTTTCGAGTTACGGTAGTCCGAACCACTTCAGATTCACACTGATGATAGAATGAACACTCGGCTACAATATGCACCCATTCACAAAACTTAGTTTGCAGTATTTCATACAGTTTTGGTGGTTCGAAGTTTTTAAATAAAATTGGCTTTTTCTCGAGTTACGGTAGTCCGAGCCACTTCAGATTCACACCGATGATAGAATGAACACTCGGCTACAATATGCACCCACTTACAAAACTTAGTTTGCGGTATTTCATACATTTTTGGTGGTTTGAAGTTTTTAAATAAAATTGGCTTTTTCTCGAGTTACGGTAGTCCGAGCCACTTCAGATTCACACTGATGATAGAATGAACACTCGGCTACAATATGCACCCACTTACAAAACTTAGTTCGCAGTATTTTATACAGTTTTGGTCGTTTGAAGTTTTTAATTAAAGTTGGCTTTTCTCCAGTTACGGTAGTCCGAGCCACTCCAGATTCACACCGATGATAGAATGAACACTCGGCTACAATATGCACCCACTTACAAAACTTAGTTTGCGGTATTTCATACAGTTTTGGTGGTTTGAAGTTTTTAAATAAAGTTGGCTTTTCTCCAGTTACGGTAGTCCGAGTCACTTCAGATTCACACCGATGATAGAATGAACACTCGGCTACAATATGCACCCACTTACAAAACTTCATTTGCAGTATTTCATACAGTTTTGGTAGTTTGAAGTTTTTAAATAAAATTGGCTTTTTCTCGAGTTACGGTAGTCCGAGCCACTTCAGATTCACACTGATGATAGAATGAACACTCGGCTACAATATGCACCCACTTACAAAACTTAGTTTGCAATACTTCATACAGTTTAGGTCGTTTGAAGTTTTTAAATAAAGGTGGCTTTTTCACGAGTTACGGTAGTCCGAGTCTCTTCAGATTCACACCGACGATAGAATGGACACTCGTCTACAATATGCACCCATTTCAAAACTTAGATTGCGGTAATTCATACATTTTTGGTGGTTTGAAGTTTTTAAATAAAGTTGGCTTTTCTCCAGTTACGGTAGTCCGAGTCACTTCAGATTCACACCGATGATAGAATGAACACTCGGCTACAATATGCACCCACTTACAAACTTAGTTCGCAGTATTTCATACAGTTTTGGTCGTTTGAAGTTTTTTTATAAAATTGGCTTTTTCTCGAGTTACGGTAGTCCGAACCACTTCAGATTCACACAGATGATAGAATGAACACTCGGCTACAATATGCACCCATTTACAAAACTTAGTTTGCAATATTTCATACAGTTTAGGTCGTTTGAAGTTTTTAAATAAAGTTGGCTTTTATCCAGTTACGGTAGTCAGAGTCACTTCAGATTCACACCGACGATAGAATGGACACTCGGCTACAGTATGCACCCACTTACAAAACTTAGTTTGCAGTATTTCATACAGTTTTAGTGGTTTGTAGTTTTTAAATAAAGTTGGCTTTTTTCGAGTTACGGTAGTCCGAGCCACTTCAGATTCACACCGATGATAGAATGAACACTCGGCTATAATATGCACCCACTTACAAAACTTAGTTCGCAGTATTTCATACAATTTTGGTCGTTTGAAGTTTTTAAATAAAATTGGCTTTTTCTCGAGTTACGGTAGTCCGAGCCACTTCAGATTCACACTGATGATAGAATGAACACTCGGCTACAATATGCACCCACTTACAAAACTTAGTTTGCAATATTTCATACAGTTTAGGTCGTTTGAAGTTTTTAAATAAAGGTGGCTTTTTCACGAGTTACGGTAGTCCGAGTCTCTTCAGATTCACACCGACGATAGAATGGACACTCGTCTACAATATGCACCCATTTCAAAACTTAGATTGCGGTAATTCATACATTTTTGGTGGTTTGAAGTTTTTAAATAAAGTTGGCTTTTTCTCGAGTTACGGTAGTCCGAGCCACTTCAGATTCACACTGATGATAGAATGAACAATCGGCTACAATATGCACCCATTCACAAAACTTAGTTTGCAGTATTTCATACAGTTTTAGTGGTTTGAAGTTTTTAAATAAGGTTGGCTTTTATCCAGTTACGGTAGTCAGAGCCACTTCAGATTCACACCGACGATAGAATGGACACTCGGCTACAGTATGCACCCACTTACAAAACTTAGTTTGCAGTATTTCATACAGTTTTAGTGGTTTGAAGTTTTTAAATAAAGTTGGCTTTTTTCGAGTTACGGTAGTCCGAGCCACTTCAGATTCACACCGACGATAGAATGGACACTCGGCTACAGTATGCACCCACTTACAAAACTTAGTTTGCAGTATTTCATACAGTTTTAGTGGTTTGAAGTTTTTAAATAAAGTTGGCTTTTTTCGAGTTACGGTAGTCCGAGCCACTTCAGATTCACACCGATGATAGAATGAACACTCGGCTACAATATGCACCCACTTACAAAACTTAGTTCGCAGTATTTCATACAATTTTGGTCGTTTGAAGTTTTTAAATAAAATTGGCTTTTTCTCGAGTTACGGTAGTCCGAGCCACTTCAGATTCACACAGATGATAGAATGAACACTCGGCTACAATATGCACCCATTTACAAAACTTAGTTTGCAATATTTCATACAGTTTAGGTCGTTTGAAGTTTTTAAATAAAGTTGGCTTTTATCCAGTTACGGTAGTCAGAGTCACTTCAGATTCACACCGACGATAGAATGGACACTCGGCTACAGTATGCACCCACTTACAAAACTTAGTTTGCAGTATTTCATACAGTTTTAGTGGTTTGTAGTTTTTAAATAAAGGTGGCTTTTTCACGAGTTACGGTAGTCCGAGTCTCTTCAGATTCACACTGATGATAGAATGAACACTCGGCTACAATATGCACCCATTTACAAAACTTAGTTCGCAGTATTTCATACAGTTTTGGTCGTTTGAAGTTTTTAAATAAAATTGGCTTTTTCTCGAGTTACGGTAGTCCGAGCCACTTCAGATTCACACTGATGATAGAATGAACACTCGGCTACAATATGCACCCACTTACAAAACTTAGTTTGCGGTATTTCATAAATTTTTGGTGGTTTGAAGTTTTTAAATAAAGTTGGCTTTTCTCCAGTTACGGTAGTCAGAGCTACTTCAGATTCACACCGACGATAGAATGGACACTCGTCTATAATACGCACCCACTTACAAAACTTAGTTTGCAGTATTTCTTACAGTTTTGGTGGTTTGAAGTTTTTATTTTAAGTTGCACCGACTGGACAGTAAAATTTTATGAAATACTGCAAACACCTCTATGGATATTACGAAACCAACATTAAGCAATTGCAGTAAAAACACCGCTTGTTTTGTTGTTCCTTTATTACTGGGATCTATGATTTGACCCTCAAATCTTTTGCGTCAAAAACCTACGATGTCGCTTGGGGTCAATTGGAATGTCCCTTATTGGGGTCTTTTGAGACAATTCACATGTCTCAAATTACCCCAATAATTTAAGAAATATCTTGGGACCTTTTGGACTGTTTCATTGGGGGGCCTTTTGGCATATTTCTGACGTCTCAAAAGGCCCCTAAATATAGCTCAAAAAGTGGGGGCCTTTTGGAATAAAAAATCGGGGGCCTTTTGGAATGTGGGGCCTTTCGTCCACCGACCGTTGTTGACCCTGGTAAGATTGAAAACAATGGTACACGCCAATCATACATATACATGGTTGCCCATAAGTTTATGTGCCCTTTTTAGTTTTTTTTTGTGTGAAAATAAAAGTATCAAAATAAAACTGAAATAGTCGGACTTGAAATTACCTGAACTTTCCAAAAATATATATAGGGTGGCTGTAAAGTAACGACGCGGTTTCCGGCTGCCGATTTCTCAAAAAAAGTATATTGTATGCTTACTTCATAAGCAAGAGTCCTTTTTTCTGTTTGTTTGACGTTTCCGCTACGAAAGCTTTTCATAATTCGGTTTTGACTGTTGTAACTATATTTTTTAACTGATGTTTTTATGATAACCACACATTTGTGAGAAGTCGCAAAAATGAATCGTGAAATAATTCTTTATTGATGCTCGATTTCTTGATATTGCTTTAGTGATTGATTCTTGATTTAATGAAGTAAAAACTGTTTTCGTGATGCAGTGCAATTCGTGTTTCCTGCTTTCTCACAATCAGACTATTTAGGATGTGAAAATAACACTATTGTCGCATACTTTTTCACGATTGAACTTGCCAGGATCGAAACAAATGTTTTACTTCTCATGCATTTAGGAAATTGTAGTTGGTTGTTAAAAAAATAATCAGCATTTGAACGTTAAACGCAACAAGGACGTTACTTTTCTAATTACCGAGGTTACTCAAAGAGTTTCATAAGAATTGGAATAATTGAAAATGCATAATTTGAGTTACTTATCCACAATATACAGTGACTAATTATTTAGAGAAACCAATATAATCCGCGTTACACTGAACTTAAACATGACCTTTGAATAACAATATATTTTTTTGCTTTCTTATGCTAATTTGCATGCCTACAAATGCACTGTGTTCCTACGTAGGTTCACGGAGTGAAGACGTAAAGCGTAAATTAGCCATTAATGGCTGATCATATGTTGCGTGATTTAAAGGTCATACGACCACCTCATAAGTTGACTTCGGTCAGGTACATAAATTCTGTACTTCAAAACTCACTCTAGTACGGAGGCGAGTTTATTCTAACACACTAACCACCGGGCCAAGTGGGTGCATTTTCCAAATATGCCACCGGGGCATCCATAACAGCTTTGCCTGATAGCGATAAACGATGGTGTTCAACACATGACGGTAGAAGCACGCGTTGATTGCATTGAATGCATGCGTTGAATTTTGGGTTCACAGAATAGTGCAATTAGTAATCTTCCAGTAGGAAGGGTAAAGCTGACTGTAATTTCCAAAATAATTCTATAATTTCAGTTTATTGTTTCAGCGATGAACGAATGTGGCCGACTCGCTGAAGATATTGTGACAAACTTCATGAACGTCACCGGAATGATTAGAGAGTTGCTGAAAGCATGTTCGTTACACAAAGAAATATCCTTGACTACGAAAAAAAAGGTTGGACTTTAATCTCCATTTTATATATATATATATATGACATATATTTTTTTAATTCTGTCTTGCAATCCATTTGTTCCAGATTTTTCGTTTACAAGAAGTTCAGTGTCCAGAGGCAAATTTATATTAGATTTGAAACTTGTTCACAAATGTATATTATTTTTATACGTGTTCGGATTTTACTCTCAGAGATGGGCTTACTGAAAGTAGGAGCTAACGCGCCTAACGCGCCAGCGCCCCTGATAGGTCATCTCGGAACAACGAAAGTAGAAATTCTGAGGAACAGTGTATGATTGAAATGAGTGAGAAATGATTCAGTGAGATTCGAAAGCGTACCCTGTCATTTGAAAGTGACGCGCTAAACCATTATGTCACGCTGGCTGATGATTGGTATGCACACACGCTTTATAATAGCGCGCGCAAGAACTCCATAGTTTCTGAACCATTTTCGGATTCGTACACAATTATAAATGTTAATAAATTTTCACGAACACCTCCATCTTGAACTTTTATGTACGTACAGGGTGTCCCATTTAAAAATGAACGTTTGTAGTTGCCCTAAAAACCGCAATTTTCAATTAATTTTCCGAATTTCTGCGTTAAGTTATAGACAATTCTCGGACATTTTTGTTTATTTTTTTTATTTTTGAAAATTGGAGTTACGAATCGGTATTTATAGCGGATTTCCCAACATCCCTGTTTTTGGCTTTTTTATTTCAGTTGTTGACTTTTCAATGTGCAGCATGACCATAACAAACGAAGTTCAACCATTGGTTTATGTGTCGAGACAAATATAGTAACTAATTGTATTATTATATCAAAAGGAAAACTTTAAAACCAAACCCGTATGAACCTGACATAGCCAACTGCATCCTATCAGTACCCACCGTTGCGTGGCAGCACACAACACAGCAGTTCAATACCACAACCGCAGGGATGCGCTCGCGTAGGCAACCCGAGTGAAATTTAGCGTGTTTTATCACTGAGAAACTAGAACGTGTGTGTTATTAAAATTAAAAAGTAATTAAAATTTGGTAAAAAAAAATGTGGAATAGTCAGAATTTTTCATCGAAGCGTCAACTAACGGTTGTCATGTTGAACTGCGGTACTGTGTGCTGCCACGCAGAGGAGGGTACTGGCAGGCAGCAGTTGGTTAGGTTATGTTCACACCAATTTGGTTTTCACGTTTTCCAAGCTTTAATGATATAGTCAGTTACCTTTATTTGTCTCAATAGAACCAAAATGTTGAACTTACGTTACCATGCTGCACATTGAAAAGTCAACTAACTGATGTGAAAACGCCAAAAACAGGGGTGTTAGGAAATTTGCCATAAATACCGATTTGTGACTTCGATTTTTAAAAGTAAAAAAATAAAAGAAATTTTAAAAAATTGTCTACAACTTGGCGCCAAAATTTTGAAAATCGAATGAAATTTGTGGTTTTTAAGGCAAATACAAACGTTCATTTTTGAATGGGACACCCTGTATGTAAATACAAAAAAACTGGAAATTTATTGGATTTTCCAGAAACGGGAAAAAAAGTTTCTGGAACTCCCCGCATCGACCTGTAGATCCGTGAAAATCAAATTTTCAAAAAAATCTAAGTTTCCCAAAATTACTTTGTTGAATGTAAAATCCGGGGCATAATTGTTTTCCGAATCCTTGACATCTCACCCGTGGAACTTTCACCACGCGTTTTTAAGGGCTTTTCACCCCGTAGAAAATTAAAATTTTTCGCGGGTGAAAAAACACCGCTCATTGGGAATTTGGCAACTCATGTGCGATGTCTTTTCACCCCGCATGATTCACCTACCTAAACCCGTTTTCCTGTTAATTGGCTGAGATTTGTATCATAATGACGATGATGTAGTGAGTCAGTGAGTGACGGTCAATTTCAGTTTCGACAGTCATTTTGTGCTTCAAAAATAGACAATTAATTTTTTTTAACCTCCATTATTGGTGTAGTGTACATGAAATTCATTCTTCAAACTGAAACATACCGTCTGATTTCGATGTAAAATTCAATGAAAAAATACCTTTAGTTGGATCTAAAGCTAAACTTACAACTTTAATATCAAGTGCAATGACAAACAAGTAGATCGATAAAACAGCATCGTTTCAGTGGACCAGGCGAAGACTGAAATGGATGAAAAAATGTTCCGGTTAAAACAGTGGGTATGACTACTGTTTGGTGAGAACAAGGTATGCAGAACCAGCTACAGTGGCGGTCATTGAAATAGGGACACCCAAATTTTTTCGGTTTTCTCATGTATTTTGTTTTCCTGTTACGCCTAATTAACTGTAAACCGTCTCAGTTTATGTCCAATGCTACTGCTCACCTGTTAGCCTAAAAATAAACGGCTAATCGCAGCGGGTGGTCTTTTACAGGGGTATCGGCGCACGTACCACCAAGGTCGCTTTAGCGGTACACCAGTTGTTTGTGATTTTAGGGGTGTCATTAACAGGTGTGAGACTTTCCAAGTAAGATTAAAGTCTTTTAATATGGTTCGGAACTAACATTTTCAAGGAAGCTGAAAAAAACTGAATGACAGCATATGTTTTGAAAATGGTAATATTATAGTTCTAAGGAAATCATTTGGTTGAACCGATAATACCAGTTATAAAACTGTACATCACAATTAATTGTTTCTTCGTAGTTATGTAAAAAAGGCACCACCGCTATTAATTACACTAGTTATGTGAAGTCGCATTCGAGAGTTTGTACATGTATTGTAGTGTTATTTCACAGCGAATGCAATACATCCCATAACGCATAGAGTATGTACGTATGGGCAAATCCCAAAATACCTAAAAGCCAAAATACCTGACTGGACAAAACACCTAAAAACACGCCCAAAATACAACACGACCAAAATCCAACTTTGGTAGTGCATTTTTTATATTTTTTTGGATTATGTCCGCCCAAATTACATAATCCAAAGTACATAAACAACAGATGTTACCCCTCCCCTGTTTCCCCACCCTTACAGTATTCATGTAACAGTTACTTGCAATGTGGAAAAATATTGCATATTAACCGTATGGTGAACGTAGTGCAGCGGTTGCTGTTAAAGACAGTAGCGGTCGAAAACATGATGAATAGTGGATCTGGTACTAAAAGGGGAGAGTGAGTGGCAGTAATTTTTTGTCTTTTTTAGGTAACTGCATATTTTCGATTCAATGTTTGATTGAATTCACTCACTCACTCATGCACTCACTCACTCACTTACTCACTCACTCACTCACTCACTCACTCACACACTCACTTATTCATTCACTCACTCACTCACCCACTCACTTACTCACTCACTCACTCACTCACTTACTCCCTCACTCACTCACTCACTCACTCACTCACTCACTCACTCACTCACTCACTCACTCACTCACTCACTCACTCGCAATTTGGGGTTGATAAAAAGGTTTTACAGACAAAAGTTCCTAAAAAGAGTCGTAATCATCTTCTTTAGGAACTTTTTTTTGTGTAATACCTTTTTATCAACCCCAAATTGCTGCTTCCGACCCCAAATTGCTGGATGAGGAAAAGGTTTTACACACAAAAAATTCCCGAAAAAAGGCGTAACCAAAAAATTCGACTTTACTTATGTACATATATTCTGACTTCACCATCGTAGACAGACGATCTGGTTTAGTTTCCAGAAAGAATTTCATGTGAATCGAATCAATAATGAAAGTAGAAAAAGGTAATTTCATTTATTGAGGCACAAAGTGATCGTCGATTGAAAGTGAAATTGACACTTCACTCACTGACTCACTCACTCAATCGCTGTCATTATTATATGTACATACCTTAGTCGTTCAGTCAAGGAACCAGAAAACGGATTACAGTGGGTGAACCACGAGGGGTGAAAAGACCTTGCAAACGCGGGGTGAAAGTTCCACGGGGTGAAAATTCTCCGTACCATTTTGATTTTCTGATTTTCAAAACATTAGAATATACGTATCATTAAACACATTTCGTTAGCTACATTTAAAGCTCTACGGGATGACATTCTGATCATTTTTCAATATCTTAACAAGATTACCCCCCCCCCCCCCAATGTACCCATTTTTTCTACTTTCTGACGGAGGTTTTTTTTTCGCCAGAAATCGCTAAATTCAATTTTTTTCTAAGTGTTTCGTGCATGGTTGGTTGTTAATCAGTAATTCTTGTATGATAATACTATTCTCTGATGAACAACGAGAAGATGTTTCGTTTTTAGATGTTTTAGTAAGCCTTCAAAATAACTTAAATTGGGCTAGAAAGCTGAAAATTACTACCAACTGACGGAAACACAATATTTTTAAATTCAAAAAACGTAGTGAAAATAACACGTTATACCCAGCAAAACGCAGTCCAAAAAATGCTGTGTGTTAGGTATCTCATTGAAAATTCAGAAAAAATTAAGGGAATTGTTATTCGATCAATTTGCAAATGTCAAAGAAAATTAATAATTTCCAGAAAAATAAATGGTCTCGAGAAATCGGGAGTTTTGTTTGGCCCACCCTGTATATATTTAAGTTATCTGTAGCCATACAATTTTTTTTTCAACATATGTCAAGTTCTCATTCTACATGGTGGTTAAAAAAATGCCAACACTTTGGTGATGACTATATTGTGACACAAAGGACCGATGTCTTGCGCTTTTCAGGGAATCAACATATTTAAAACATATTCAACATAATTTATTAACATAAGGGTTTAAAGAGAGGCATAACAACGGGTTCGAATACATAAAAAACATCTTTCGTTACTGTATTACTAAAAACAAATCAAAAAAATGAAATAAAAAGAAATTGCGTTTATGAACTCGATTATCAAAATGAATAGACTATCGTTAACAAAAGTCTCAAGAATTTGACTGCAACTGAAACTTACTGAAACTTTGACCGCAAAAACATATTTTTCTTTTTAATGTTTTACTACTTTATATCCATCGATCCCAAATAGAGGATGTAATATTGTTGCTCGTGTTATTAACGGTCGAATCCACTTTAATTTGGCCTTAAACTTGCATGTAGGTTTATTAGAAACAGTAATTCTCCACATGTATTTACAGATTGAAGAGCGGTTGAAAATCGCCTTCAAGGAATATGAACGATTACAAGAAGAACACACCCGTATTAAACAAATAATGCATGATTGGAATACTTTACGCAAGAATGCATTGGAAGAATTAAAAAAGTCGGTTTTCATTTCATTTCATCTTTTCGTCAAGTCAGTTGTTCCGACTGATTACAATCGTTTGGAAAATGTAAGGTGTTCTCTCAAGTTCACGTGTAGTGTACATTTCGGGTGGACCAAGAAAAACGTGTCGCTTTTGAGCTGTTATTGTGAAAGTTACACAAATGATGTGAGTTTGCAGTAAAAAGCATTCTTTTAGGCATGTTTTGGCCTTTTACACGCGATAATATAAAAAAACACCGAATTTCACATCGAAAAATGTTTATTTTGTGGTGCAACTGAAAAAATATCTAAAACTATTGCTTGGTTGTCAGTAGTATACAGGGGTCATATGAACCTATCCTATTACGTTGCAACGACCCCAAAGTTGCTCCCACAAATGTGGTTCGCCTGTCCGCTTACAAGTTTCAACATGAGTGAGTGATGAGTCATACAATTTGTGATGAGTTGTACACTCACGTGTGTCATATTTGACGTACATACATGAAATTCAATGCATATTAAGACGAATTACTGTGATTATATCAATGTTCTCATGTAGTTCAAACAGTGTTAGACAGTTTTAAGTCATAATAAAAAAAATAAACCGTTTATTTAGTTAAATTACCTAAAATATCAGTTTTAATCATAAAATGTTTGCTAGATTAGATCATTTTAGAAAAATACATGGTTATCCGCAGTGCAAATGGTATTATTATCATGACATTTCGTATAAAATACGTTTAAAATAATGGGTTGTGCTAATTTTAAATTAATTGGTTATTTCATGATATTACAGAGTGGCAAGAGTGTAAACCACATCATTATTCTAAACTTTCGTTAAAATACGAGTTCCGATACTGAAAATATAGGATTCCATCTATATAAAACGATAAATTAATAGTTATTTTTGATATACTAGAAGGTGTTCGCAGTGTAAATTGCCTCTTTATTATCATATATTGTATGAAAGTACTAAGTCCGCCATTGAACCAGTTATAAATTATGAGTTATTCTTGAATTTCATGATTCCAACAATGTAAAAAAACTGTTTTACATAAAGTTAAAGTTATGGTAAAAAGTTTGTAATGTATGATTTGTTCAAATAAAATTATTTCCCCCATATAAGATTGTATAAAAACAATCTCCCTTAACTTTATGCCATTTCCCCCCAAATATAAATGTGAGATAGATGAATAATATCAGTTTTTATTCAAGATAATTCACTCCATGAGCAAACGATATAATGGTTTTTGCATTTTTAATCATTAAAAATGTGTATGTTTTCCATTCTAATTAAGTAAATATTATGTTTACTCAGTTCGAATTTAACTTATTTGACTGATTCGAATTATTTTGTAATAAAGCAGTATAAGAGCTGATTGCTGCGTGCAGTGTACATACGTAGCTTGTTGCATGGCTAAATGCATGTACGTAGGTGCAAATCGCGTGTCTATGTTTGTATGCATGCATATATATTTATGTATGTGTGGTTAAAATGTATGTATGTATGTCCGAATGCATGTATGTATCTATGTATATACATATATGTTTGTCTGTATGTGTGTATGCGTGTATGTATGTATGTATGTATGTATGTATGTATGTATTATTTGTACATATGTACATATGTATGTATGTATGTATGTATGTATGTATGTATGTATGTATGTATGTATGTATGTATGTATGTATGTATGTATGTATGTATGTATTGTATGTATGTATGTATGTATGTATGTATGTATGTACAGTATGTATGTACATGTATGTATGTATGTATGTATGTACATGTATGTATGCATGTATACAGTCCATACATGTCTGACGCGCGTTGTAACACTGTCTAGACAGCATGTCTGACACGCGTTGTAACACAATCTAGACAGCATGTCTGGCGGGTGCTGGCAAAGTTCCAACCATGTCTAGACAGCATGTCTGACGGGCGCTGGCAGTGTTCCAGCCATGTCTAGACAGCATGTCTGGCGGGTGCTGATGTCTAGACAGCATGTCTGGCGGGCGCTGGCAGGTTTCCAAGAATGTCTGGCTTGCTCAGTATAAATAGGCAACGGATAGCTATATGATTCATTTTGATATTGATTACTTCTTTCTGTGCTTCTACTTTATTTTCCAATATTTCAGGTGCGCTGCCGGTATCTCATATTGTTCGTTGTTTATCACATAAATTATCTTTGAATTTCTTATTGCTAATATTCTTTATTTACCAATATTTCATATTATTGTTGTTTATCTCATATATATAATCTGTGTTTTTTTATCTTCAATTCCCTTGGGGGTTGTTTGACGTATTACATCCTAGGCCATCAGTTCGGGTCTGCTTTTAAGGAGAGCTAAATCTATCCTTATTTCATTTCAGATTGTTTCAGAAAACATGAAGTTTCATACTTGTCCTTTCTGTGAACAAAAAAACTACAACAGTTTGCAGGCGTTCAATCGTCACAAAGAAACGTGTTTCAAAAATCCGTACGCCGTGAAATATGAGTGTCCGGATTGTCATAAGAAGTTCATGCGGAGAGACACTCTGGCACTGCATCGCGGTCAGCATAAAAGCTGGACGGATCTCAGTAAACCCATGAAAGTTGATGATGAACTGCTGAGAAACTACGATGCAGGCATAGTTCCTTTTGAGGAACTTGTTGAAATTAGGAAAAGTGGAGAAATATGCGCCGACAGTGCTAAACTTATGGCCAAAGAATGCATTTTCAAGGTAGATTTTACTAAGAAAGCATTTCAACTGGCTCATGCTGGAAGGCTGTACAAGTTGATGCAACAACTATTTGAGCACATTGCAATCATAACCAAGTTCAGAGGTGATGATGTATTGGTTCAAGTAGTTGTTGAAAGCAAAAGTATGGCCTATCCTTTAGCAAGCGGCGGTCATATAGGATCTGAATTTGATTTGTCCTTGTTATTTGATCGATTTGATCATGTGTCACAGAGTACGCGTCTTTTTCAATACGACGAAGAGGATCCAGAGCTGAGTATAACTGTGTTTCAAATGCCACTACCCAGATATGGAGCTGGTAATCATAAAAAGGTACACAAAGCTTTGATAGATCCGCAAGTCATTGTCGATGAACTGAAAAAACGTAATGTTATTACTAATTGTCTAATTGTTTCAATTTGTTTATCATTAACCCGAGTTGTGAAGAGTGTTTTCAAGCGACTCACCTACAATTTTCTTCAAATGGTCTTAAAATTTCCATTAAAATCGAGCGTGACCCAGTTAGATTTCAAAGATATTGGTGAACTGGTTCACAAATTCTTCAATAAGCAACTAATTATTATCAACCAATCAGGCACACCCATTTTCACAGCGATGTTTAACAATCATGACAAATTGTTTGTGGTTTCTAATGAAAATCATATGTTGGCCTGCCCTAATATTGCTCTGTATTTAGGATCGAAACGCGTCTGCCATTGTGGTAATATCAAACGAGGTTTATATTTTTGCTATGACAAGCAATGTAGATCTAATACTCGATTGTGTGCCAGATGCAGCTCTAAATGCACATCTGATGACACCAGTCTAATTTACTGTCCTGATTGTTTGCTTACCTACAAAGGTAATATCTGTTTTGAAAATCATATGAGATCAAAATGTTACAACAGTGTAGGCTGTTCTTGTGTTCGTTGTAGGTCTCATGGCAAAACAGTGCGAAAATGTGTAAACTGCAATCATGAATTTAAAACTGTTACTTGCTATGAAAATCACCTCAAATCTGTTTGCGAGTCAAAAATTAAGTGCTCAGACTGTGGTCGTATTATTTCACGCGAGTATCGTGACAACCACAACTGTAAGCTGAGTTACTGTAAGCTGTGTTCTGATTACTTTCCTTGGGATCATGTTTGTTATATTCAACCAACCACGATTAAACAGAGTGAAACCAAACAAAAATACATAATATTCGATTTTGAAACAATTGTTGAACCTGTATCAAGTAAGATTACCCCAATCCTCGTTTATGGAGTCAAAGTATGCGAAGATTGTATTGATAATTTTGAAACCACCGCATGCTGTACTGAACGTGAGTTTACTTTTGACGGTCGCGATTGTTTATCTTTAACAGTTGATTATATTTTGAAACAAGATGATTGTTTGGTGTTAAGCTTTTGTGGAAGCAAGTTCGACAACGTACTGCTATTCGAGAACATGATTAAGCGAGACATTAAATGTCAAGTACTTCTTCGTGGACAAAACTTGTTGATTTTGAAAGCTAAAAATTCCCTCATCTGCAAAGATATTTATTTGTTTCTCCCATCATCCCTCCATTCCTGTGCTGAACAATTCGGTTTATCCCAGCAAAAGTCATTTTATCCTTTGAAACGTTTAAATTTCAACACATTGAACAAGTGTATCCGTGTAAATCGCGAAGATTTCGGTTATTCTCAAATGTATGGCTCCCGTAAAAGTCAATTCGAAGCTTTTTACAAAAATCACGTATCTCAAAAATATTTCGATATGAAGGTCCGTCTTATCTCATATTGTAAGACGGATGTGATGGTCACTTGGGAACTGGTTTCTTGCTATAGAAAGGTTCTCATGTCCACTTTCGGTAAAACTATAGATCCATTTGTTCATTCCAATGGTTTACCGAGTCTTTGCGCACTTATATTCAAAACTAATTTCATGGAAAAAGACACTATTCAACGTATTGGTGACAAAAACTGTATCAAAATTGTTCAAGAAAGCCGTATTGCTGCTAAGTACATGTGGACATTGTCTCATAAAATACCTAATCTACAAACCCAAGTCCGTTTAGTAGGTCGGATAACGGCGGATGGACTTGATTCAGACACAAATACTGCTTATTTTTTCGATGGATGCTATTATCATGCGTGTAAATGTCAGAAAAAGCATGGAAATGCTAGACATCCGACCCGTACTTTCACTTATCGTGAAATACAAGAATCCAATTATGAACGGAATAGAGCAGTTGTGAATGCTGGCTATAACATCGTTATAGTTAAAGAATGCCAGATCAACGCTGAACTCCGTCAAAACCAAGAAATGAAGTACTGGTTTGACTTGTATGAGAAAAACCATCCGTTTCAATCAGATTATCTACGTCCACGCGAAGGAGTCTACGGAGGTCGAACTGGTTGTTGTTCTCTGCTAGTTGAACTCGTTAACACTGATTACCAACTAAAATACCTAGATGTTGTTTCTTTATACCCCTATATTCAATCGAAGTTTCCTCTGCCCCTCGGTAAGTTTAAACGTTTTCGCGGTGATCAAATCTGTCCTGATCTATACAAACGAAAAACATTGGATTTCGGTTTATATTATTGCGTACTGGAGGCAGATGCGGGTGAATTCTTCCCAACAATTCCGATTAGAATTCATGAACGTCTCGTTTTTACCAACTGTACAAGTTGCGCTAAAGAAGCAGATCACGATAAAGTAACTTGTTCTCATTCACCGCAGGAACGATATCTGACAGGTGTTTACACATCTGCTGAACTTAACATGTTTTTAGCCACAGGTAAGGTCGTTCACATCTACGAGTATTGGGCATTCGAATCAAGCACTACACTCTACACCGACTACATCCGTACCATAGCAACAGCTAAAATCGAGAGTTCCGGATGGCCCGAATCCTGCACAACTGAGCGCGATCAAATGGATTACGTCGAACGATTGAAGAACGATAATGGTATCACGATCAACCCAGCCAACGTACGAGTCAACAAGGCGTTGCGCGCAGTTATGAAAACATTGATGAACGCAACGTGGGGAAAACATTGCGAGAACCCATCGAGTGATACTAAAATTATTGACAATTCTGCTAAAATTATTGATTATTTCAAGAAAGGAAATCTTGAGAGTATGAAAATATTGCCTGGCAACAAAGTCATGGTTAAGGTTAAAACTGATAAACCTACTGCGTTTAATAACCTTGTTCTTGGCGCTTTTGTTACTTCATGGGCTCGTTTGGAACTGTTGAAATATCTACGTCAAGCTGGTCCAAACACGGTGTATCACGATACTGACAGTATAATTTATCTACAAAAATCTGATGCACCGGAACTTATACCTTCACCCAAAACACCTGTACTTGGTGAACTGAAGGATGAGTACCCGCATCGCCGAATCACTCGTTTCTGTTCCATCGGTTCCAAATCATATGCAATTGTTGATGACAACGGATGGCAAGATGTGAAATTCAAGGGAATACAAGGAGGTGTGTCCTATGACATGATGAGACAGATGCTGACTGGTTCAGCTGAAGTTGATTACGACGATGGTGATGCTGTGATCAAGATACGTGAGATATTGCAAGAAGGTCCGCGTGAGGGAGGACATACGAAGGTGCCTGATGGAGGTCTACAGCGTTGCATATATAAACCAGTGGACGGTGGATTCATAAAACAGCGTGATTCGGAAAAAATTGTCAAACTTAACTTTACAAATCGTCGTATCGTGGCACCGAAATCACTTGGATTACCTGACGTAGTGAAAATCAGTTCAGTTCCTTGGGGCTATGCCGCGAAAGCATCGAAACAATAACTTATCGTGCATTCATGTTTTTTGTTACGTTTCTATTTAGATTAACTTAACTTCTTATGTTTATTTATTGCTTTATTATTATTGATTACTTATATGTTTAAATTACTACAATAATCATTATTCATTTGTATATATAAAATTTAAAAAACGTAATTAATAAACAGTTATATATATAGAAACGAAAAAATGGTTTTTGTTACCTTTCTATTTGGACTAACTATACTTTTCATGTATTTATTTACTTTCAAATTATTATTGTATTCCTTTGTGTTCAATTTACTATACTAATCATTATTTGTTTCTATGTATAACAATTTCAAAAACGTAATTAGTAAATAGTTTTATATATAGAAACAAATAATGGTTTTTGTTACCTTTCTACTTGGATTAACTATACTTATGTATTTATTTCAAATTTTAATTGTGCTCCTTTGTGTTCAATTTATTACAATAATCATTATTTGTTTTTATATAAAAACATTTCAAAACGTAATTAGTTAAAAGTTACGTATAAAAACAAAAATGATTATGTATTTTTGCCTGATATGTAACTTGATGTTTCGAATTTTCTCAATGATCTCGTATGTTATTATCTGTCAACATTATGCATAACAGATTTTTAATCATCCACTATTTTATGTATTGTTTTTTGATTATACTAGAAATAAATTATGAAAAAAAGGAGTTTGGAATGGGATTGATTGAAAAAAGTAAAGAACCTAAACAAAAGTTGTTGTTGTTGTTGTTGTAACAAAAACAAAGAAAATGGTTTGTGCAAGAGCTCTTTACTTTACGTGTTGGAAACCGTAAATTTTGACCGAATTTCAAGCTAATAAAGTAATTTAAGCTGTGGACAACCTGAATTATATTAAAATAACCTAATAATTAACCATTATATATATCAAGTCACAAAGTAAGTAACCTAAGTCACCTAGTAAATAATTGTTCGCTTTATAAGGATGGAATCTTTTTTTTCATCGTTGGAACTCCTTTTTTATACGAAAGTTTAGAATAATGATGTGGTTTACACTCTCGAAACTCTGTAATACTTTGAAATAACCAATTAATTAAAAATTAGCACAAAATATGTTAGGTATTTTAACATAACGTGAACGAAGATAATTTAACTAAATAATATGGTCATAAACGTTTTTTATTATGACTTAAAACTACATGAGAACAATGATATAATCACAGTAATTCGTCTTAATATGCATTGAATTTCATGTATGTACGTCAAATATCACACATGTAAGTGTACAACTCATCACAAATTGTATGACTCATCACTCACTCATGTTGAAACTTGTAAGCGGACAGGCGAACCACATTTGTAAGAGCAACTTTAGGGGTGTTGCAACGTAATAGGATAGGTTCATATGACCCCTGTATACTACTGTTGTCGGTTTCTATTTTTGTTTTGTTTTTCTATAGAAATAAAAAAAAATTTAGTTTTAAAAAATTAAACAATTGGTTTGTTTTGAAAAAAACTTTGTCAGTCTTTGAGCAGTTACACGCTTGGTGCAGTCATCGCTTCTGAGGGAGGTCAAACCGAACATATTTTTCGCGTGATTAATTATGAAGTTTTGAAAAAAAAACACTTAGCTATTGTTATCTTTTTTGTAATAGTAATGTGCTTCAAACGTCATACAATAGTACAATTAAGTTTCACCACAAAATATGAGCGTTTCTATGTTAAATACAGCGTTTTTTTAATAATCGCGTGTAGCAGTTAATAAATGAGAGATCAAGTGTGAGTATCACAATTTTTTTCAGGCCAAAACAAGCTTAATCGAATGATTTTACCACAATCTCACGGTGTTTGTATAACTTGCCCAATAACGGCTCAAATGCGACATTGTTTTTGGCCCACCCTGTGTATGAACATAGATTGACCGAATTCAAGCCATCGAAATTTATAATCTATATAAATTGGTTTGTAGGTTAACTCTTTCCAGGATCATCTTGTTCTAGGGTGACGATAACACCTACATACATAAGTATGGTTCTTAATCAAATAATTTCAATCCAATCCATGGTTAAAAATATAATATTTCTGTATAAAAAACATACATACAAGGTGGCTAAAAAATCGTGTCGCGTTTGAGCAGCTATTATGAAAGTTATACATAAGTTGTGAGAACGCGGTAAAGCCCTTTCAAATAGGCATCTTTTGGGCTGTAGAATACGTCAATATGCGAACGTGTACCCGAGTGATGAGCAGCAGTATGTGATTATAAAAAGAACGCGCGACAAACGGACCAGCTGGTTTACTGTCAATACGTGCATTTTACACGTTGTTTGCGTAACTTTGTTGTGTTGTATTTTTGTTGCATTGCTTTCATGGTTATCGATTTATATGCTTAGTTGTGTTTTTACAGTTAAGTAAGTGATTTAGTTTGAAACGGTTAACTGTTTGGTTTGTTTTGAAAAAATAATGTATGCTGTAGATTAGTTATTTAACTTTTTAAAACTAATTTTGCACGTATTCTCTTTTATGTGATGTTTATCTGATCAAAACGTCAATCTTCAAATATTTAATCAGTTACCACAAAACAATAGCTGTCATTTAATTTTGTTTTGAGTGAAACTGAAATGAGAAATTCGTTGTTTTTCTCAAGAATCGCACGGAAGTAAGTAGAACATGAAGATTTTAACTTTGGTAGCACATCTATGTGTAGACCAAAACACGCCTAAAAATGTTTTACTGCAATCTCATTTTTATTATCTTCACCAATAAATGTTCAAACGCGACAATTTTTTACAGCTAACTTGTGCATACAGTAGAAGAACAACTTTTTTTAGTTTTATAAAAGATTGACAGTAAACACTGTGCAGGGCCACTTAAGATCAAGTTTAATAATGTTGCATTACGGAAGAAAACAAGATGCATGCCCAAAAAATATAACTTATCAACGTGTGTTTTTGTTTTTTATCCGGGAGTTAGGATTCAGCGCACGTTGCACATAGCACGTGCGAGCACGTACTCTGCACCGATTACGGCGCACGTGCGCGTGCGCTGGGAAAGTTATTTTTCTAAAAATAACGCATATGACGCACGCACTGAAACACTATTGGGAAAACTGCTGGTTAGTGCGGAAAATTGTTTTCAGAGGTTAAAGAGGTTAAAAATACGTTTCACCAATATGTGAAAGAAACTCAGATGCAAATAAGCTAAAATGAGCTCTTTATTCATGAAAACAAGTACTGTAAGTTGTTTAGTAACCCTTCAAACTTATTTTCATAAATTCCTTTAAAAACGTGTTTCTTTAAATTCATTGAGACAGCGAAAGCATGAAAAAATGAACGGGAACAAAACGTGACAGTGCACGCGTGCATGCGCACATGCAGGCTGGCGCGCTCCGTACTCGTGCACCGGAAGTATAACCACTTCGTTGCACGTCACGCCCACAGGGCGTGCGCGTGCGCCGTGCGCCGAAGTATAACTCGCACTTTACAAACTGTTTTTTATTAAGTATAATTGAACCGACTCGTTGATTTTAGTTCAGGTCGTACATTACTGTAGTTTATTTTACCTGAACAGTGTGGAGTTGTACACATCTTTGTCAACAACAGAGCCCGCTGTTTCAATTCGTTTGTTTCAGGGCATTCTTATCTAGTGTTGAACAACTATACAATACACGACGATGATGAAATCAATATTGTTTTAATTCATTGACTTCATCAAAAACTATTCCAATTTCAAAAAAAAGTAATTATACGTTTTGTGAACTTGTGTAGCTTCAATACTTGACCATTATTAAGTAAGTGCCGAAATGCAGGATAATTTGCGCTGACGCCAATTACTACGTGACAAAAAATTTTCCCTTGATTTATGTTTTTATAAAATACGGTTCTGAAGTTTTTATAATGAATGCAATAAGCACAATTCTAGAAATGTTTAAAAAACGACTTTCTTCTAAATTTTGTTATTTTTGACGGATCATGAAAAATTATCTGGAAACCATTTTAGTTTCATTTTTCGTTGCACCATCGTCCTGGGCCAGTTCTTAAGAAATACCGAATGATAAGAGTAAAGGTAAAATGAAGAATTGTGGAATCGAACTTTATAAGTCAGTTAGTTTGTTTTAATCCATAATGTACGTATGTGCTCAATTGAGCACAATAATGTCGTCAGTGAAAGCAATTAATCATATTTATCATAGATTCCAGCACATGCCACAAGTTTATGCACTCTGGTTTGATATATAGCCTACGTTACAGTAATTGTTTTTTAGATAGATACGCCTATACACGCCTTTAAAATAATTTTTATAATTTATATTTTCTTAGAAATCGTTTTCTAAAAACTTTTTGACTAAACTAAAATCATATTAAAGAACTGATTGTTTCCGCTGTTAGTAGTGAGGAACTTTTATGCATTTACTTCTTGTTTTTTTTTGAATGAACAATCAAGTGATTAAATTTTATAAAGATTTTACTATTGATTAAAAACCATCTGATTGTTTGTACTGTACTGCTTCAGCTTAGTTCCGAACACAGACTGTACGTTATTAGAGAAGATAGCCTAACTCAAGGCTAAGAGTTAGTTTTCAGTTTAGGTTCAGACTTTGGCAGCGCTCAAGCTCATTCCAAAAAAAAACAGCCTACGCCAAGCCTACACTGAAACCTAAGTTTCATGCCCCCGCTTTGTACCGTTAGGACCGCGCTGCGAAGGTGCTCGTATGTACGTTTGGCCATGCGGATCTAGACTAATTGGGAACTTAATACGATCGAAAAACACCAATTTTACTCCGGGAAAATAAACTGTTTTCTGCGAAAATTCTTCGTGAAACCAAAGAACAAATGTCGAATTCAAGGTTTGACAAAATTGAAATCTTATTTTTTTTTACTTTCCGGAACATTTCTGATACTCAGAAAGCTCGTTTCCAAAATGTGTATTTTACCTCTACCTTTACCATTCGGTAATTCTTAAGAACTGGTCCTGCCCCATGATTAATGCAGAACCAACAAAGAAAGCGTGAGTTTTCTAATAATAGTTTGAAAACCATGAGAAAGCAGCGGAATCAGAGGCTGGATTCTACTGAAAGCAGGCAGGTTACAAAACAAACTTTCCAGGGATTATGTGATATGAGGGTCATGCAAGCAAACAAAACGGTTGTGTACAAGTTCGTCAACGTTCCGCTAAAATAGTTTACAGTGATTGATGATTTTTTTTATTAGTTGGAAAGATACAAGTAAAGGACAAAACATTTTATTATCATAAATTTATCATTTTAGGTTTCAGTGCATGCATATTATTATGTATAGTGAAGTTTGTTATAAAACTCGATCATCCGTTTGCCCTTCAACGGGTTTATCCAAGCATCCATTTACAAGCGAGTTTGCCGCAACGTTTCAAGTTTACCGTTTCAATTTTCGCAAGCTTACCGCAAGAAAACAAGAGTTTTATTCTGAATATTTTCATTTGTTTCCAAATTGACATAAACTCATTCGTGTCTTGTGCCGGTTAGGTTTATGTAACTTTTTCCAATTTAACTTGAATTTGTTTCAGGGCCCGTGCAGATACACCTAACTTCTTCGAGGAACTCCTATCTGGCCTCAGTGATTTTGTTTATATTTTTGGAACTGCTCCAGCCATATTCATGAAAGCTATCAATGAAGTTGGTAATTTTTATACGTCACTAGAGCGTAAGAAAATTTAGGTGGTTGATGAATTTATTTGAAATTTACAGGTTAGTTCAATAAGGGTTCAACTTGAGTTTCTCAAAAAATCTTCATCCAGGTGGATCAATAAGTTCGTAGCCCCATATGCGAAGATTGGTGTGAGCCGATCGGCACCGTATGTGCATATAATACAGTTCGATGGTACTTAACACACCATTTTTCAGCTAGATAAAATAATGGAACGTTCCAATATGGAGCCGTTGACTTTAAACAGTCAAGATTCGATAAAACGGACGTTTTTTTCATGAATGGATAACCATCAATAATTATTTTCAAAACCAAGAGAAACAAATTATTTTTTGCACGATGTTAGCCTATATTGTAATCTATTAAAACCCGTGTTTGGTTTTTGTGGCATTGGTTTTTAGCAACGCCAGGACCCTTCCATTTGAAATCACCATGATCTCACCAATTTTGAAATTTTCTACATATAAACGACAAATCTCAAACAATCAATCGTGTGTTATTGAGAGACACTTTAGTATTCAATTCATGTTGGCTGTTAAAAAATTAAATTCTTGAGTACCCCTATTATTGCAGATTTTTGCTATTTTTGTTGTGCATCACGTCCAGCCACGTTTCAAGCTCATGCAACGTTCAATTCGGCAGTCGTCTAGCGTTTCGAATGCCCCAACTTTAGTCAATTGCACTCAAGTGAAACATTATAGAAAAATTAAATATCAGCCGAACCCCGACTTTTTCACGAAATCTTGGGGTACTCGATACGATACATTCATGAGTAACTTGAAGTGGCGAAACGTCATAATCATATAAAGTGAGATTTTTAGTACTCTTAAGGGGTTGTTTGGGTGTACCAAGTTTCAAGTAAATACGACTGCTATACGTATATGAGGCCACGAACTTTTTGATCCACCGGTATCACATACCGGTCACACGAAGCGAATTTAAGAAACTGTCGCCTTTTGTCTTTAAACGGCGTCATTATTTTGAAGAGCAATCATGTGCATACGCAAGTGAGTATAAATTTGTTTATGAGTTGATTGAATGAATTAAATAATGGTCCAAACTCCAAACAAAGTCAAATGATTTATTAGTGAAACAATTTTTTAAACCATTTATATATAATAAAGCGATAGTTGTGGTGCTGAACTGTTTTCATGTCAGTTACCGGCTGTTAAGTGCCTCTTCAACGACATTTTCTTCCAAATACGCGACTTCTCCCTAAAATTTCTTCGAAAAAAAGTTCCTGATATATGAAGAACATGTTCGTTCTGTTCCAACGTGATTATTTTTTTTTGGGAACGAAGGTTGGCGCGATTCAAGCTTGTGAGAGCTGGTTATGGCAAATGTTTTCGACGAACCGTGGTTGTGTGTTACGCATTTTCCATGATTATATGCAATGCTTCTTTGAAATTTTACGACGATAAAGAATAATAAACCACATCTTCTGAGAAATTCATTAAAATTCATCAATGAAAACCAACTCTACAGAGTGGGGCAAAAGTAACAATACACTTGTTGGAAGTCAATTTCTTAAAAAAAATTATATCGAGTGAATATGATGTTATTAGCAATATATACTTTATTATACCTGAAAAAAACGGTTCTGATGTCTATTTGGCCGTATCTTGAGTTATTTTTAATATAAAACAAGATTTTCAGTAATTCCATGGTTTTTCCTCTTTTTAACGTATTCAATTGAACTCAAGGCCTAATCAAAATCCTTCATCTACAACGGGTTATGATATTTATTTCAAATTGGTTAGCTTTGTAAACTTAACAAACAGTTGCGTAGCAACGTGTTTACCCTAGTCTTATATACTAAAAACGAGTAGGTATGTATGTATGTCCGCAAGTCAATAGATATAAATATCAGAAGTGAAACGCTGAAAAATTCTTTTGTTCATTAATATCAGAAACCTAGAATTCTATTATCATCACCTTCTCTCAAAATAGAAGAGGGGAAAAGGTCATCGACACCCTCAAAAGTTGTTCCCCATAATCGTTTACATATTTTCTGTGTTTTTTCGCCTGCGCTAAATGTAAACGTTATTTTTTATACCAAACTGGTTAAATTATATGTTGACCCCTTCGGTTCCATTGTATTTTTTTACTTGTAAAATTTTATTATTGTTTAGTTCAACTCTCATGCTTCAATACTGAACTAATCATGCTCCATATTTGAGAACGAACACTTTGTTATGGTATGAAATAAATACCACCTGACTTTCAAACTCGGTGATTGATAAAACGCATAACTAAATTTCGCAATTTGCAAAAGTAAAAAAGTAACAAACAGTGTTAGTGATTATTCTAAAGAACAAAGTATTTAGTGAAAATTAACAAACTCGTATCTATTGGAGTTTGTTAAAAAACCACAAAACATTGGTGGAAAATCACAAACTCTGACCTGGCGCCTGCCTGCATCCACGCTTTGTTAAGCCACAAAGGAAAAGTAACAAACTTGGTTAAGAGTGTATATGCATCTATAAGAAAAAAACACCCGTTTGGGCTGTTTTCCTCAGTTTTTTCGGCGTTAATACCTCCGCAATTAACGCTATACACTATGTGCAGAAAACGTTGCGTCTAAAAAAATTCTTTGTTTAAAAATGTATCGACATAATTTGAAAATCACTTGTCTGACCTCAGGTCGAATGGATTTTTGAAAAATTGTCTTAAAAATACATTATGGTCTCGTTAAATTCTCGTTAGGCGTGAGTTATACTTCATTTTTTCTACATTACACACACGGAAAAGACAAATAAAAATTGTACACGAACATTTAGACCGCCCTGTATGTATACACTTTTTGAACAACGAGCTATGTCATGTACACCTTTCCCCATACATGTCGTAAAGTTAATGTGTTCTTCTATTAAGCAAATACAAATAAATCTTAAAAGCAATACCAGTATTAAAACATTTTTAACAAAATGAAATCTGGTATACGCTTCCAGGCTGACCGAGAGCAGAAGAACAATTAGGACCATTATGCAAAATAGTGTACACGACATAACTGCATGTATGTATTATCGGTGATATAATATTATTTTCAGGAGAATTTGGATGTGATCATATATTGGATGTTCTCAAAAGAAGACATAGCAAAGACCTTCAAAGCAATATCACAGTTAGAACAACAAAAACTATTACTGACCGTGTTTCAATCAATGGTATCAAGTTTTGAGGACACTCTTGGAGGTAAGATATGATAGAAAAAATTTATTTCAATGGTTGTTTAAGAAAGTTAAGCTGACAACTTAATATTAAGTTTGTAATAATAAATAAATAGAAACACTCCTAACGTTTTTACTGAAATTTGATGATTTTAGCGGATGCATCAATAGACGAATGCTAGTCGAATCAAGACTCATACTGTAAACTAAAGGGTACAGGGATAGTAACTCCAAACTCAAACCAACCAAATCATCAGCAGGTTGTATTAATAGACATACATACAACAACCAAATAAGCTGCCGATTAAGAAACCGCGTTCCTCTTCCTGACCCAAAGTAAAAAAAAAACTATATTCCTGTGTGCCGATAGTTTTGAAAATCATAGTCCTAAATTATTGTTTTGATGATGATTAAAACTTTGGTGACTCAAATTTTTATTGAGTTTCTAAAACCTCGATAAACCGTAAGGCCACGTTGGGTTTTCAACAATATAAATTTTTTTGCCAACTTTGTAGGAGAACGGACGGAGAAAAAGTGTAAAACAAGGAATGGCCATGTAAAGTTCCAAAAAATCAGGTGCATACTTTATCTCATCACTGCAGATTGGGTATGTCATCAATGCAACTGTCTTTACGTGTACCAATGACTTCTATGATATGCGACTTATTTTTCGCATCGCCGTTCATTGGATTGAATCGTTTGTGAACCACATGTACATATGTACTCATATGTATACGTCATATGTCGACCAGTACTAAGGTCAACTAGTACCCACAATATTGTGGTTCCGCTTTAAAAAGTTGTGTATGTACATAAACCGCTGATAACTCAATATTGCTCATTTGCTCACCATCAATCCTTTCACGACGACAACAAAAAAAAACAAATTAAAAATTATATTCGTAAGCTTAATGTTTGTTTTCGCTTTTAGGCGATTTCCTGTCCGTGCCATTGCGGGCTGCCGAAAATTTCATACTCAGATATCGAATCCCAGATGTAATCGATTCAGCTAAAGAATGCATACGCCGTGCAAATAGTTTGAAAACGAAATGTGCGAAAATTAAAATGGAAAAAGTTGGTCATGGAACAATTGTGCTTTATTTTAAAGCTATTATTACTGATTATTACTATCACAGAATAAAAATCAACTCACATAAGCGTAACAAATGATTGCAAAATTCATAAAGCGAACTTTAAGATGTCCCAGTTTGATGTGACGATTTTTTTACGACATACGTCTGACAGACTTCTATTAGAATCCTGATTTGTAAAACTATCGGCACACAAGATTCAATTTTTTTCGACTTTTGGATTTTGAAAACGAACTTGAATAAACAAAGGTGTATTACATAGATAAAATAAGTGCATCAAGTGTTATAACTGTTGGAAAACCAATATCATGGCAATTAATAATTAATATGATGAATAAATACATACTTTCTTCATTTATTTTTAACTAAACCCAAAAAAACATTTTTATTTTACAAATCCAAAATAAAAATTTGGAATTTTGGATTTTTAGTTTTCAATTGAAAACACGTTTTTTTCGTATTTATGAATTATTCAATCATAATTCAAAATTGGAAAAAATCTGATTATTGTGATCCGATAGTTTTACAGACCAGATTTTTTAATAAAAGTCTGTCAGACGTATAATAATTTACTTTTGATGCACGTGTATGATTGAAATGGATAACATTTGCTTGCGATTTGTAGTTTATTTTTTGTGTGAATACTTTAATTTAGCCACCGAATCAAGCAGATGCAGGTGCCTAACTTTTGCTAAAATCAACACATCATTTTTAGGAGGACTGTCAATGTCTTTATATGCCTTATACTGACAATGTCTTTTGTTATAAGATAATCCAAAACGTATCACAGAAAACTCCTTACTTGAGAATCCGGTTCTGGACTTGCGAATCTGGTTTTAAGACATTTTGAAACGTGGCACACACCCTAACCACCGGGCCATACCTGCTTTGGTTGATATGTGATAAATGTTGGTGTCAATACATGACGGTAGAAGCACGCATTGGTTGCATTGAATGCACGCATTGAATTTTTGACTCTCACCCCCATATCACAGAAACTTTTGGCATTGGGTGCCTAAATTGGTGCTTCTTTATGCAAGAAAACTTTGAAGTTCTATAACTCACGTGAGAATTAGTTTTAATTTGAAAACTTTTGTTCAGAGGTGAGATCGTCTATTCTTACACATGAGAAAAATAAGAAACTCAAAACAAACACAATGTAATGCATTGAAAATTGTATGGCAAAACTTTATGCACTGCTGCTTATGACAAATGCGTCCTTTGGCACCTGGTCTCGGGGCGAAAACTGAGTGCGATATAAAATGCATGTTTGCTATCCAATTAAATGTTTTGACTTTGAGTTTTTCGTGATTGCATTATGAGGAAAAAAAACGAACTCTCATCTGAACAAAAGTTTTTTTTATTTTTAACCGATTATATCGTGAGTTATAGAACTTCAAGTTTTTTGCATAAAGATGCACCAATTTAGGCACCCAATGCCAAAAGTTTCTGTGATATGGGGGTCAGAATGGTGCAGTTAGAAATCTTTCGAGCGGGAGCGAGGACAAGCGCGTTAAGCCCGCGCAGCGGTGGTATTTCAGTTATTACTCACCTTAGTATGCGAACATAAAGTTTTGTGTATTTGAGAAATTCTAGGAAAGTTTCTGGGTTTTGGAAATTTTGCATCTATAACTTGAGAAGTACACCAAAATTAGAAGTTGATTTCAATGTCAAATGATAAAACAATCATTCATATTTTTCAAGGAAAGTTTAAACTTTGTATAAAACATTCGAACGTATATTTTAACTCCAATTGATTGTTTTTTACGGGAAGTACGTTCTCGTTTCGTTCCCGAAACGGCATTGGCTTTGGATTTGGCATTGAGAACGGCATTGGCCATAAACCGCCTAAAAAATTTCAGGAAGTGTTTCTTTGTATTGAAATACATCTGAACCTATCGGTCTTTTTGATGTATTAATCAAGTGACGCAAATTATTGCGGTTGGATAAGCTCAAGAAGAAAATCGCACCCAACGCCGCTTTTGTTGTAGTGAAACATTTGCTTGCGCCACGATTGCAGTCACTCGCTTCAACTGTCATTATGTACGTAACATGAAGAGCTGTGTGGAGAGAATAATGCTTTGTTTTATCACAGCTATGCATTTTCTTTCTTCTGGTCAAGAAAATTGTAATCAACTTAAATAAGGGTTTGCAATTGCAACGAATTAGTAGTTTCTAATTGAAATGGAACCATAGAGAAAGCTTTCCTCGTTCCACTTCTGAAGTTTTCGTGCTAAAATAGTCAGCACATGACATTTTATTGACCCAAAGACACTATTAGCAAAAAAAACTTAAGAGCGCCTGAAAAGTAAATAATTGCTTTTCATCTGATTAAAAAAAAATAATTCCATTCCAACAATTTATGAGGCCAATGCTCGATGACAACTCCGAAGACTATGCCGCTTTAAATGGAATTGCCTGAGAAACGATTTTTAAGTTTTATTATTCCCTTTGAATTACTGCTGTTAACCACCGCTAACCATTAATAAGGCACCTGGTTGGCATCGCACAGAGCGCGGAGTTGGGATATTGAAAATACAACAATATTGCATAATACATATATCATTGAACAGTTTGACTTTCTGGGAAAACTACCTTTTTTCTTGAACAGTTCTGTAATGTAATGAAAATTTACGTGGTAATTACAGTTAAGGCATTTCAGACTTTTTACAGTAAACTGGGCCCCAAGCCCCTCAATATGCACTCATGTTCATTTAAGGGTCAAGTGGTCAGCTGTGACCGTGTACTTGAACTGACGCAACAGGCCGAAACTTTGTGCAAAACACTGGAGGAAAATTCATCGAAACGGTTAGACATCAGGGGTACATCCGTTTAGGTATCAAATGCTAGCAAAAAACTTAATTTATAAACTTCAACTCAACTAAATGAACGAAAATGATACTCAAATCTTAGCAGAAACTGGTAGTTTAATAAAAAAATATCAACTCAAATTTTTTTCAACTGAAACTAAGGCGAATCCGAGGAGACACCATCAGACTATAAATGAGCTACAGCACATAACGTACACAGGTATACGTTCAGTTTTCCACCTCGACGTATGTCCGTATCTGTCCGAAAACATTATTTTGAAAAAAAAAATAATCAGTTGTCTGAAATGAGTTGTTTTACAAAAGAAAAGTCAGGATTGCATCACTAAATTCAACTATCCTTTTGCTAATAAAAACTGGGCAAAAAGTGATTTCAAAAATTGATTATGTTTGCACACTAATTTATATCAAACACTATTTCCATAGTTTGAACGACTTCGGTTTAGTCATGACAACAGGCTATACACGTTAGTAGAGGGTATCGTTTAGTATGAGGCTAGTTTCCTGTTAAGGTTTATGATTAGGCTTTTAATTTGACATGGGCTTGGGCGCGCAGCGCTCAGCGCTCAAGCCTTTGCCAAATACACTGCCTATGCCTAAGCGTACACTGAAAATTATAGTTTTTGTCGATGAAAAAAACGTAACAGTTGATAACAGACGTGACAACAAATAACCACCAGATACACGTTTTTAGGAAACAAATTAACTAATAAACTAATAAACTTTCATATTCGGAACCTCTTTTAGTTAACTCATTTAATTAAAGATCGAATAACTACTTAGAACTAATTTATACACATGTTTTCTCTCCAGAATATTGAGGTCGTTTAATGGTAAAGCTGAACTTTGATTGTGTAGCCGGTATTTGTGAAGTTTAACATAAAAAATAATTTAACATGTTGCTGAAAAAACCTTAAATTTCAACCATCACAAGTTTATGTTACCATCAAATCGGGAGTTTTTTTGGCCCACCATGTACATGTACTGTATGTATGTTGTCTATAACTCATACACGGATTGTGAAGAATCACATTTTTGTCAATTAACTTATATTTTAAATTAAGAATGTACATGAGTCGAGAGCAGATTGATCGTATCGAAAAAATTTCGGAAAGCTATACCACAAGCGTCCTAAAAATGGATCAAGCGAATCGCGATACGAGCCAGGCTAGTTGATCACTGACAGTTTCTGGTAACAGTAAAAACTGTACATAAGCACCATTATAGAGAATCAATTTGGCAGTCGTAGACGCTGAAGCGATGGCTTCAATCCGGGAGACCAAACAAGGATACGGTGGTTTAAAAAAAGTGTGGGAAGACTACTCGATAAATTGTATTATTCAGGTAATGCGTGTCATTCATACACTGAAGTAGTGCATATGTACATATAAACTGATGTCTGACGAAAAAAAGTATTCGATTGATTAGGAACCGTTATTAAAAAAACCGTAAATGTGTTGACTAAATATAACACGCATATACATTATTACTGCTAAGCAAATAAACGCGAAGAGAATAGGAATCAAAAGTTTAGGGATTATAAACTGTTGACGTATAATTGAGGAACCTATTTATTTACATAAGTACTATATTTTAGGGATAAGTTCACCCAATTCAACAAAATGAATCTTTATGAAAAAGCAGGATATCCGTATTTGCGACACGAAAAATACGATTCAACTTAAAACGCCTTGCCTGAGAAAACTTACAGGTTGTATGGGAAGTGTGGCCCCTCTTATCAAAATCGAGTTATGTGGTGTTTCGGAACCTACCAGGGTAGTGTAACAATACACTATGACCGTTTGGCTCAAAATTTCTCAAAACCGGAAATATCCGGATTTTTCGATTTTGGCTGTAGGGCATGCGTCACCATGCGATCAGCTCACTTTGAACGGCGGCCGTCATCGATAGAGACTTCCAATCACTAAATGAATAACATGGTATGAAAGTAGACTTAATTCTGCGTGTTTTAAGCCCTATTTGACCGCATTTGATGGAATATTCAATAAAAAAACCGACCCCGAAAAATTTTGAAAATTAATTTTTTTTTAAAGTTTGACATACATGTCAAAATAAAAAAAAGTTGCAAGATTTATCCAGACAAACCGAGTATGAGGGATGATGCCCCCATAGTAGACCTACAAAAATATTATGTGCTGCCCCCCCCCCCCCCCCCCCCCCAACATGGCCCCATTTTTCCGAGCTACGAGTCATTTTTTGTAAAAAATCGCTAAATTTTCGAATTTTCAGCTATTTTTCGTATATGGTTGATTGTTTATCGGCGAATTGTGCGTTATAATACCTTCCCCTGAGAGGCAAAGTAATGATAGAATACTTCCATTTGCTTTAGCCAGTCTTTAAAAGATGATAAATAGGGCTTAAAGGCTGAAAATGACCAAAAACGACGAAAAACCCTAAATTTCTGTTTGCTCAAAATAGAGAGGTTTTCACGTTGTAAGTAGGCAAGAATGAGTCGAGAAGGGTATATAGTGGAATATAAAATGTTTTTTGTTCCATTTATCAATTATAGAATTAGCCTCAACGTCAAAATACTAGTATTAGGGGTTTTGAACAGTCGTTTCAGCGATTTTTTTTATAAAATTCGTCAAATTAGGGGATTTCCTTTAATTTTCCGTTCGTGGTTCAAGGTTTTTCAGTAGTTAGTCCATGACAATACAATCCCCTGATAGGAAAGGTAATGAGGGAATACTTTATTTGATTTAACCAGTTTTCAAAATTTTAAAAATAGACCTAAACGGCTGAAAATGACCGAAAACGATGGAAAAGTATAATTTTGATGTTTACTGAAAATAAAATAAGTTTTACCATTGTAATGAAGCAAGATGAAGAGAATATCGTTTTATACAGTATTTATAGTTTATATTCATCAATTACAGAGTCAAAACACAGGTAATGGAGGTTTTTAACAGTCGCTATCAGCGATACTTCCCTGAAACTCAAACATGATGCTGTCGGGGAATGAACGGTTAAATACACCTTTCTTCGTTTCAATCGGTCACACACATGTACTTGAAATGGTTTTTCTGGATAGATTTATTTTTGGTTTTTCATCCGTTTTATTCGACATAGCTTGCTAATACATCCATTTTTATCCTACATACATACATACATACATATGTACATACTTACATACGGATGTATGCGGATTGTTCGTCAACTGCCGCCACTGCCTACTGCAGTCACAATTTTCGAGTCAACTGCCGCCGTTTTTCTGAAAGTTTCCGGCTGCAGTTGACTCGCTCGAAAGTAGCGTCAGTTGTCTTATGAAAAGAAGAATGATTCATGTTATCAATAAAGGATTCATGCAAGCAATGATAAGTCTGATGCAGTTGACTAGCATTAGGATGATGAACATACTTAACAAACGAATCCCACTTGTGCGCTCCGCGCGGTGCTAACGGGCCTTACGATAGATTATCAGCGGTTAACGAACAGTAATACATAACAGGCAATAGTAAAACTTTGGATAAATTGTCTGCGGCCTTTACATTGATTGCTTGAAACATCTTTTATTGACTAAATTAAAGATTCTTAAGGCAACTGACGCTAATTTCTGCGAAACAACGGCAGCCAGAATTTTTTTTCAAATTAGTGGCTGCAAATGACGTACGACAACTGACGCCACTTTCTGGCGAGTCAAATGCAGCCGAAAAATTTCAGAAAAAGTGCCGACAGTTGACTTGATAATTGTGGCTGCAGTTGGTGGTGGCGGCAGTTGATCTATCTTCATGTATCAAGGGACGGCCGTTAGGCCGTTCCCTTAATATGGTTCGATTAAGATAAGCTTTTTTGCGGGTATCTCGATCTAGCCTTGTCGTATCGACTTCTAGTCCATCGGTTTTCTCGTGTGATTTTACATATCCCTGGCTATTTTTTCCTGTTAGGGATGAATTTTCATTTTTCAGGTCCAAAAACGATGAAAATGCGATTTTCCGTTTTTTCTTCTCCACCCAAAACGATGTCAGCAAGTTGGGCCGAACGGATAAAGCTGAAAATTGGTACATAGGTTAAAATCACGTCCAGGACACGATTTCCTGAGTGTCCTGCAGATTTATTAAAAAAATGTCAAAAATCGCAGGCAAAATGGAGAAAGAATTGTTGTATGAGCGATAGGGTGGTCCGATCAAACTAAAATTTTAACTGGATGTGTACTACATTTGTCGAAGTATGTTACGCTATTCAATTTATCATTCTACTCAAAAACACAAAAAGCGCATAAGGTCATGTGAGGAAAAAATTTGACGAAAATTTTTTGTTTTGCTTTAATACTCGTGTTGAAAGGATTTAATCGTTGTGAAAAACGCCTACCATATGCGGAATCAAATTTCAGTATGACCCTTATTCGACACATTTTCCGATAAAATAATCGTACTTTGCCAAAAACTTGAAAAAACTGATGTAGAAAGTTTCAACGTTTTTGACGACTGTTGCTCCTTCGAAAATCAGATTATCTCAAGACATAAACCCTTGAGACCCATTGCATTTTCTGAATGTCTAGAATGACTGAAGTTGTATCGAACGTAGAAAAGATGATTCTTTGCGTATTCTCAAAAAATATTTATGAGCCGCCAAAAACCGGTGAAAATTCAAGTTCACTTAATCAAGCTGTTTCAGCCACATTGGATTCCAAAAATTTTATTTATGCAAACACAGGAAAAGCTTCATTTTAACAGGAGGTATAGAGGGATTACAGTTCTATTAAATTATGTTTTTAAAATTTGATCAGTACTTTTAAATAAATTTTTATGATCCGTCAAAATGTACAGAAATGAAGAAAAACGGTTAAAAATGTTTTTTCGAAGTAAATTTTATTCTTCCTTGCTAGACGTGAACGAACATCAATAAAACACCTCAGAACCTTATTATAAGTAGTCTGGAAGTAAGGAAAAAAATTCTAGATCCACATGGTACATGGCGTTCGATGTTAAGTACAGCTCGGCGCTAACCTAACAATAGTCAAGTTTTGAAGCTATTTTAATACTAGATATAATAATAAATTTTTGATTTGAAACTAGGATTGATGTAGCGAATCAACTTTTAAAATATTTTTCGTCAAGGTAGTATAGTGGATATTGCGTTTACAAGTTAGACGGGTGGTGCTGGGTTCAAAACCCCTGAAAAACTAAAACAACGAAAGTGTTAATTTGTTTTATTTTTGATATAATATACTTCTCCCAAACTTTAAGTGTGAATTTTAGATATAATAAGGCAGCTTTTAACTCACTATATTACTAATTCGATGGACTACTACGATGGATTGCTAACTAATGGACTTTTTTCATCATTATGTCTGTTATGTAATGACTCCTTTTACAAGGAAAAAATTTAAGGGGCTCGCAAACGATCGCTGTTCACAAATATTATTGTTATTCAATATTCGAAAATCTAAAGTTATAAAAGGGCATGAATCTCATAAAAAAATTCAACTCATAAAGCATTTTTGTTACATTAGCACGTATGATTAGTCATCATACTGTACATTTGATTTGTTCACACATGAAAAAGTTATAGACAAGCAACTAAAAATGCCCTTAAGGCATGGGGAGTAACGAATATGGTTCGATCCTGGCTAGTCCAATCGTGAAAAAGTATGAGACAAGAAATTTTAATCTCATATTTTAAATAGTCTGATCGTGAAAAAGCAGGAAACAAGATTTGCGATGAATCACGAAAAAAAGTTTGTACTTCATTAAAGGGCACGCCATACTTCGCTGAAACCGAAACAGAAACACGAAATTTCACCCGAAACGCGAAACGTTTCAAATTGACGCCATACTTTTCTTCGGTTTGTTTCTGTTTCGGCCGAAACTGAAGCAAATTCCTTCCTGTGTTTGTGTTTCAGGTGTTTTTCGAATAAATCCGAAAAACATGCGAAACAAGCTGCCAAGCAGGCTGACAGCTGACCAATTTGTTTTTTCAACAGTTGGAGAAACACGCACCATATTCTTGATTAAAAAATATACTTTTATATTATCGAACATGTAGAAAAAGAATAAATTTGATTCAAATTGCAGAAATTAGTGTTTGATGTAGTTTTCCCCCTCTTAAGCTTTTTACTCAGCCGCCGCATGCGCTGGCTGTGAAGTTGGTCAGAAATGGCCAAGGGGGTGGTAGGGGGTAGGGGCTAAAACACAGTGCATCCGCTCTCCAGTCGTTCAATTCAACAGACATGGCCTCTGTCAGTGCGCGGGCTTTTTGAAATCTGTCTGTGTGGGTTCTGTGTTTCTGTCATGACGACATACTCCGTATTTCTGGTCGGAAACACGAAACTGAAACATGAAACTGAAACGTTTCAGTTTCGGGGTGAAACGAAGTATGGCGTGCCCTTAAGTCAAGAATCAAACCAAATTACACGAAACATAGTTGTGACTTTTCAGTGGGAATTAAATCCCCTTAATTTCGTTTAGTTCGTTGTGGTGAGCATGAGTAGTTTTACTTCGGTTTGTGTGACAAATCTGCCATGAAACATTTTTCATTTCATTTTCATCCAATAATGATGGTATTTTTTATAAGACACTTATGTTTCAAAATTGAATACCAGCATTTTGAATAGGATAAATCTTACCACAACAATCGTGAAAAGTCCCGAATATGTTTCGTGTAATTTGGTTTGATTCTTGACTTAATGAAGTACAAACTTTTTTTCGTGATTCATCGCAAATCTTGTTTCCTGCTTTTTCACGATCAGACTATTTAAAATATGAGATTAAAATTTCTTGTCTCATACTTTTTCACGATTGGACTAGCCAGGATCGAACCATATTCGTTACTCCCCATGCCTTAAGGGCATTTTTAGTTGCTAAAAAATTGGCGTTTTCTACTGATATTTATTGGATACGTATCCTGAAAGCCCGAGATCTTAAAATTCAAATGGTTTCAAAAAGTGGAGTTCTCAACATTACAACCTGTAAACGGATGGCGCAAGGCGCCACAAATTCGACGTTTCCACACCTCTAATTTTCAACCTAGAGGTACCATGGAAGCACGAGAACGGATGGTGCGTAGCGCCAAAATTTTGATGTTTTCAGTACTTCTGCTTTGTACTGGAGACATTCCTGTAAGCCCGATAACGTATCTCTACTTACTTACATGAATTATGTAGTTGAAATAGACCAAGAACACTGTATATTTGATATGCCTTTTTGATTCATTCTTGCTCCATAAAGTGGTAAAGTTATGGTATTTTCAGCAAACATCAAAATTTTACTTTTTCATCGTCATTTTCAGCCGTCTGGATAAATATTTAAACTTTTTTTTATTTTGACATTTATGTCTCCAACTTGACAAAATTTTCAAAAAAAGTTAATTTTCAAAATTTTTCGAGATTGATTTCTAAATTGAATATTCCATCAAATGCGGTCAAATAGAGCTTAAAACACGCATAATTAAGTCTTCTTTCATATTATGTTATCCATTTAGTGATTGGAAGTCTGTATCGATGACGGCCGCGGTTCAAAGTGAGGTGACCGCATGTTGACGCATGCCATGCAACCAAAATCGAAAAATCCGGATATTTCCGGTTTTGAGCAACTTTGGACCAAACGGTATTGATACACTACCCTGGTAGGTTTCAAAACACCACATAACTCGATTTTGATAAGAGACGCCAAAATCTGTAAGTTTTATCAGGCAAGGCGTTTTAAGTACGGGTGAGTACGGCGAAGTATACATACAGGGTGGCCCAAAAGTTTATGTACACTTTTTGGTCATCTTTTTCGCGTGTGTAAAATCATAATATTACAACGGGAAAATAATGGTCAGACTGGAAATTTCCTGAAATTTCTAAAAATGCCCTCCGTTCTGTTCTCAGATGAGTATTTCACGAGTTATACACACAAACGTATAAAAACACTTTTTTAATCACGTTTAAAATTATGTGTTATTCATATTGATTGTGAGTATTTCAGCGTAATTACTGCAAATAAAGTAGAAAAAAATGCTAACTAGTATATAACGCTACTTCAGATTACCCAGAACAGGCAAAACCGCCAAACCATGAAACATTAGCGTTATGCGATGTTCAAGTGCACGTGCATTGACTACAATCGGATTGCATCAGGGCTATTTTAGATGAAAACCTTGAAAATTATGCTTAAAATTTATTCATTTATCACTTTCAAAACTACTTCATTGGTAGTATAAACCATTTCATTGAAAATAGCCCTGATTCAAGACGATTGCAGTTGCAGTGCACATGCCCTTAAAAAGGCTGATATCGCATTTGACTTATCTGGTTAATCTTAATTAGCGTGAATTAGCAGTTAGAAGTTAGCAGTTATTTTTTCCGCTTTATTTGTAGCACTTACGCTGAAATATCACAGTTAATATGAATAACACAAGATTTAAATCGTGAATGAGGGGAAAACAAGCGTAAAAAGTATAAAAAACGTGTTTTTCTACGTTCCTGTGTATAATTCGTGAAATACTCATCTGAGAACAAAACGGAGGGCATTTTTGGAAAGTTCATGTAATTTTCAGTCCACCCATTTTTGTCTCGTTGTAATTCCATGATTTCACACACGCAAAAAGACGACCAAAAAGTGTAAATAAACTTTTGGGCGACCCTGTATGTACACTATGTATGTATAGTCCATTTATCGAGTTAAGTTTCATTCTAACCTGTCGGAGAATTTCCGACACGGGAATTATTTTCAAATTAACGGGCTCTCCCTCCATAATCAAGGCGAGATAAACCCTCTCAGCACAAATTGATAACTAATTTGTGAACGTGTAATTTTTTATGGTGAGAGCCCGTGTTACGTGAAATAAACTAACTTAAATAAAAAAATTAAAACATGGAACTATTGTTCAATTCAGGCAGGCTTTAAGTTAAGTTGGTTATCAAAACAGTCGTACTAGTTAAACAGTTGATATTTCAGAATTTTTGTCCCTATACAGGGATACCTTGTGATAATATTACACGCACCCAAATAAATATTTTATTTTGTGTTGAGCCGGATGTTTTTGCCTCCCCTGTGCAGGGAATCCCGCGCGAATTTGAAAATAATTTCCGTGTCAGAAATTCTCCGACAGGTTAAAATGAAACTTAACTTGATAAATGGACTATATGTATGCAATACCTGCAGTCTCTGAACTAATAAACGGCTGAAAATCGTTATTCTATAATGGCCCAAATATGGGTCAAGGAATGCCAAATCATGGTTTCCATTGGTGGTTTCACTGTATAAACAAAAGCAAGTCCGTCCAAGGAACGGTCATGGTCAATCCGTTGCCCATGCCGCACCATGTTTCACCATTTTCGCACCATTTTGGCAAGTATGGCGCATAAAAAGGTAGTATAACATTTTTACGCAGAAAACAAGTAGATGAGACAACAGAGAAGCGGTTTATGAAACAATATAACGTTGTCCAGTTTACGTACGTTATGTACAAGGCCAATTTTTTTTCGTGTTTGATTCGTTATTGTGAAAGTTATACAAACGCTGTAAGATTGCGGTAAAAAGCATTCGATCAAGCATGTTTTGACCTACGGAATGATTTGCTACTAGTGTTTTTAATCACTTATTTCTTAACTGTTCCATGCGATTTTAAAAATACGCCGAATTTCACATCGAAAAGTTTATATTTTGTGGTGAAACTGAATATATACTCATAACTTTTGCACGATGTTTGGATCACATAACCATCACATACAAAATACTATTAACTAAATGTGTTTTCGAAAAAATTTATAACTTATCAACCAAAAAAGTATGTTCGGTTTGGCCTCCCTCAGAAGCAATGACTCATGACAATAACAGTACGCACGCACGTAACTGCTTAATGGCTGACTATAAACAACAACGTTTTTTAACACACCAAATGTAAAAAGTTTAGAAACAAAAACAATTTATTTGAACAAAACCTAGAAACCGACAATCAAGCGATAGTTTTGCAAATCTATTCAGTTTTACCACAAAATACGAAGTTTCCTATGTGAAATCAGCGTTTTTTTATAATCGCGTGTACAGGTAAAAAAATAAGAGATTACAATTTACTAGCACATCAATTTGTAAAGCAAAACATGCCTAATCGAATGTTTTTCACAGGGTTTGTATAACTTTCAAAATAACCGCTCAAACGCGACACGTTTGTCCTTCCTGTAGGTAATCGGAGTCAAAACTTTTTATGAAATATAGTTTTATTGGTCGAAAGAATGGGCGTTTAAAAAACTTCGGTTCGGGAAACTTTTGGGGTTCGGAATCAGCTGTTTATTAGGTCAGAATCTGTAAGCTTATATCAGTTCCTCTATGTATTGAAACGGGTAACGGTTTTTAGCATAGAAATCAATACCTACCTCCCTAGTAACCTAAAAAAATTATAAGATATCCCCCCGATATTTCAATTGCTGAAAATTACTGGCGAACGGTCACTCAGTTTACTGTGTAACTGGGGTAAACCCGTTTCAGGACAAATGATGATCAAATAAAAAATAACAATTGCAGAAAAAATTTGTGTACCATCCTTTTGTGCCGATGTTGATGGCTCCGTGTTCAAGTAGAATTGAACCAATATGACTGAAATTTGCTTTCTGGAAAAGAAGAGAATTTGGCAATTGTTTGATTTATATGAAAAGTTTGACAAATGTAGAAAATTTCACAAGCCATGATAAGTCGATTTGATCAATCTTTAGAAAAAAATCAATTCGAAAACTGTCAACATGGCGGTATGAAATGTATAAATTACAGTTTAAGACATGCAAACAAAAACATAAATTGATGGTAAAAAGTGGTTATGTGTCTTTCCTTTCAGCAACAGAAAGTGCAAAGAATTATAAAATCGATGGAAAGCTTCGAAGAAACGCGAAAATCTATTGTGAAGTAAGTTATTTTACATTAAGCGTGAGCATGACAGATTCATTAACGGATACTTTTTCAGAAGAATGAAGGAAATACAGTTACGAGTCGTTGGTTTGTATCGCATGAAAGCGGAAGTTTCAGAAACAATAGAGGTACAGTTAGAATTTATAAATCCAACAACGATACAATTGTAATCATTTTTCTCTGCAAATCCGGTTACAAACATTTTCAAGTTGGCGACCGCAATTCACAACGGTAATTCTGTGACTTTCCTAAAAGTTTTATAAGAGATCGGATTCTCCCTCAAATTCGGAGAATATTTTTACGTTAACATATTAATTTCGCACGTAAAAAGAAAAAAATACAAAGTAAGCATAAGAGTGGCAAACAGCTCCTCGAACCATAAGCTAAAGTATGTTTTTTTTTCAATTAAATGTTGACTTGTGGATAATAAAGGGGCCACTTTTGAGCTGTTATTGTGCAAGTTAAACAGTATTTGTGAGATTGTGGTAAATAAAACACATTCGAATAGACAAGTTTACGACAGACGAAAAACAAAACAAAAATACGCGTACGTGCACTTGAACCCTTAGCAGCGATAATTGCTAGTAGATTGAAAATGCGCGCCAAACTGGTCATCGTTTTCACTTCACGTTGTGTTGTATTTTTGTTGCATTCGTTTGCTTGGTTGTGGGTTTCTAAGCTTTGCTGATTTCCATATTAAAATTAACTGATTTAAATAAAATAGCTGAACAATGGTTTGACACATTTTTATATTATTTGTAAACGTGACGACATTTTATAATTGTTGATTTCCGGAATTTGTGTCACGTTATTATACTTTATTTTCGCTAATCAAACACAGGAATGGGATATTCTGTGTAGAAAAACCTAATTCAAATTATATTTGTTCAGTTGTTATACCCTAATAGCAAAGTGGGATACCAAGTCACAATAGTGAAATAACGGTCATCCGATTTACAATGACAATCACTGATCATCAGCATTGTTCTTGAATGCGCTGTGTCTCAACCCGGGATCGAACCAGAAACGTCGGCGAGCGAGACCGGCGCCTAAACCACTTGACGAAGGAAGCGACGAAAGTTGCCAACGCCCATATGTATCAAGCCTTGCCTACGAATGAGCAAACTTGTGAGCAACATTTTTAGCTTAAAAAAATTCATTCAAAAGTTATATCAACTTAAAAACCCAATATACGTGAAACGAGTTGTTGAATCCAATGATTAAGAATACTTCACTAATTAACATCCGATGAAAAATGACTTCATGATTTAAAAAGAAAAAATTCTCGGTCACACTGTTTTCCTATTTTTTGATATTACTATTTCCAAAGAAAATATACTGTTCACTTTTCTCAGCTTTTTCCATTACTGAAATTTTATATCACGCCGACTTAAACAAATGATTATTTGGATTATTTGCCTATTTTAACGTTTGCAACCATATTTTCGGGCTTGATAGAACATTTGAATAATGAGAAAAGCTGGAAAGGTGAAACACCAAGATTTATGGTTATTTCTGGATTTGAGCTAAAATTGCATGTTGCCCACAAGTCAGTGCATTCAACGTTGGCAAGGCTAGATACATATATTATTCCTAGATTACATGAAGTATCTTATTCCTGTTTTTTTTGATTAGCTAAACAAATGCAAGAACGTATAAATCCTGAAAATCGGAATATATTAAACTAGAATATTTTTTTAATTTTCGTATTTTTCACAAAGCAATATGCGTGACCAATAGAAGTCACGGCTATTTTTACAGGCGGGTATCTAGCCTGATTAGTACAAATATTATTATTATAATTGCGTAAAAATACGTTTTTACGTGCCGCATCCACGTTTACCTCATGTAACGTTTGACGTCATAACTCAATTTTGGGGCCGATCCAGAAAATGTTACCTTTTCCCCATCATCGAATAGCAATTAAAAAAAAAATCGTTTCTGATATGTTCTCATGGTGGTCGCTTGGTCATAGACAGCATATTAATGTGAAGTCCGGTGTTTTTTTATTGCAATTAGCAGTTAATAACGTACAAATTAAAATGTTGTAGAACATAATTCTTTTATGTTAATACATGTTTAACAGGATGGTTTTAGAACAATTGCAGCTTATGTATAACTTTGAAACAACTGCTCAAACGCGACATTTTTTCAGCCTCCCATTAATAACAGATATTGTGAAAGTTAAAGACACATGACAATGCGGTACAGCTAATACGGTTAAGAATATTTTTGCTAAAAAATAAAGTCATATTATTATGTTATACGGTTTTAGCAACAACGGCATGAACATTTATAAATCCAAATGTTTTGAAACAAAAGTCAACCGAGTGTATGTGTAAATATATGTGGGTTTCGTTTGCTCTATTTTGTTTACTACTTGTTTAGTTTTATATTTTTGTAACGTTGATTTGCTGTTAAAACCACGTAGTATTGTTTCAATCAGCTCCTTTTCATGGAATATTTTGTAACCGAACCACTTCAAAGGCGTTCATGCTGAAGCGCCTGTATGCTTAGTCATTGCCCTAAATGAACAATCCAACTAAAATTTGCATTATTAACAAAAATATATTATAATATAACTAGGGATGGGCACCGGGACAGAAAAACCGGGACCGGGACGGGACCGGCACTTTGATTTAAACCCGGACCAAGCAGGGAAGGGTCTTTGATTTTTTGAAAAAAAAACGGGACCGGGCCGGGACAGGGACTTTGACTTTTGAAAAAAAATCGGGACCGGGACGGGACCGGGACTTTGATTTTTGAGAAAAACCGGGACTGAGACGGGACCGGGACTTTTTTTTACAGGGACCGGGACTGACATCCGGGAAAGCAAGGGAAAGTCCCGGTGAAAAAACCGGGACAGCAAGGCAGGGTCCTGCTGAAAAAAACTGCGACATCAAGGCAAATTCTCAGTGAAAAAACGGGACTTTGGTGTAGTGGGAGAGTGAGTGATTTATTTTCTTCGATTTACATAATTTTTTGTGTTGTGTGATTGTTGAACTCATTTCACCAACTACAAAACAAATATAAACCAAACAAATACAAAGAACAACAAAAAACTTTAAACATGTAAACATAAAAAAAACTGGTTGGAACTCGCCGTTCTTTGCAACACAGAAGTCCCGGGGACTTCGGGACTTTGAAGAACCGGGACCGAGACGGGACCGGAACTTCGATTTTCGAGAAGGTTTTTTTTGTCCCAGTGCCCATCCCTAATTATAACTACCTTCGGACTTCATTTGTTTCATAACTATTGTTATGATTCATACTGTTTATACAGTAATATCAGCAATCTATCGAATTTTAAAACACAAAATGCACTATTTATCGCCGAAATCTTTGGAAATTCACCAGTAACAACAAATAATGGCTGACTAAAACTTTAGTCATACATTATTTTTGAGTCAAAATGTGTTTAACCGAAAGCGCTGTATTGCAGTGTCATAGGTTTTCAACAACTTTCTCAATATCTATTTTGAAAGCGCCACGTTTTGTAGGCACCATGTACAAAGATACAGACAGAATGTATAAAGATTGAAATCTTGTTCCAAACGAAATGTTGAACTATTGAAATTGAACTCTTGGAAACTTTTTTTCAAGACGATGTTGGACAACATAGACCTGCTTATGGATCTTTCTGGTCGCTGGATACACGTTTCACAGTTTTTTGTGGGCTTCAAAACTGTGGTAAATGAGGATTGGACCCGATTGGTTAACGACTTCATTGTTGGAGCAAGAGGAGCGACATCCGCTTTCAAGGATGACCGGTTAGTTGATAGACTAATAAGGCATGAACTATAAATTAATAATTGATAACATTGAATCGGAAACAATGGCGGTCAGAAGTTATTTTAGTTTGTTTCATTAGAGTTGTTTTATTTTTGTGAAAACTAGATTCAATGCATATCCATTGATGTAAAACGTTTTTGTTCAAAATTTGCAACATGGGGAGGGGGTGTCGCACATAAACGTTTCATTGAGATGGACCTTTCAAGTTTGATAGAATTGACCAATTTGAAAATTTGCGCAAGTTTGTAAAAAAAAAGTATTTTTTGACGCTTAATAAAAAAAGCTTCTAGTAAGAAATGTTAAGGTCAATATTCATGAACACCTCATTTTTGTACTTTTCTACCGTCGGCAGGATATTCATTTTTTTTTGTTCCGATTAGCACCCACATATATCGGAGTAAAAACAATTGAAAAAAGTACCATTACAGAAGCAAATGAAACAATTTCATTAAGTGAAGCATCGAAAGCGTTTTGAATGCAAAATGCTCATTTTTGTCGAAAACCAACGCGATTGTTTTAACAAAGTATAAAAAAATCAAATCGAAGCGATTTTGATACGCTTTTCAACTACAAAGTTCTGCGGAATAAGCATGCGTATATTTGCCAAGTTATGAACGGTTCGTCTGACGAAACACGTGATAACCCATGAGTTAATGGTTTTGAAACATGTTTCAAGCTCTGAAGAAAGTTGCACGTTGGCCTGGTGCCTGTTTTGCTAGAATATTTTTTACATGGTAAATGATTTTATGTTGAAGTTTTTATGTTGGAGTGACTTTTTCTAGTTGTTGTCTTTCTGTTTGACGTGTTAATCGTAACAAAAAAGCTGCCAAGCCAGCGGACAAGCCAACGGTCCAGCAGTAAAATACCAAAATGAAGGAGTTTGTAATTTTTTTCTTTAAAATTGCTGATGTATGTATGTAGCTTTACAAAAATTTGACGTCAAAAAAGTTTTGTCAAATTTTTTTACAAACTACACAAAAATGTTTCCAATTGATCAATCTATCACAAATTAATGGACATTTTCATTAGAACTTTTAAGTCGAACACCCTGTACATATAATGTAGTACTATGCTATCAGTACTTTTATAACAGGTTGCCAGTTTGATAGACAATGATCGGTGAATGAATTCTCTGAACCACCGATTTACGATCCATAAGTCCAAATTTCCAAAATTCAATGTTGTAGCTACTACAAAACGTGTAAAGTGAGTTGATGATGTCATGATGATTATGGCCTTGGGTTTTCCACTGCTCGGTTTATTTTTGCAACGTTAATTCAAAGTCACGAAGAGTGCTAGAAAATCGACCCAATATTAAAAACACCGTTGAGAATAATTAAGACCGACATCAAAAACATCAGTTTTATTGTTAATTTGATAATAGATACAACAGTAGTGAACGGCGTGTCAGGATTTCATTGTTATTTGGAGATCCTTTGTTGTTTTCTAGTTCTGGTGGGTACATCAGTTGACATCATAACATTACCGCCCATCGCCATCAGTATACCATCCATCGTCTCTGTTAACTTGATCACCGATGCTTGCTTAGCTTTCCTTTATGATAAAACATGTCATGTTGATAACTTGAGTCTGTGTAAATAGTAAACGAACGCTTATGTGGTGTTTTCCGTGGTTGTTAAACAGTAGTTTCATAAACTCTGTCAGGCTATTCATAATACAAGTATGGTTCATTTTTGTGTAGAGTGTACTGAAATTGAATTTAGCAATGCTACCGATAACGACCTAAAATTTGTTGAAATCAATTTTTAACGCAACGCTGGTATCAATCAAAAAGTATAGCCTATAACATCTCTCATGCGTTCTCTCAGCTGTTTGACAGTAGTTGACAAAAAGCTGTTTAATGTGCTTAAGTATCGAGTTTAACGGTAAAGCTACAGGTTTAGCGCTAAAAGAAGCTGTTCCTTTGATGAATCGGAACTTCACAGGAGTTTAGTGAAGTATAGCAAAAAAAACAATTGTAGTCATTTTCTGTTCCACAATCAACTGCCCTGTTATTCACTCACTCTGTGAGGCTCACCACGGTTTACGATAACCGAACGGTGTCTGTATCCGAAAGTTATACTGATTGGGAATCCATACTGCGAAACCAGTTATCAGTTATAATCACCAGTACTGCGCGACCAGCGTCGACGGTGGTTTGACGGCAGTTACATTATTTTGAGCTTTACATTGAGACTAAAAGCAGTTTGATGATCATTTTTTTTCTATCCACACCTTATACATAATTTTTATCATGTTTTTATAGTTTTTTCACTCCTCTTAAAGCAATTTGGAGCGAATCCCAAAATGCAAGGAAAGTCACTAAGGAACTAATAGAATTAACTTCTTATAAAAATGAAATTGGATGCCAGACAGTTTATTCATGTCTATACATGGCGTGTTTTGTAGCAAGCACGTTGTTTTCGATGTGTCTTCATCTTGATCAACAATTAAACTAGTCTTTTATTGTAAAATTCAGAAGACCTTTCACTTTTTTGATGCGACACAGGGCAACTTACACTTTGTTTTCAGTTCTGTTAAATGACAGCAATTGTTATCATATCAGTTAATTATTTGTAATGATTAAAACTCAATTGAATGATTCATATTTACCTAACTGCCTTCAAACGACCGTCGACGCCTGTCACACACGAACAAACGCATGCTTTCTGATATCACATATATACTACCTAAAAAGCAATTCTAATGAATGAAACACAACTATACACATATACCAGGTCCCAATACTTGTTTTTTTACACCTCCTGAAGGTTTCAGCCCGATTCATAAACCCAACCGTGTTTTATAGGGAGAAGACACCCAAATTGAGGGTGGGCCTAAACTTTTGACTGCCACTGTATATCATACATACATACATACATATGTTTACGATTTTTCAGGAAAATGTATGATACTATGACATCCATGTACAAAGACGTGGGTAAGTCATTGACCGAAACATTGTTTCATGCAGCTTCATTTTCAATCAGAATCCGGGAAGTTGCCACATCGTACGAACAATTTTCAAGGTTAGATATCAGCTGAACTTATGATCATAAAACACTCGAGTACACAAACATGTTCATTGGTATAGCTAAATTATCAACTTTATAGACTTAAAACAACAACAAATTTGTTCTTTTGATTAAAGCTTTATAACCGTAATGTTGTTCACAGTTTTTGGTATTGATAATAATGAAGGTTTCTATTTGAAAGAACGGAAATAGGTGTTACTTGTGTGTTTCGGTAACTTGACGGGTAAACGTTAATTTAACATTACTTTTACTGAACGGGAAAAAAGTGGGCTTGAAAGCTGAGTCAAAGATTCATCTTAAGACGCTTTCATTTTTTAGGAATTCACTAAATAATAACTCTACTTGTAGGGGGTTTCGCGGCATCATCTTCCATCAATATACTGAAACATTATTTCATAACTCATAACTTTTATATTCACTTTTTTCATTACTTTTCAACGTGAGATAAAAAAGTGATCTTGCTAAAATCATTTCAAGCTTTGTTGACATGTGGTTGAAATTCCACAAAGAACTTTTCCGCATAAAAAAAATTCAGGTCACACATGATTGGTCCGTTATCTAATATGTCACAATTGATGACGTTGAACGCTCAATCATCGGAGAGCAGTATCGAATCAATGGAGAGAGAAATTGAACGTCGAGTTAAAACGTGTGTTATTTTGACAGTTAATAGTGATGCGACAATTCAGTATATAACCTGCATATTTAGATTCCAACGTTCCGTACGTATAGCTATCAAACGAAACCAAACTAGTTAAGAAAATTGATTTTGCATCAAAAGAATCCACGTTCCAGAAGGATGATAACGGATACGTTATTGCACACGATAATATCTACAAAGATCGGACTCAGACCCAAAACGCGAATTCTTGATTCGAAGTATTCATTTTAGGGCTAACGATGCAATTGTAAAGATAGCAGCAGACGATCAGCGAATGTATTCAAGGGCTATCAAAAAGTATGCACGTAGATTGGAAGACGCAATAGAACAGTTATGCGTTGACCCACGCATAGCTGAGAAAGTGAAGAAAGCGAGTGCAGGACTAAATTTCTTGCCTAGTGCAGGATAACGGTTACATAAATTAAATTAAAATTGGGTGGATCACACACTTTTGCTGTTAAATCATGCGCACAGTTTCATTGTTCAAATCCAGCTGCAAAAATGTATCCGTAAACATGTGGAGCCTGCTGAGTTACTTATCTCATAATATTTATACAGTAACTGATAAAAAGTAAATTGCCAGGCAATTGTAGATTAGCTTTGGTACTACAATCCTATTTATGAACATAACTTATAAATAACTCTAAATTATTCATGGTATATACAAGGTGTCCCATCTATCACCGCCGATGTTGACGGCTTCGTGTTTGAGTTGTACTGAGTCTTGCATATAAGTTGAAAAATTAATTTTAAAATGAACAAAATCTTTGACAATACAATTAGTTCGGCGTTACCAGGTGTTAATTGGACTATGTAGCTAATTGTAAAAGCAACTGAAAAATGTCAATATTTGGGCTTTCTTTCTTTCTTGTGTGCAAAACATTATTGTAAAAAAAGTAAAAAGACACTCAAAGACTGAAGCATCACAGAAAACTATAACAACACATAATGAAACAGAAAAAAGTGAGCCAATCAGCTCAATTTTTGACACCTACAAGTTCCTGACATCGTTCCTCGCAACGAAGCACGGCTTCAAAACCTGTGATCATGAGAGTTGCACACATCTATTCAATGATATAAAGACATGACTGGCCCGTTTTCTCGGAACTACATATCCGGATAAACAGGGTGGCTAAAAAAATACATACGTGTCGCGTCTGAGCAGTTAGTGTCAAAGTTACACATGAACTGTGAGATTGGGGTAAAAAGCTTTCGATTAGACATGTTTTGGCCTACAAAATGATGTACTACTGAAGTTAAATCTCTCAGTTCTCAAATTTTACATGCGATTATAAAAAACACCGAATTTCACATAAAAAAGTCCCTATTTTGTGGTGAAACTATTGCATGACGTTCACATAAACATCACATACGAGACAAAACAAGCAAAAAGTGTTTTCAAAAACTATAACTAATCCAGCAAAAACGTTCGTTCGGTGGGCTTCTTTCAGAAGCAATGACAGCACACGTGGCATGAACTCCCTAATGGCAAACTACAGGGTGGGCCAAAAAAATCGACCAAGCTTTGATCTGATATAAAAATGGCTGTGATGAATTTTCACATTTGTCATCATCACCATATGTTAACCACATATAAACTTAGTAATATTGAGAATTTCGTTAAGATCGGTTAAGGTTTGAGAGAAATGTGCACTTTCGACTGAAAAAGTTGCTCGCTCGGTTTTACAACAGCCATACACTGCCTTATTCGATATATTGTCCCTACGATGAGATTTGTCACTGAAACATGGACTTTTGTTGTTTTTGGGGTATTTTTCAGTACAGTTAACCTTTTCCCGCATAAACAGATGAGTTTCATTAAAAAATTTAATTTTGAAACGTGTGTGAAAATTTGAAATGAAAGGGTGAGAAAGTAGCTTTTATTAGAGTATGACCTGTTTTAAGCGTCTTTTAGAATTTTTAGTCTGAATTAAAATAGGTTTAAATCTATCATACACTGTATTTGATTGTTTTGATAGTTTTTGATGGAAATTATAGTCTACAAATTGATAAAAATCTTAATTAAGTCCCATTATAAGCTATTGGAAAAATGCGCGAAACGTTTTTTTGGATGAACGTACACAACTTTTTTCAGAGTCAACAAATCATATTGAAAACTTCTGGAAAACTAAGTTATTATGTTGTTAATATATGTTGAAAACGACAAGCCAAAAGATTGGACACATCCACCTCTAGATCAGATCAAAGTGCAGTCGTTTTTTTTGCCCACTCTGTATAAAAGCTACTTTTTTCATATCAAAATAAATCACATTTTACCAACGAAAGTATTTCATTTCAATATAAAAAATAAACAAAGCATAAAAACCGACAACTAAACAAACCAACAAAATAAAACAAAAAAAATGTTTTTTCTGAAATTCGGTGTTTTTTTATAATCGCGTTTAAAAATTAGGAACTCCGATATTAAAGTTCAGTAGCACATCATTTCGTAGACTAAAACATGCCTAATCCAATGTTTTTTTTCCGCAATCCCACAGCTCATGTATAACTTTCACAATAACTGCTCAAACGCGACACGTTTTTTGAGCCTCCCTGTATGTACGTATTCCCTCGAATCACCCTATACCTAGAAGTCCAGTGGGATCAGGTCTGGCGACCTTGCAGGCCATGTGAGTGTTATATCGGTGACCTTATTGTCCCTCCTTGCCGATAAAGCAACCGAGCAAGGTCTCATTAAGCCGATCTCGGGTGATGGCAAAAATGATTTTCAGCAAAAATGGCTGTTGTCTCGTCTAACGCAAGAAATGAAATTGACAAGGTGACTTGTAGTTCCTACAGTACGGTGTTTTGGCACATTATGCCAGCATTAGTGATCACTAACGAACAAAACGAAACGAAACGAAATTTTTGAGTTTCGTTTCGATTGATTCGAAACGAAAATTCCGTGTTTCGTTTCGTTAGCTACCGAAACGAAGAAAGTTTCGTTAAGAGTTTCGATAAGGTTTAATAAACTTTTTTATTCTTACAACCGAACCTCCATAGACACATGAGACGTATAGCTCACGTTTCATAGACACTTCCATTATATAAAACACTAGTCGGTGAGTCAGCGAGTGAGTGAGTGAGTGAGTGAGTGAGTGAGTGAGTGAGTGAGTGAGTGAGTGAGTGAGTGAGTGAGTGAGTGAGTGAGTAAGAGAGTAAGTGAGTAAGAGAGTAAGTGAGTGAGTAAGTGAGTAAGTGAGTGAGTAAGTGAGTAAGTGAGTAAGTGAGTAAGTGAGTGAGTAAATGAGTGAGTAAGTGAGTGAGTTGAGTAAGTGAGTTGAGTAAGTGAGTGAGTAAGTGAGTGAGTTGAGTAAGTGAGTGAGTAAGTGAGTGAGTAAGTGAGTGAGTAAGTGAGTGAGTAAGTGAGTGAGTGAGTAAGTGAGTGACTGAGTGAGTAAGTGAGTGAGTGAGTGAGTGAGTGAGTGACTGAGTGAGTAAGTGAGTGAGTGAGTAAGTGAATGGTCAGATAGGTTGTTCACAGTTACTGAAAACCCACCAATCGAATCGAAACTCTTATCGAAATTTTTCGTTTCGGTAGCAATCGAAACGAAACTTATGGAATTTCGTTTCGAGAATATCGAAACGAAGTAACATATTTCGGGAGGAAGGTTCGTTTCGGAAGTTTCGATAAGGTTCGTTTCGTTAGTGATCACTAGCCAGCATCACCCGATATCGGCTCAATGAGATCTTTCCTGGTTTCAGTATGGGCAGAAAAGAGCTTCTGTGGTTCTCCTGGTCTGATATCTGGTAAACCATCTGGATAACTGGCTGCATAGTGATTTGAGGGAACACGTATATCCTGGGAGTTCCCTGAACACGGGCCAGCCACGTATTGTTATCCGTGAAGAGATGAGAAATTTTCCATGGAAACAGGGTGTGTACCCATGGTAGTGCTGTGCCTCGTCGTTGGAAATGATGTTGGTATCTTGGAGGTACTCATGTCGAAAAGAGGGTCTTATTTTTTTCTGCTGCATTAATTGTTATTTCTTTGTGATGCTTTTCCATTGCTTTTTAATTAGTTTCTTGACAATAATTTTGCAAGCAAAAAAGAACAACCTGTCTAAAAGTATTTTTTTTCAAGTGCTTGTAAAACTTTATGAATACATCCAAACTTATGGTAAGCGTCAAACAAATCGCCAAAGACTCATCTATTCGAAAATGTCATTTCAATTATTTTGAGCCAGCACAACCCAAACACGAAACCGTCAACATCGGCGGCGTGTGTGTGTGTGTGTGTGTGTGTGTGTGTTTGTGTGTGTGTGTGTGTGTGTGTGTGTGTGTGTGTGTGTGTGTGTGTGTGTGTGTGTTTGTGTGTGTGTGTGTTTGGTTGTGTGTGTATGGGTGTGTGTGTGTGTGGGTGTGTCGGTGTGTGAGAGTGTGTGATGTTATAATAAAATTTCAGAAACGAAGAAATCATGCACACCAGACCGTCCAGTTTTCAATGATTACGTTTTACTACTTGGGTTTCGTTTTATGCTTCTCGGGATCAGTCACGTGTGTGTTGCTATGCTGGTAACAAGTTCATTGTTTCGTATCAAGGGAATGATTTGGTTAGAGCACCGAGTGATTGTTTTACTGTTTTTTACCAACACTAACAGCCCAACAGTTATCAAAGTTTGAAAAAAGAGATAGTTTTCCACAGTCCACACACGTTTATTTTCGCTGCCGATTCTGGCTGTTTCCTCGTGTGATAGGGGTTCAGGGAAAATTACTTGTTGTTCCAGCAGTAAGTTGTTTCGGCTCATTACACCCGCATCACCCTGCATAGACTCAATAAGGCTTCTATTGGTACCTGAATTGGTAGTGACCAGTTATGTCACATGTCAGTACAAACAAAATTGACGACAAACCATAGTAATAATCAAGACAAATGTTGTTAACGACATTTTAGACAATGAATTATAATAGCATTCTGCTTTACTACTATTGATCCGTAAGAAAATATCTGATAGGCAACACACACCACGCAAAATCAACATAATTGTCGTATTTTTCCTCCGTGCAAACGTTTATGAGGAGATAATCCATGATAACAGTTTTATTTCACGATTGCTAACATAATTTGCGAGAATTTAATGTTTATTTGTTTCATTCTAAATTGTGGGTACATACATACATATACATACATCAATACTGTTTTTGTGTAGGGTGTCCCACATGAATTGCAGCAAGTTTATCAGCCGCCAAATGTGCTGAGTGCTATACTATCCAATAGCATACAGTTCTGTGTTTTGTTCGCTGCACTCCGGTACTGTCTAGCCGATTTGTTTCAAGTAGTCGAACAAAAAACGATTTGCGCATTACAACTGTTGTTAAATTGAGCTCCAAGAACTGACTGAAATCACTAAAATGAACAATGGACATATCTTATTTCAACATTCCTGTATCTCAAGCTATGTATTATGTTTTAACCTCCATATTGTGGGAAGCAAAGCATTATACTACTAGCTATCAAACGATATAGAGCACATACAGAGTGGGCCAAAAAAACACAAAACTTTGAAGAGGAATAACTCAGTCTATACGGATCGCATCAATTAACGGTTTGCGGGATTTCAATCAGTATGAACTGTAATTTTATTGAAAAATAGCAATGCAATCAAAAGTTACACAAAATTTTCTTGGAAAATACTATTTTCCACTTCGGACGGGACTTTCATACATATGTTACAGAATATAGGAAGGAACCCGTGTTACAGAATATACTTTTTCGGTTATGTTTGAGTCCGGATCAACGTGAAAATGAGATTACACAGAGGAATTGTTTTTCGTAACTGGCCGTCGACGAGTGTTACGAGACTTTTGGCCACCTCTGTATTTTGTACTTTCATGGATTTTACTTTGCATAAAGGTAACATTGATTGCCTAACAAAAGACACGTTGGTTCAAATGTCTACAGTACAGATACATGTATGTATGTATGTACGTAACATCTTAGTATTTATTAACTGTTTTGGCCATTTACGTTTATTTATTTTGGGTCAGAAATAATGTGTAGGTTGATGACGATTGCCTTATTTATATATTTTTCATAAATCTACTTTTATCCTACAACTTTGCTTGAACTAAATGTCACTCAACAAAACATTTGTCATTTGTCATTTGCATGTTTGAATATGTTGTGTACTCTCTAGCCAGTCAAAAGAAAAGTAACTCATTATAGGTTCAATCGTTGTCTTCCTATTTCTGACATGTATTTTGTTGTTTTGAATTGTTATATTTGTTCTCGATTCGCTTTTGCGCATATAACGTATGTACGTATACGACGATTCAAAAATAAATATTCAATCGGGTAACTGGAGTGAGTCTTTATCTGATACAATAAAGTTACACAGTGACTGCTAAAAAGCTGATTTTAAATTCACTCTACTAAGGGAACATTTATAGTAGTGCAAGTATTCATGTATACCACGTGGGTGATTTGACAACTGTCTTTTCTCCTTCATTATTGCTACTATACGAAAAAAACGAGTTTGAATTAGATCTAAAACTTCTAATTAATCAATTTTTGAAAAACGTGGCGTAAGGTTGGATAAAAATCTATCATCATCAACCATTTATGTAAATTGCCAGTAAAATACCCACGCGTGTAATTTTAGAGAGAAAATAAACAAAACCCAACTCAACTAGTGAGTTCAAACACGTTTTTTAAGAAACTCATCTGTCATTACTAAATGATCTTAAAATGTCATCCGAATATTAAATGATAGCTGTGTTTAAAGCTACATACAGGGTGGCTAAGAAAACCGTGGCACCTTTGCACGGATATTACAAAATGTGTTTTTTTCATTTTTTCATTTCATTTCATTAGGGCCAGATGAGTGCAGATTTAAGTTGGGATGGAAAAGTACATTCCCTCAGACACTTATTGATTAAACAACATATAGCGGGAGCAATAAAATGTGATTCTTTGATAAACAACAAAGCGGGAATACAGTCTATACCTTCTGCTTTACGTGGATTCATATGGGTGATATAATTATAAACAAATTCTACATTACATAGATCAGAGTCGGGAACTTTTTCAACGGTGTGACCGACAACCACTGAAACTGTCCCATCGCAACTTGTGGCACTAGATAAATACTTGGCCAGATGATTGGCTTTGGCCAAATCATCCACGAGTATGACTCCGGTGGACCCGAGCAGCGGTGGCACAGCATTCCGGTTAGGACGGAACATCCTGTTGAAAGCATTCCAAAATGATTGAGATTTACTCGTTGCAAATTCAGATGACATGAAAGCGTTTTTGTCCTGACATGATTTTTTGTTACATTTAGCACGTAAACTACGATACTTGTTATAATGTACCAAAGTGCCGGTATGCTTCCACAGCTTGAATGCACGATCTTTTTTGATGATGAGTTTTCGCAATTCCAAGGTGATCCAACTTTTCCAATTTCTGCGTGAGTGACCAGCTGAGCGAGGGATGGCGCGGTTTGCACATGCGATGATACAGTCACGAACGGAGCACCAGGCTGATTCGGCAGATGATGAGGACGTGACAACATGGCACAGATTAGAGGCCGCCAGCAGTAAACCGTAGAGTGTCCAGTTGGCGCGTGCCATTGACCAGCGAGGCTTGAGGACGGGTGGCGGAGAACGAACCCGGTCTGGAACAGTAATACGGCAGCACACCAATGCATGGTAGTTTTCAAATGGTTCATCCGATCGGTAGACGGAGATGATGTGTGTGAGTTTACCACCGATGTGACATGATACTGGCAGGATCTCGCAGCCATCAGGAACAGTAATGTTTGTAGCAAACGGACGAAGTTCGGACTTGACGAAAATGGCGACACCTCCACCGTTGGAATTGCGATCACGTCGAAATAGTTCATAATTGGGGAGATCGATATTAAATTGAAAAGTGGGGTTTAACTTAGTTTCTTGTATCAACAAAATATCAGGTTTAAAAATTTCACAGCAGTTAGAAATCTTGCTTCCGGGAATAAATAATGCTTTTTGTGTTTCAAATTATGATAGATTGCTAATATTAATGTATAAACAGTATAAAACATAACTTTAGGTTATAAACAAGTGGAATTGAAACATTGTTACTATATTTTTTGTTAATCACGCAAACAAAGTACGTTAGACGGTCGTTGATGACTACAGTAAGCAGGCGCCGCGACATGAGCTGGTTAAAAATCCTTCAGTTACCAAAAAAATTTCATGAAATGAAGCCGATTGGCATATTTACAGAAACTACAAAAAAAATTGTCGCCAGTAAAACTTTTCTCAAAACTATGGTTTCGCACAAGTGAACGGAAAATTTTGTGACTAATTTTTTTTTGAAAACTTAGGTTTCAGTGTAGGCTTAGGCTTAGGGTTTGGAGAAGGGCTCGGGCGCTACGCGCCCAAGCCCTTCCCAAACCCTAAGCCTAATCCTAAGCCTAAACTGAAAACTAACTCTTAGCCTCATACTCGGCGATCTCGCTCAGAACGAACAGTCTGTGATAATGACTAAGCCGAAGCCATAAAAAACAATGGGAAGTTTTAATTTAAATGAAAACGCTAAAATGGGATAGCTTATTCATAACTAAATTTTTATGAAAATGAAAAAAAAAAAAATTATTTTTATTTTTTTGAAAAAACATTTCATTCGTTCACTTGTGCGAAACTATGTTTTTGTGAATTCATAATGGTTTAGGGAAAAGTTTTACTGGTGAAAAAAAACTTTATAGTTTCTGGAAATATGCGGCCGGGGATAGGGGGAAGTAGGGGGTTACCCCCCACTTTTCAGGGCGGGCGAGTAGCCTACCACCCCTCCCCGGGATAAAAATTTAGGTCGCCTACCCCTCGAAAAAACCGGCCCACTTGGTTACATATCACAAGAAATGTTATGTAAGTAAACGTTTTTTCGTGTAATTTTGTTATCACGCGAAATTTTGTATCACTGTCAACTGTTCGTAATTTACTTCCAAGCTCTATTTTGGAGAATAGTGATGTAAACAAAGAAGGGTAAGATATTAAAATACTATAAAACTTAGAACTGATAAACTAAAGAGCTTAGATTCAACTAGGCAGTTTGTATACATACATAACCTTTTGCATAGTATTCAAAACGATTTGAAATGCCGATGTCGACTTACGAGTGAAGAATTTCATGCTGTTAACTGGTTCCTCAAAATTGTCCAGTGTTTTTCTCAGCTTATAATACATCTGAAATGTGAAGAACTCATTATTAAAACGTTTTAGCGTTAAATACACTGATAGAACGTTGCTTCTTTGTTTAAACAGTACATATCATTTTGTTAAATTTTTTTTTCGAATTTCAATTTTTTAAACGCCGTGCTTGAGAAAAACTACAGAGTTTGGCCCCTCTTATGGAAACCGAGTTATATAGCGTTTTGGTTCCTACCAGAGTAGTGTAACATTACCTTATGACCGTTTGGTTCAAAGTTGCCCAAAACCGGAAATATCCGGATTTTTCGATTTTGGCTGGTGAGCACGTGTCATCAAGTTTAACCTTTTTTAAGGTTCACTACTTTGTATTGGAGGCGTGTCTTGAAATATCGAGAACTGGTTCTAAGGGAGCTGAAAATTTTACATTATTCTCAACATAACTTTTCTGCCTCAGAATTCCGGGAAATTGAAAAAAGGTGGCACCGAAAATTCGACGCATCGTCTAACTGCGTTGCAATGTAGACGTACATGAAAGCCCGAAAACAATGGTGCATATCATCAAAAGTTCAACATTCTGCTCAAAACTGAGAAATTAATTTGCAGTTATGACTCCCAAGCAGCAGGACCTTCAGATGCAGATATCATTTTTGTTACATTGAACCGGAATCAGTTTTACGGAGTGAGTGACTGAGTGAGTGAGTGAGTGAGTGAGTGTGTGAATGAGTGACTGAGTGTGTGAATGAGTGAGTGAGTGTGTGAGTGAAGTGTATGAATGAGTGAGTGAGTGAGTGAGCGGTGAGTGGGTGAGTGAGTGAGTGAGTGAATGAGTGAGTGAGTGAGTGAGGCAATTTGCCCTTGCACTGTACTACTGAGCCGATGCAACTAAGCTGCAAATACCCTACTATAACTGGCTTGCTACGCTCGCATGCTTTCTACAGCACGTGGCTATGCTACAACACGTGCATGAGGAAATATTGAAATCTCCCCTGCGGGGCCTACCCGCTTGTCCTCGCTCCGATCGGACAAGCCAGCCTTACGTTAGGTTATCGGGGGCTCGCAGACAGTAAAACTTTACATGGAATAGTTATGTTGCTCAAGAAAAACCAAATTCAAAAAATCTGTGGGGTTTGTAATCATGCGTGAGTGAGTGAGCGAGTGAGTGAGTGAGTGGAGAGTGAGTGAGTGAGTGAGTGAGTGAGCGAGTGAGTGAGTGAGTGAGTGAGTGAGCGAGTGAGTGAGTGAGTGAGTGAGTGAGTGAGTGAGTGAGTGAGTGAGTGAGTGAGTGAGTGAGTGAGCGAGTGAGTGAGTGAGTGAGTGAGTGAGCGAGTGATTGAGTGAGTGAGTGAGTGAGTGAGTGAGTGAGTGAGTGAGTGAGTGAGTGAGTGAGTGAGTGAGTGAGTGAGTGAGTGAGTGAGTGAGTGGATAAACGGGGAAGGTGGATAAACAGACGAGAAAATACGGTAGCTAAGTGAAATGACTTGAAGTACAACAAAACATATATCTGGAACTTTTTTTTTATTTTGACATTTATCTCACGACCTTGACAATTTTTTCAAAAACAGGTAATTTTCAAAAATTTCCAGGTATGATTCCTATACTTCATATTCGATAAAATGCGGTCAAATAGTGCTCAAAACACGCGGATTTTTTAAGTCTACTTTCATAATCTGTTATTCAATTTGTGATTGGACGGCTCTATCGCTGACGGCCGCCCTTTGAAGTGTCCGGATTGCATGAAGACAGGTGCTCAGCCAAAATCGAAAAATCCGGCTATTTCCGGTTTATGGGCAACTTTGAACCAAACGGTCATAGGGGAATGATAAACTACTCTGGTAGGATCCAAAACGATATATAACTTGATTTGGATAAGAGGGGCCACACTTTCCATACAACCAGTAGGTTTTCTGAGGCAAGGCGTTTTAAACATAAATATGAAAAACACGTTTGCTTAAATTCTGAGATCTCAAAACTATTTGAGCAGTATTTCGTCGGCGTCGACGAAAAAAGGCTTCCTGGCTGACGATAGACGAAGCTTTGTGTACATTTTTCAACTTCACATTGTAACTTTTTTGTACTAAGACTAGTATTAATAGAGTTTAGCAAAAACAAACAGTTGTTGGTTGATGTTTTGATGATTGTATTTAACTTTTGACATCAATAAAGTTCAGTTCAATTCTACGAAGGTTTCAGCTGATAATCTGCTTCCTTAACACTTCGATATGTTAAACGTGAACCATCGTTAACAAATGTTTTTACTCAAATGATCATTTGCGTAACCGCATCCGTTTTCCATTTAACAAATTTTCCATTTGATTGTATAACTCACATCATCCATTCGACTTTTCGATGAAAAGTTCAGATTTGTGTTTGCCTCGGTTATCACATACAAACTGGTAATTGCGCCGATGGTATCAAATAACGGGGATGTCAGTTGACTCCAGTCATAGTTGCTGAAATTTCGAACCAAGTAATGACAATAACAAAAAAATTATTTAAATTTTAGTAAAAAATTAGCTCGGAGAATCGAAGTCAGTTTGTTGATGCACGGAATCTAATATTTATGAGTTATACAGGGTGGCCCAAACGTTTTTTTAACACTTTTTGGCCATCTTATTCGCGTTGTAAAATCATGAAATTACTACAATGGGACAACAATGGTCGGACTGGAAATTACCTGAACTTTCTAAAAATGCCCTCCGAGTTGTTCTCAGACAAGTATTTCACGAGTTATACACACGAACATACAAAAACATGTTTTTTATACTTTTTACGCTTATTTACCCTTTACTCACGATTACATTTTTTTTAATTATATTGACTGTGATATTTCAGCGTAAAGGCTACAAATCGAGTAGAAGATTGATAAATGGTAATTCACGCTACATCAGATTACCCAGATCAGGCAAGAATGTGAAAACATGACACATTAGCGTTATGCGATACCAGCCCTGTTAAGGTGCACGTGCATAAACTACAATCGGCTAGCATCAGTGCTATTTTTTTGAAAACATTTAAAACTAAAAATAATTTTTTACTTATCACTTTCAAACTTGCTTTATCGGTAGTAATGATCATTTCATTGAAAATAGCCCTGATGCAAGCCGATTGCGTGCACTTGAATACGGCTGATATCGCATTTGACGCTGATGTTTCATGCTTTGACGGTGTTGCCTAATCTAGGTAACCTGAATTACTAGTTGTATTTTTTTGTACTTTATTTGTAGCAATTACGCTGAAATATCACAGTCATTATGAGCAACACATGATTTAAATCATGAATAAGGGGAAAATTGTATGATTTTACGCACGCGAAAAAGACGGCCAAAAAGTGTACATAAACTTTTGAGCCACCCTGTACACATTCATACAAGGTCGATGATTCGAAAATAAAACTAATGTGATAACCGCAGTTTGAGTTCGATTAAACAATTTTTTAGGCAAAGTTGTAGACGATTATCGGTGAAATTATATTTGTTCTTTACTTCTGAAAATCCAATTTAAGACTCGGTATATATGTATGGCGGCTTTTCTAACACACCTGTTTTTTTTGTGTTTTTTCATATCAGTTAGTTGACGTTTCAATGCGCAGCATTCACACGCAAGTTCAATAATTTCGGTTATATCCAGACTAATAATGTAACTGACTATATTATAACAACACATAGAATGTGAAAGTCAAATTGGTGAGGATATGACGAAACTACAGGGTGGGCCAGAAAAAACTACGAAACTTTGATCTGACTTAGAGGTGGCTGTACCCAATATTTTCGCTTGTGTGATATTTGGATTATAGTAAAAGTTGTGCACGTGCATCTCTCGTCTCGCGCGTTTTCACAACGGCTTCTTATGTCATTAATTAAGATTGTTATCAATTGCTGACTGTAGTTTTTAACAAACACTATCCAAACTGTCAAATACAACGTGTGGTAAAACTAAAAAAAAAATTATTTAATTAGGACTACAAGTTCAAAAACACGCTTAAAGTGGGTCATACTGTAGTAGTTAAAGCTATTTTTCACTCGTTCATCTACAACTTTCACAAACGTTCAAAAACTGAAATTTTTTGATGAAACTCAATTCTTCAAAAGGTTAACTGTAATGAAAATTAACAGAAGTCTATGTTTCAGAGACAAATCTCATCGTAGGGATACATTATCCTATAATGCTGTGTATGGCTGTTGTAAAAACGAGCGAGCAACTTTTTCAGTCAAAAGTGTTGGTTTATACAGACAATTGTTTATATTTCACACAACCACTGTTTGGACTTGCGTTTGCAGTGTATATGCCGCACACGTTAACTAAGTGGTATAAAAAGGCTAAAAACAGCGATGATACGAAATGCTCCATAAATTTTCAGAAGACAAAAATTAAACAAAATTGCAAATAATTGTGTGCAACTTGACGCTAATTTTTTACAATCGAATGAACAGGTAGTAATTGTAAAATTTTTTTCAACACAAAACGCTGGTTAACATTTGTCTTTATCAATATGATTCCTTGTTCAAACCACTTGATTCTTAATTCATAATATTATGGTCCGTTTCATAGAATTTCGTTGAAAAGTTACGAAAACGCTGTAAAAAATTTTACTGAAAATTAAATGTGTGTTTTTCTATACTAAAATGAACCCCATAAAGGGAAATTTCAGGTATTATTACATATAGCTGGAGCATGTAATAGTGTTTCATGCATTATAATAATTTTGACAAAAAGGCGGCCGGATAACGCGTCGTTACTTTACAGCCACCCTGTTCATAATTATTGAACATACATACATGTTGTTTGTATTCTCTTGTAGGTTTCCAATGCGCACATTTTTTCCCTGCTTGCTGAATAATTTGTTTACTTTTTTTCAAAAAATGTTTGTGTTGAAATACATATTTTGTGTGGTTCTGATAAAGGACCTGAACCTAATTTGTCGGTCGTAATATTATCTCCCGGTGTGAAAAAATCGTTTTCATTTGTTATGACTGAGGCTATATAATGAGTTTACCTGAACTCAATGGCACAGCCATCTTTCCAAAACGCAGTGTTTGATAGTTTGATGTTTTGCTGCAGTAGATCAGTAGCGGATAACTCACACGTGTCCGCATGGGCGAGGACGAGTAACTGTGCAAGAATCTGAAAAAATATGGCAGTTTGCAACTTTGACATTCACACTTAAATATTCAAATCCGATTACCTGAGAAAATATACAGTTTGTACATCTTATGAAAATCTAGTTTTATAGCATTTCGAAACCAAAACGGGTTTTTGCATGTTTTCAAAAGAACAAGGTGTAACAGTTATGAAGAACAGTCGTAAATGAATACCAATATATAAAATGTGTAAGGGATACCGATTTAAACACTGAAAAGTACTCGTTTTATTAAATGTGACAATGTAAGAAAAAATGTGTTTGCTAAATCAAAAGAGTAAAAAAATCCAAAAGTAGTTTTGGCCCGCTCTCCGACAACGTTCATACAGGGTGGTCCAAAAAAATGCCAACACTTTTGAGTGGAATATCTTGTGACACAGATCCCCGATGAAGCTGAAATTTTCAGAGAATACTATCAACATATTAACTTAGATAAATATGTAATATTAGAGAGATCGGCCAATCACAGCGGCCGTCATGTCACGCAAGTTTTCTAACTGCACTACTCTGAGAATCCAAACTTCAACACGTGCAGTGAATGCAACCAACGCGTGCTTCTACCGTCATGTTGACAACAGCATTTATCACATGTCAATCAAAGTCAGTATAGCCTGGTGGTTAAGGTGTTGGCCTCGCATGCGAGAGTTTCTGGGTTCAAAACCTTTTGTAAAATTTTGGTAAAATACTGGCCGGAGAGGAGTTTTTTTGAAGTTATACTATTCCCTTTGAAGTTTTACTGTTCGTTAACCCCGATAACCTATCGTGAGGCTGGCTTGTCCGAGCGATAGCGAGGACAAGCGCGTTAGCACCGCGCGGAGCGCGGAGGTGGGATCCGTTTGAAAAATTAAGTAGTGAATCGAAAATACATGCAATTTGAAAATTTCGATTCTCCAAAACACTTTTGTTATAAAAAAAACTCGCAAATTACAGGTTTGGCAATTTTGGATTCTCAGAATAGTGCAGTTAGTAAACTCGCGGCCGTCACGCCTCATTGCGTGGAAAACTGCGCATGGAGAGAAAACCGAAGGTTACATCACTTGTTGCATAAAGTATTATTTTCACTTGTCAAGGTAAACATCAACCTTGGCTTGTTAAGCAAGTGAAGATTCGATGGATGTCAACGTTTGTTATGAAGAATTTTTGATTCTTAAATTTGCTTTTTTTTATAAAAAGTATTTTGTTCATTAAATTCTTTGTAAAAACTAAAATATGACTTTTTTCAGGCTTACAAAAAATTTATACATTCTTAAGCAAAAAATAAATAAAAAACCATTCCAAATTCACTAGAATTAAAGGTAAGACATAAAAATGCGTTTATTTCACCTATTAGCTTAATTTCAATTCATTTTCCTTTTTTAACTTATTTAACATGCTCAGCACGCGCATATATGTATGTACCTCGGTTTTTCCTCCAAGTTTTCCACGCAATCAGGCGTTATGGCCGCTGTGATTGACCGATTTCTCTGATACTATAGGGTTCGTTAAGTTAATATGTTGGTGTTAATCACTGAGAAGCGCAATGAAATCGGTGCTTTGTGTCAGAAGATATTCACTGCCAAAGTGTTTGCAGTTTTTTGGACCACCCTGTAGTTAATGCTGACTGAAATTTCTGTTGATTGGAACTTGACGCTGCGAAATCAGTCGCACATTCATTTCATACAAGGCACGCCTGAAGTTTTGAGCAGAACATCTTGACAATGTGCAACATCCGTTTTCGGGCTTTAAAGACACATGCAGTACAGAACATGAAGTCTTCGAAACAACGCCAAGCGTAAAATTTTTGCCACCTCGCACCATTTTTTCATAATTCTGAAGTAATGCTGAGTAGAACCTTAAATTTTTGATTTCCCTTAGAATCCAATACAAAACAGTAAACCTGACAACGTCATACTTGCGGTGCCATCTGTTTTAAGGATAAGTTCGTATTTTTTGCATAGGTTCTAGGGTTACGACACGACTGGTTTCTGACTGATGGCGCGTAGCAAAACTTTTGCAGTATAACATCGTTGTATTGAAGACGTATCTTGAAAGCCCAAGAACGGATGGATCGGGGCAGCGAACTGGCGACGTTTTCATAACTACTGCTTATCATTGGAGTTGCGTCCGAGCCGAGAACGAATTGCAAATGGGCCGTGAATCGACATTCACGTTTTGTTTAGCAACAAGATGTTAAACTCTAAATAGATGGCACGTATCGCCGGAAATATGACACTTCCAGCCCTTTTATGTAATTAATTTGCGCTTCCAAACAACCTGTAGATTTTTTCAGGCAAAGCGTGTGACATATAAGATAGTTGGGTTTTGCAAACGTGACACTCAGTTGCGTATAGAAGGGTTTACCCTAGTTTAATAAAAAATACATGATACGGTGAAGTTCGTATCTACTTAATAATGACTAACCAGCCCTGACATTGCAATCATCTTTATTCGAGCATGCAAGCAAACACCGTTCTACAAAATATTTCACTTATACCTCGAATGAACACCCGCTCTTGAACTGAAAACAAATACATAATTCGACGAACAGTTTTTTATATGATATTCTACATAGTGTTTCATTTGAAACTAAAGTTTCGTCATTGGCATGACTACTTTTTAGCGGATAGTTTTCAGTGGAACCAAACATCGAGAATATGTAAATATGTACAGGGCGTCCCATCCTCAACCGTCGATGTTGAACGTTTGGCGTTTGGGTTTTACTGATTCTATTGAATTGGAAATTCGTTTTCAGATAAACAAGTCTTTGGCAATTTGTTTGCCATCAACCAGAGGCTAATTGGACGTTTGTAGCTAATTTTACAAGCATTTGAAAAAATGTTCATTTTCAAGCTTGTTTTCTTCCTTGTGTGCCAAATTTTCTGTCAAAAAGTTAATAAAAAGGCACTAAAACAGCGAAGCATCATAGGAAGTATAACAACACATAATGGAACAGTAAAACGGAAACTGACCAGCTCAACTTTTGACTTGGGTACCTCCAAAATTCTAAAATCGTCCCAACAACAAGGCACAGCTTCATAACCTGTGCCCATGCTATTTGCACCCCTCTCTTCAATGAAAAGAAAACGTGACTGGTCCGTATTCTCAGATCTCTCCAGTTATACGTGTTCTCTTAAATCATCCTAGAGCCAGGAGTCCAGAGGGATCAGTTTTGGCGATCTGGCAGGCTACATAAGTTGTCCTTCTCTGCGGAAAAAAAGAACCTGGAAAGGTCTCATTGGGCCAATCTCGGGTGATACTGGCATAATGAGCCGTTGCACCGTACTGTTGCAACATCAAGTCATCTACAGTGGCGCCCAAAAGTTCTCGGACAACCAGTTTTTCAGGGTTTTCGGCCCGAACCCTATGACTTAATGAATATTTCGGACCGTAACTTAAACCGAGTTTATAAAATACTTATTGCAATCATTGTAAACTGCAAAAATTTAATTTAAACAATACCAACTCATGTGCCATGGCATAATATGAAAATTAGGGAAGGCGCGCGTTGTTCGTGGGAACCATGTGCCGAGGGTGGTTTAAGGAAGATATCGCAATATTTGACCTTGATATTCAACTGGAACACTGTTTATGACTTAAATGATTCCTAATCTTTCCGTTATAACACGTTGCAACCACCCCAAGCTGATATAAAGGTTACGGAGGAATGTGCAAAAAATTGCTTCATTGCCGGTTTTGAGTGTTTCTCTATCAGATTTTTTTTTTGACTTACTACAACCTGAAAGGCTTTGTAACTTTCATGATAGTATGCATACATCATGTTCTTTCATTTTCAAAACCAAACTCCATTAATCAAATGTTTTTACTGTAAAGGAACGAAGAGAATCGATAAATTTTACGTAACGGTAAAAGGTGAACTGACAGTAGTTTTATATCGTTCAAAAGATATAAATAAATCAAATAAGGATCCATTTATATTCTATGACTCCACTCAAGTTGTTTGATTGCTTCAAAATTATGCTCTCTCAAACCGGCCTCGACGCATGGTACACACGAACAACGCGCGCCTTCCATAATATTCATATTATGCCATGGCACATAAGCTGGTAATGTTTAAATATCAATTTTGCAGTTTACAATGATTGCAATAAGTGTTTTATACACTCGGTTCAATTTACGGCCCGAAATATTCATTAAGTAATGGGATTCGGGCCGAAAACCCTTAAAAACTGGTTGTCCGAGAACTTTTGGACGCCACTGTACATAAATTCAGTCGAAACAACAGAAATTAGTCGAAGCAACATAAGTTTTTACCGAATAGTCAGGATGTTTCTGCAGCACGTTGTGCCAACATCACCCCCGGGATTGGTCCAATGAGACATTGAAGGATGGGACACCCTGTATGTCTTTTATTCGGCATTTCAAAAATAATACCATGAATGTGCCAGCATGCGGCTATATGAAATAAAGCACCGTAACTAGGGCTCAGCCATAACGTAAGACATAGTATTCATATATTTAAATAGTGAATATTTAAATAGAGAATTTTGTATAAATCAATGACAGTAATAATTTAGGATTTTTTTAACTCAGAAATTTTGTAATTAAGTTGGTCAAAGACAGCAAAATCAGTGATTGCTTTTTTAAATGGGATTTTTGGTAGATTAACAATTTCAGCCGGTAAGTAATTATAAGCAACAGAGCATGCGATAATAGGAAATATAGCTAACATATCTTATTTGCAACGCGGAATATGAATTGAAAAGTTATGGTTGATACGAGAACTAATGCGGTGTTCAGTTTGAGAGGCCATATTGAGGAGGCCAGATGAACAGTACTGGTAATCATGGGTATAGTTATGAATTACAGATAATCTTCGAGTAAACACAGTATGCCATAATGGTTGGAGATTCAGGGTTTTCATCAGGACCGGGTAAGTAGACTTGTAATCATGAGTAATGAGCCGAACAGCAAAAAGTTGAACGCACTCGAGGGTGATATATGTATTGAATGTAACACGGGTAAACCGGTGACATATTCTAACCAAATTTAATCTCTTTCACGCTCGAAAATATGTAGTTCATGAATTATCTGTCAGATGCCGCATCATATTTTAAATGGACTATATCAAAGCAAGAAAAATTGCAAAAATACAAACATGATTTTTTGACTGGAAAATATTATCCTGCACAATCACTTTAAGAATATAATCGATGATTCATCATCATACTCGAGGTTTAGCAAAATAAAGCAAAAAAATAGTATATCACTGTGATACATATTGTATGTTCGTTTGATGGAGTTAAGTACACAAAATAACTACCCAAAAAGCTCGACTAATAAAATACAAACGAGTGATATCAGTAACCGAACACCGTAATTTTTACCACCCGAACCGAAAGTTCAAACGAATGTTTTTTCTCATCATTTGTAGCTTGATGTGAGTTCAACAAATATCGGTGATACTGAATGATAACTATAGAAGCCTCAAATACCAGTTAAGTATCAGTGGTTTTTATTCAGTGAATGAAGGTAAGATAAGTGGTTAAATTTGTGATGTACTTCACACATATAATGAATGAGAACTTGTTGAAAAGTTGTTATACGAACTAAACTTAATAACAGCGGAAAACTGAAAGTTTTGATTTTTGGTACCGAAAGTCATCAATATGTAAATATCAAACCTGAAATATCGTTTTTGAAAGAAGCCAACGAGTTTTTGGAACTGGATACATAAGTTTTTTGCAAGCTGCATATAAACTTTAGGAAACAACTGTTATCCTTATTATAGCATAAAAACAAGTGAATATGCTTTTTTTGCCAATAAGGAAACAAGCTCGATTGGGTCACCGAAAAATCCGGAATATAGTTTCTGCAATGAGCGATCTTGAGACCTACATATGTAACTATGATTGTTGATGTTAAGTATTTCATGGTTGTCAGCCGCAGAAATCCCTGCCCGGCGATCAATGTCACGAAAATCATTGAATTGATAATCAGCTGCAACGCCATCAAACTCTTGTCTCTCACTTTCTTACCATTCGAACTAAATAGATTCATATCAGAAACTCATAATGCTTATGGATATGTTTCTGTTTTCGTTCTTTTTAATAGGTGAACATTCAATCACTGGACTATATTTAAAAAAACGTGAAAGAAGCAAGCTCAAATTATTTTTCATTCGATCATAAAAAAACCGTCATTGTGTTGATCTTTCGTGGGACGCTGCTGCTTTGCGGGTCAAAATGGCGAAAATCGTTTTTCACAAAATTTTACGATGGCCTCATAATTTCAGCATACTTTTTCTATGGAATCTGACGTTAGTTTCTGATTCAGTTGTTAAAATTGTATTATGCTTGAAGATGCTGCTTTGTAAGTCGAAATTGCAAAAATTCATTTTGCTTAAAAAATGTGTTAAAAATTAACTTCACCCCTTGATTTTCACTGGTTATGCGCATATTATTCTATAATGAAGAAACAAATTGCCTGCGATTTTTGAGCATATAAATATATATATATTTTTTGAAAGGGTGGCTGAAGAAATTCAAATGTTGATCGCATCTGTTGCCTTTCCTTTATTAATTTCCTTTCAATAAACTTCAATTTAATTGGATTGGACATGACTTAACTTCTTGTTTGAGCTTTGTAGTAGCTTTTGGCTTAGTAATGCGCTTGCTTAGTAATATGTTTAGGTTTAGCACTGGGCTTAGGCTTAGTCATGAGATCACATATCACCATTTAGGCATTTTAGCAGATAGGAAATGCAATTTTGATATAAGGTTATGCTTGGGCTTAGGCTTTTAAGTTTTGGGTGGGCTTGAGCACCAAGCGCTTAAAATCTATGACAGTTTTTTTCACCCATTAGCGGCCGTGAAGTATTGAATCAGAACTGCGAATAGGAAAGACTCGGGTTTCACCAAGACTTCTAGTGAATGCAATTTCAATGGTGTGAAATTAACACACTTCGTAGTTTTTTACCGACTGCCGATGAAAAGTATTGATAGATGCATTCCAAATTTTACTCATCTTTACACATTTTAATCGTATCTGACAAAATTGTGTGCGATAACAAATTAGGAAACATGTTATGTACTATAATAGAAAGTACACAATGTTACTGTATATGTTAATGGGGTTTCGCTCATGAAGAACTGCTGGAAGACGAACAATATTTCACGGCATATACTGACTGCTAGAAGATAATTATACTAAGAAGAAGGGTTGCTTTTTTACGGTTAGGCTTGCGAAAAGTTTTCCTGTTAACAGACGTGTTTTGAAATTTTATAACAATTCATGTTGTTGTATAATCCTAATTATGTTGAACATTTGATACTGCAAACATACTGAAAATAATCGAACAATCGAAGAAACATCTTCAAATGAATAAGGGAAGATAGGTAGGTTGTATTCGATTAAAACTGATGCAGTTCTTCAGTTATCTTCAAAAAAGAAACTTTACTCCAGTTCCGTTGTTTTTCTGCAAGTCGTTCTCCAATTTATTTCCCTTCTGTTCTGACAGTAGGAGCTGTCGTTGGTACCTTTAAAATAAAATAAAGTAATCTTAACCGGGCATCCCATGCGAGGAATACATTGTTTCTGAAGCTGACGAAAGTTCAATTCAGGGTGGGCCAAAAAAACCGCACAACTTGGAGGGTTAATATCTCGGAGAATACCAATCGGATTCAGTTTACGGCATGTGTAAGTTTAATAGGTATATCTTTGAAATCTATCACCTGTTTTTTCATTCAAAAGTTTTTTCAAACCCTAGAACAATTTTTGTCGATTCTCCCAATAATTCGAGTTATGACGTCAAACGTCACATGAGGTCGACGCAGGGTGTGAAAAGTGGAAAAACTTTGTTTTACAGTTTTATCATGATAAAAACACACTTATTATTACCCACTCAAAATTAGCTGAAAAATCGTTTTGTCACATTGATTTTCTTGTAAAGTTTATAAAAATTAAAAATTTTTTTTTCAAATTTTGCCATTTTTTTCTAAAAAACAGGAACGGGATATTTCGTGGAATTGTACCCATGTGTGTCTACTCTTGCCAACTTCGGCGTCACTGACTATTGGGCAACATGAATTTTTTGAGCTCGATTCCGAAAAACATGCAAATTTTGATTTTTCACTTTTTTCAGCTTTTCTCACCACGTACTTGAAATATCTAGCCGAAAATATACTTTTTCTATGGAATCTGACGTTAGTTTCTGATTCAGTTGTTAAAATTGTATTATGCTTGAAGATGCTGCTTTGTAAGTCGAAATTGCAAAAATTCATTTTGCTTAAAAAATGTGTTAAAAATTAACTTCACCCCTTGATTTTCACTGGTTATGCGCATATTATTCTATAATGAAGAAACAAATTGCCTGCGATTTTTGAGCATATAAATATATATATATTTTTTGAAAGGGTGGCTGAAGAAATTCAAATGTTGATCGCATCTGTTGCCTTTCCTTTATTAATTTCCTTTCAATAAACTTCAATTTAATTGGATTGGACATGACTTAACTTCTTGTTTGAGCTTTGTAGTAGCTTTTGGCTTAGTAATGCGCTTGCTTAGTAATATGTTTAGGTTTAGCACTGGGCTTAGGCTTAGTCATGAGATCACATATCACCATTTAGGCATTTTAGCAGATAGGAAATGCAATTTTGATATAAGGTTATGCTTGGGCTTAGGCTTTTAAGTTTTGGGTGGGCTTGAGCACCAAGCGCTTAAAATCTATGACAGTTTTTTTCACCCATTAGCGGCCGTGAAGTATTGAATCAGAACTGCGAATAGGAAAGACTCGGGTTTCACCAAGACTTCTAGTGAATGCAATTTCAATGGTGTGAAATTAACACACTTCGTAGTTTTTTACCGACTGCCGATGAAAAGTATTGATAGATGCATTCCAAATTTTACTCATCTTTACACATTTTAATCGTATCTGACAAAATTGTGTGCGATAACAAATTAGGAAACATGTTATGTACTATAATAGAAAGTACACAATGTTACTGTATATGTTAATGGGGTTTCGCTCATGAAGAACTGCTGGAAGACGAACAATATTTCACGGCATATACTGACTGCTAGAAGATAATTATACTAAGAAGAAGGGTTGCTTTTTTACGGTTAGGCTTGCGAAAAGTTTTCCTGTTAACAGACGTGTTTTGAAATTTTATAACAATTCATGTTGTTGTATAATCCTAATTATGTTGAACATTTGATACTGCAAACATACTGAAAATAATCGAACAATCGAAGAAACATCTTCAAATGAATAAGGGAAGATAGGTAGGTTGTATTCGATTAAAACTGATGCAGTTCTTCAGTTATCTTCAAAAAAGAAACTTTACTCCAGTTCCGTTGTTTTTCTGCAAGTCGTTCTCCAATTTATTTCCCTTCTGTTCTGACAGTAGGAGCTGTCGTTGGTACCTTTAAAATAAAATAAAGTAATCTTAACCGGGCATCCCATGCGAGGAATACATTGTTTCTGAAGCTGACGAAAGTTCAATTCAGGGTGGGCCAAAAAAACCGCACAACTTGGAGGGTTAATATCTCGGAGAATACCAATCGGATTCAGTTTACGGCATGTGTAAGTTTAATAGGTATATCTTTGAAATCTATCACCTGTTTTTTCATTCAAAAGTTTTTTCAAACCCTAGAACAATTTTTGTCGATTCTCCCAATAATTCGAGTTATGACGTCAAACGTCACATGAGGTCGACGCAGGGTGTGAAAAGTGGAAAAACTTTGTTTTACAGTTTTATCATGATAAAAACACACTTATTATTACCCACTCAAAATTAGCTGAAAAATCGTTTTGTCACATTGATTTTCTTGTAAAGTTTATAAAAATTAAAAATTTTTTTTTCAAATTTTGCCATTTTTTTCTAAAAAACAGGAACGGGATATTTCGTGGAATTGTACCCATGTGTGTCTACTCTTGCCAACTTCGGCGTCACTGACTATTGGGCAACATGAATTTTTTGAGCTCGATTCCGAAAAACATGCAAATTTTGATTTTTCACTTTTTTCAGCTTTTCTCACCACGTACTTGAAATATCTAGCCGAAAATATAGTAACATACGTCAAATTGAGAATAATCTATTGGTTATGTTCATTTCAACGTCCGATCATTCTCCGAACCCAAAAATCGTGATTTTCAGAATTATGAAAAATCTTAATTTTAAACGTTTTTTTTCGCGTATAGCACCGGTATTTCATTATAACAAATGAATAAGATTTTTCCCAGTCATGATGTGTACATGCCACTTCATGCCGGGAAATTGTCTTACGACAGAAAAATTTGGCTCAGATTCGGGACAAAATTCGAATTCGATAGTTTTCGACGTCAAACGTGCTAAATATATTACATACTTCAATTTTATATTTTTTACAAGAATATTAGAACCGAATTCATTTTTTATAAACATAAAATTGAACATTCAAATCAAAACATTTTTGAAAAAAAATTAAGAAAGTATTCAATAGGCAGGGAATGAAAATAATAAAATTTTTGCGTGGTAAAAATCTTATTCACTGGAAATCCGTCGGTCGTAATCCGGATTTGGTTTTTCTCATAATGAATTACGGAGGCTATATGTGCAACTTATTTTCTCAAATCGAAAAACAGAACGGGATATTTCGTGGAATTATAGCCGACATCCATGCGTATCTAGTCTGGCTAACGTCGATTGCACTGACTTGTGGGAAACATGAACTTTTTGAGCTGGACCACTTTTTTCAGTCTCTCTCACCACATAATTAAAATATCAAGCCTAAAATACAGGTATACGTCAAATTGAGCGCATAATCTTTGATTATGTATATTTCCCTGTCCGATCATTCACCGAACCAAAAAAATCGTGATTTTCAGAATTTTGATTTTTTTTAGTTTTAACGATTTTTTCACGTTAAGCATTTTATTTTCTGACATCAAGAAGCAGGAACGGGATACTTCGTGAAAATAAAGCCGACACCCATGTGTATCTTGTATAGACAATGTAGATTGAATTGATTTATAATTTTTCTCACCATTCGCTTGAGATATCAAGCTGAGTATATACAGGGTGGTCCAAAAAAAAATGCCAACACTTTGGCGGTGAATGTCTTTTGTCACAGACCACCAATTTCATTGCGCTTTTCAGGGATTAACACCAACATACTAACTTAGCGAACTGTATAATATCAAATAAATCAGTCAATCACAGCGGCCATCACGCCAGATTGCGTGGAAAACTGCGTGTGGAGGGAAAACCGAGGTATATACGCGTGCTGACACAAAGCATTTTATAGACGTATTGAATGAAACATGAATTGACAGGTAGCTATTAATTGAAATAAACATATTTATATGTCTTACCTTTAATTTTAGTAAATTTGAAGTGGTATTTTGAATTTTTTTGCTCAAGAATGTAAAATTCTTCTGTTAAGCCAAAAAAGTCATTTTATTGGCTTATAAAAAAATGTATGAACAAATAACTTTTTATACGAAAAAAGCAAGGTTCAGAATCAAAAATGATTTAGAACAAACGCTGACATCCATCGAAACTTTACTTGCTCAGCCAGCTAAGGTTGATGTTTACCCTGACAAGTGAAAATAATAGTACATGCAACAAGTGATGTAGACCTCGGTTTTTCCTCGATGTGCAGTTTTCCACGCCATGAGGCGTGACGGCCGCTGTGATTGGCCGATATCTCTGATATTATACATTTATTTAAGTTAATATATTGATGTAAATCCCTGAAAATTTCATATCAATCGGACGTCTGTGTCACAAGATATTCCGCACAAAAGTGTTGGAATTTTTTTTTACCACCCTGTAGTTGTATACAACAAATTATGTGTTGAATACAATGGTTATGTTCATTTCGTTGTTTTCGGTTTTTCTGCAAGAGTGACTTGCATCTTTTATTGTCTCCAGATTCAAATAATCATTCACGTAAAATATGTTAAAGATTGCATAGATAATCTGTTTTATAGAGGTACATTAACACAAATTAGGGTTGTAATAAACATAACCAATGGATTATGCGATCATTTTGACGTATATAACCGTACTTTTTGGTTGATATTTCAATTACGTGATGAAAGAAGCTGAAAAAGTTGAAAGTCAAAAATTATTTTTTTTTCGGATTCAAGCAAATAAATTTTTTGTTGCTCACAAGTCAGTGCAATCGAAGTTGGCAGGACTAGATACACATGGGTGTCGGCTACAATTTCACGAAGTTTCCCGTTCCTGTTTTTTTTTATTTGAGAAAATTTATTGCACGAACGTGAAAAAAACACTAAAATTAAGATTTTTCATATTTTTGAAAATCACGATTTTTGGGTTCCGGGTATGATAGAACGTTGTAATGAACATAACAAATGGATTATACGCATGGTTGACGTATGTAACTACATTTTCAGCTAGTTACCAATTGAGTGGTGAGAAAAGCTGAAAAGTTCTTAGTGTTCTCATGTTTTTCGGATTCGAGCCAAAAAAATCATGTTGACCACAAGTCAGTGAAGTCGACGTTGGCAAGACTAGATACACATTGTTATCGGCTATGATTCCACGAAATATCCCGTTTCTATTTTTTTATTTGAAAAAAATAAATTGGCAAAACATTTAAAAAACCTCCGACAATCAAAAATTTAAAATTTTTGATTTTCTCAGTTTTCTAATTTTTTACAAGAAAAAATTTTTACCAATTGATTTTTCAGCTTGTTTTACATGTACGGACGAGTTTTGAGCCTGATAAGTGGTTTTTTATCATGATAAAACTGTAAAACCTGTAAAAAAATTTCACTTATCACAACCCGCGTCGACTTCGTGTGACGTTTGACGTCATAAGTCGAATTTTAGGGCCGATCGACAAAAACTGTTGTAGGGTTTTTTTATCCACATATTAAACTATCGTTTTATGCAAAAATTGTTTTTAGTATCGGACTTTGGTCGCGGGTTATACGGACGACCTCTTAATATAATTTCTTCGTGCCTGATACTTGTTTACAACTTCGTTGTTTATAATTATGTTTAAAAGAAGTAATTTATCCATATAACTTTATTAAAGAAATAAACTGAAAGACATTTCACTTAGGAACCTGACTCTTAATCATTAAGTAACTACCCTCCAAAGTGGCGTGGTTTTCATCGGTTCACACTGTATTTTCGTTACAAAACCAGTTTCTTATGATGGCAATTAATGATTAATTATTTTTTTCTTGATTTGAATTTGAATGTGGGTTCTTACAGATTGACCCATTGGAAATTCCGCATTTTGATATTGGCTAGCAACCGCCTTTTTAATTCATTTTTGCTACTTTCTTGCGCCAGTTTCTCATCATTTAAGCAGCCTTTCGAAAGCTATATCCATGAAAAAAACTATTCCCGTCAAATGTTGACACTATATAAAAACTTTAATCATGGGCAGTCCATTGCTAGAGCGATTAGCATTACAGTTTTTTGCACAACCATGTAAACATGGGACCATGTTTAAAAGTGTTCATTGAAGAAAAATAAGCGAAGTCAACAAAGTTTAGCAAAGTTTTATGAACCCTGGCGCAAATTTTCCTGGAATTAAAGTGAAATTGCGGTTGTCAGCCAAAATCAAACATTGTTAATTTTAATTGAACGCCATCAACTTTGTTATTGACCATTTGTCGCAACTTTATGTGGAAAAAATACAAACATATATTCATACAATATAAGTATTCATACACATATATTCTTAAATTCAAATTAGTCAATAGCTGTAACGGGTGATTGTATACTAACGTGGGATCTGTGTCTGGATTTATACACAGACGCTGGTATGCTTTTTCCATTTTTTTGGTCCAGTTTCCTATACCATTTGCCCATTCTTCATTGTCTTTGCGCATGATATCGCTAATGTTTCTCTGGAAATAAAAATTTTTACATCAGTTAGCAGTCGTTTAAACTCAGTCTCATATAATCAGGTGCCGTAAATTATGTACGTGATACCAACACATTTCTTCCTTGAGGGGTTACACCGTACATTTGCATCATCTAACTTTTACTAGACCGATTATGTAACTTAACCACCTAGGTCAAATTCTTAGAATTACCGATTGGTAAAGGTACTGGTACGTGTACTCTGAAAGTAAGTTTTTTTCATCACCTTTCCGGTATTCTGATTTTAAAATTGTTCCTGCATTCACCAGTTGCCAGTTACCAGTTTTTTTAGATGTATCGGTTATTTGGATTTTACTAGTAAACTTTACCTTACCTCAAGAGCAATAGTATTTTGAAAAGATGACCTGCACAGTTCGATTTCTTCCAACTAAGACACTACTCAAACCGTCTGTCCCAATTTAATTTCACTTAAAGTTCAACTTGTAATGGGCTCAAATCAGATTAGTTAGTCCATTGAAATCAACTAGTATCCTGAAATCCGTTTTTTATTTGCTGAACTATTTAGAAATAAACACTTTATGACATGACGAATCTTATCTGTTACAGTAATACATAATATCTTATATATTACACGTTCATTGGAATCGTCGAATCAAAGATCATGAACTTGCAAAGAAATTTTTCATAAAGTTTACTTTATTTGTGGTCGGTACCTTTGTTAAAAAAAAGTATTCAGTGAATGAAATAAAATTTACCGTTTTCGGATTGCAACTATCATGGCATTACCTGCCGTAAATAAATGTTGAGGTTTGTACATACATGCTGGTCAGGTCGAATGGTTGGCGATGAATTATTTCATTGTTTCTATCTAGGCTAAGAAAATGTGTTTATGTGTTCCAGAAGGCATATTTCCAAAAACTACAAAAAAAATTTCGCCAGTAAAATTTTTTCCTGAATTATCATGAATGGTTTCGAACAAGTGCCCAATCCCTTCTCAAACTCTACGCCTAGTCCTAGTCCTAAGCCTAAATTGAAAACTAACTCTTAGACTCATATTCGGCGATTTCGCTTAGAACGAACAGTCTGTGATAATGTCTAAGCCGAAGCCACACAACCAATGAGAAATACAAGAAAAAACAAACAGCAAAGCAAGCTTAATTTCATAAAAGTGAAAGTTCCAACCACAAAAAAAATTTGCAGTCTGTTTTTTTTTCGAAACCATCCATGATAGTTCAGGAAGAAGTTCTACTGGCGAATTGTTTTGTAGTTTCCAGAAATGTGCTTCCAGGAGACGGTAAAAAATATAGTCTTTTTTTGGTCACGACTTTTTAGGAACTTTTTGTGTGTAAAACCTTTCTCTCAACCTCAATTTGCTGCTTCCGGCCGCGCGTTAGGAAACTCGGATTGGCGAAAACTCAACTCCATCGTGTAGAGCAAGTTGGAATTGACCTGTTCACGTGCCAGAAACGTGTTCAAAGTGCCGATCAACCTCTTTTAATGGAGCCCATACGGCGGTCGGAAGCAGCAATTTGGGGTTGAGGGAAAAGTTTTACACGACTAAAGTTTGTAACCAAAAAATTCGACTATGTATATGGGTGGATTTCACGGGTGGATTTAAATATTTTCTGCGCACTTCTCTCACTGTCACTTCTTTACATCGACGGGTTTATTTGGATAGTAATAACCTTTTTATCGTATCCCTAAGTTGCGTAACAACGGGTTTACTCCAGTGTATCTCTTACTATCATTTATTCTAATTTTACGAACTTAACAAAATATCAACAATAATAAATTAAAATATTTGGTTAATCTCTGATGTGAAACGTTTTAACAGGTTTTATTCTTATAATAATATGTGGCAAACCATTGCAGCTTCAGTTCCAAGGATCAGTTTTTGTTTCAGGTCGGATTTGTTTATCGCTCTCACGGATAGAATTTCACCTCTGAAACGACTTTCAACATTCATGTAATTCTAGTTTAGTTAAAATAAACATATGCACTGTTTATAAAAAGGGTCCATTTCAAACCCAATCAAGGAATAAAAAAACAAGAAACACAAGAATTTGCAATCGATCAGCGTTAAATCGTCTCGTTATATCAATAAATTGACGTACAGTAAGTTATCGGATTTCCAGACACAAATACAAGTAAACTGAATAAAGAAAACGTTTACAGAATGAAAGGTTATAGTCAGGAACGAATGAGACGCGAGGCACAAAACAGTCCCCGAAAGTTAGGCCAAAAAACACAAATGAGATTTAGATGCGACTCAATTTAATTCTATGCACTGAAAGCTACATTTCTCCCAAGTTAAAGAGCTATGACTGAATCAATCTATCTGACGAATTAAAAAGAATGGGTTGGGTCAGAAAAAAACGACGACAACTTAAATTGACTTGTGTCCGATATTTTAGCTGGTCGTTTCCAGCATACATATATTAACAACATAATATCTCAGTTTTTCTGAAGTGGATGACTTCATTGTGATATGTATGTGGTTTTTAGCAAAAGTTACGAACGTGCATTCTAAGAAACGTCTGGCGCATTTTTACAACAACTAATAATGTCTCATAAGTAAGAGTTTTTATCATTTATTGAAGTGAAATTGTGTATCGAAAATCATCAAAACTGTTAAAGGAAAATTTTGAGATCAAATAGTTAATGATAAAACCAAAACAGTTGTTTTCAAACTAAAAATTCGAAAACACGCCTAATTACGGTAATGCAATAATATCAGTGACTTTGTCGCTCGTTCATCAAAACTTTTTCACACGCGTTTCAAAAAAATTGTTCATGAAACTTATCGCAGTAGGCGGGAAAAGGTTAACTGTAATAAAAAATATCATAAATCAACAGTCAAGTAATCAAGTTCATGTTTCAGTAACAAATCTCATCGAAGGGACGAAATATTGTATGTGACTGTATATGGCTGTTGTAAAATCGAGCGAGCAATTTTTCAGTCAAAAGTGCACAATTCTCTCAAACTCGAACCTCAACGAAACTCTCAACAGAACTGAGGTCATATGTTTCCAACATATGGTGAAAACGACCATAGCTAATATTCTACACATCCACCTCTATATCAGATCAAAGTGTCTTCGTTTTTTTTGGCCCACCCTGTATAAAGGAATAGTAAATCTTGGAAGAGCTAACAAGTTTTCCAATGGTGACAAGAAGTGGGCGGATGATACTTTCGTATACGTTTCACCGATTTTATGAATGCGGTAATTCAAACGGGCGAATTCTATCGCTTGCTGGAAGACCAGTTCTTCCAACACATGTCTGCTTTGCTGGAAAGTATTTGAAAAATATGCATAATAAGTTTCTGACATATATGTACATATATAATATGCTTTCGAGGTAGGTGATGATATGACAAGTCAACGTATGCAACTGTTTGACTTCATTATATGTAGTTGTATCGTTCGTCACTCCCAAGGAATAAAACCCTTTGAATACAATAATCACTCACAACAATATCGTAGAACAAGTACATTACTACGGATAATATGGTTAGGCCCTTGTTTAAGTTGTCTGAACCAATGTTCGCGGTTTTTGGATTATTGACAAAACAGTTTAAGTTAATTGTTTTAATGAACCCTATGGTATTAAAATAGTTCAATAAACATGAAATATATTGTTTTCAGTTGTTTTAAGCTGAAAAATAAGAATTTTGAAGTTTTCCTTATACGGTGATCACCCTATAGAACGTCATATGGAATGGACCGTATTTCTCAGAAGCAGCTGATAGAACGCCTACACATATCAGATTATATGGGTATTAATTAGGTAGAAGCTGACTTTATTTGTTTTTACTTCGGGATCTCTTCACTCGGTTAGTTAATATAAGATAATCAGTCAACCAACATTTCCTAGCCCGTTGATCATTTCTTTGATATATAGGATCGAATTGTCTGCTCCCTGTAGGTAGTTCACGTTGATCAGCACCTCGAATTTGCTAGCAAATTTGGCAAACTGCATCCAATTGTTTCGTATCTTCGTCATTTTAATGAAAGCCTGGTATGAGGATGATAGTTTGAAACATACCGGGTGTCCGACCGAAGAATTCACTATTTGTTTTTGGATCAACTTTTGTGTACTTAGATCAATAGTTTGAAATTTTGAAACTGTGATTAATTTTTTTTTGCTTATTCAAATTTCCAAACTTGTTCAGAACAGCTCGTGTTACAGTCGACTGATGTCGAGGTTTTTAATATAATTGCATTTAGAACCATACTCAAACTAATATAAAGGTTAAGTAAACTCACAAATTATGCAAGAAACAATGTATTAGATAACTCTTAAATATTCAATCTGATCATCATATTTTTCGAAAGCAATGATCGTTACGAGTGCAAATGCCGATACTGTCAATCCGGTTTTTATTAAATTTAAATTTCAAAAAAACCACTCGATTTTCATGTATCCAGTCTGTTATTTCACTGATAAAGCGATGATGATGATCATGCTACGGGTTTTGAAAGCGGGTATTGTTTTCCGTCGTGATTCGGCAGTAATTTGAAAGCATTTCAATTGAGATAAAATCTTTGACTTCTTCAAGTGTGTGATGTTGTGGGTTAAAAACAAGTTCCTTCAGATGTCCCCGAAACCAGAAATCAGAAACGGTCAAATCGGGGATGGCGCCGGCGACCCATTCACTCAAGTAATCGTGCTCGTGCATCCATGAATGCACATAACGCACTCAGTGTGATGGGTCTCTATCAGCTTGCATGACCGTCTTACCTTTCACAAATTCCTCGATATCTTAGAGTTGCGGTTGTAAAATTAATTAAGTAGTTTGAAACACTTGTCACTGGTTACATTTCCGTTAGAAAAAAGGCTCGATCACCAAACGTTGACTTTGGCCGCGTGCATGGGTTGAGTTACAATGAAGTTAGGATTAGAAGTGGACTAATAATTAGGACAATTAAATGTAATTACATAGTTTCTTGCATTTGTTTTGAAACATGCTAGTCGTATAATCACAATTAAAATCGTTTTGAGTATGTTTCCGAACGAAGTTCTATTGAAAATTCGTTCTAAAATTAAGACATTTTTCAGCCGACTGTGACACGAGCTGTACTGAACGAATGAAAAAAATTAACAAAAAAGTCGCCAACGCCAACAATCACAATATCTAATTTCAAATCTATTGCTCAACGTGAAAAAAAATGTTATTCAAAAAAATCGTGAACCCCTTGCTGGGACACCATGTACGTATGTAAACAACAAGGTAAAGTTTTGTTAGGTCATGTTTTTTCACTTAGAGTTCTAGAACTGTACTGACTAGACACCGGTCATATATCTTCATAAGTTGTACTGGAATGAGCAAAACAAATCACTCTCATTTTGTTTTTTTTTTCAGAAAAAATACATGTGTAAATGGTTTTTTTAAGATTTCGATTTTTTTCTTCAGCAAATGTTCACTATTTATCATCGTATTTGCTGCTCAATTATAGACAACACGATATTTCCAAATTTAATTGAGTTTTATTGTATAGTAACGCCGATTATAGCAATCATTAGGCTAAAAAAAACATCAATCTGCAGTAGATATAGCTTGGTCAGCGTTTCTTGTTATCAAAAATTAATTTCGTGGGTTGGTTTCACACGCGTGTGGACAGGATTAGCGCATTTTTTTAAGTTGTCCAAATGTTAGGCGAAAAAGTATTTCTTTCCCAGAATTTGAAAGCGCGCCAAAATCAGATTTGAATTCAAACTGGGCGCCAAAACCATTTTGAGTTACAAGAAACCGTGGATAGGCTATATCAGCACACTGGTAAGATTACAAGATATCCTAGGCTAGAAAAAATGCCGTAAGACTATTTCCCAGCATAAAATGACTGTGAAAATCGTATTAGTTCGTTTAAATGACTATATACGAAATCAGACCTACTTTTTATCATATTTAGGTTTCCTCTCATCAGTTATCACCGGAAGATTATAATTTTGAATGACCCGTAGGGTAAATGAGTCGATAAGCGCCATCAGTCTTTGTGAGAGCTGTGTGCATGTAATATGTAATGTAAAGATCCGTGTAGGGCTATTGAAGGGCTGGGACTTTAAATATGAGGTAAAAATACTAATCTAGCCGTGCGGACGCATCATTACGACCGGAATGTGATGTCAGCTTGGATAGAACTCATATAAAAATTGCATATATGGTGTTTTAACAACGATAAATCAATTTTGCATGCTCAGTTACTCCCATAAACCCAACTAGAGCAAACGCAATCAATACCAGCTAATTCGACGACGAACGCATTCAGTACAAGCTAATTCGATGACAAACGCAATCAACACAAGCTAATTCGCGGACATCAAGCAATATAGAAACAACATTCACGTTTTTTTTTAGCAACTTATGAAAACTGAAGCTTTTTATTCTGAATTGAATAATAAAATTCGTTTGAACTAACGTCTTTGAGAACTGTGAGAGTCCCGTTTATATCAGTTGCTGATAAGTTGATTTTTGCAAGCTTCTTCATAAACACGATTTCGTCTTCCATAGAAGCGGTGATTTCGTTCTGTTTGTCCAATAGAATATCCATATTTTTGTTATATTTCTCCTGCACAGTATAATAAGATAATAAAATAAAGAGTTTGCCACGTGAGCCGAAAAGATAATCATATTGAATTAAAGTTGTGCATAATAATTTTTCCCTAACCTTTTAGGGGTTCTGTGTTGTTTTTCGATAAGACAAATTTAGGAATTAGAATTGAAATAGACTTCGACAGTTGTCACATGCAGTTGTAATCTCAGTTGAACATGAACACTCTCTCACTCATACAACTTTATTTCTAGTCTTTGTCTGTGATTTTAGATTTTCATCGGAACATTTTTATGTAATAATTCATCAGAATGTTTTAAAGAGATTCTTTTTGTTGAATATAAAAACATTTTACAAAAAAAATCAAAATTTAAAATTAAACAACAGATAAAAATATTCATTGTTTAAAATCTTTATTGTACCATACTAAGGAAACGGAATGTCCAGTCTGAATTCCGTATATTCATATACGAATCGAACATATGTAGTTTTAAACGTATAAGTAATAATAATCAACTGTAGAACCGTGTTTGCTTTTAATTTATTTTGCTCATATTCTTAAATAAAAAGCGATGGCATGATAACGGATACAACTTGGTGTTTCGATATATGTCCTACCATTAAAATAGGTTTTTGAAGGCTTGGCCTATGGCACTAGACTATGGCACTGCTGACTTGTTCGAATAAAATGTTCCTTTACTCACCGATAGATTTGTTCAAACATGACACCTTAATCTATTTATGAAAAATAGGCTACGTCTGTATGCGTTTAATGCAAAATACACATATTGAAGTAAAAGGTTTAGCCTGTGCTACTGCCACTTTCGCATGATACATTGAGTAGAGTTGTGAAAACGTTGATGCGTCAGCCGATGCCGCCATTGCTGTTTTTGGGCTCATCGGAGACAATTTCCTTGTATTGGTAATCTGTAAGCAGTACATACATATAATACTACTTGAACATTATCCCCACTGGTTAACCTCATCAATCCTTATGAATCCACCTTTCATGCATCCTCTTACTTTTCGATGGAGAATTCATTTTTTTGGGAAACATTCTCAAATTTCACAAACGCATGGATTTTCAGCTTTTTTTCGCAGTGCTTTTAAAACATACTTCTTAGGTCTCTAGAGGCCTCTCAATTAGCTCCATTTTGAGGCCTAAACAACGGTTTTTCCTCGATTTTTTACTAATGAGAAGACGTAAAAACATCTTTCGATTTGATGTTTTGTTTAGTTGTATGTTGTTGAATGAAATGTTGTTGAAGGCGTGATGATCATGAGTCTTCTTAGACATAGTATATAGCTCGGGAAAGTTTACTTAACTGATATTTTACTTTGATCAATGTGTTTGTATTTTATCACATTATTTCAAGAAAATTTCCCGTTTCTCGTAATATGTTTAGCTCATGACGCTAAGCATTTCAAACACGTGTTTTTATTATACGATTTTCATTTTCTTACAATTGTTAACTAATATACAGGTTGATTGTAAAGTAACGACGCGTTTTCCGGCCGCCCATTTCTCAAAATCATTATATTCCTTATTAATTAGATGTGAAGTTTCAGATTATGAAGTTTATTTTAGTATAGGATTGTTCAAACTTTATTTATAGGTTGATTTTCAACTAAATTAAGCAGAATCCCATGGAAAAGGACCCATAACATATAATTTTTATTTGAAATAAAAATCAGGCTATTTAAAAAAAGATGCTAGCGGGATGCTAATCAGAGAACCAAATGCTAACAGGAGTTTTCTGTTAAGAAATTAATAAAACAGATAAAATTCCCACTACATCAACACCAAAAAGTCCCAATAAATGAAGATGATTTGTGAATTTTCTTAAATTTCCGAAATTTTCAAAATCAAACTACCAGATCTTAGGCGATATAATCATAATTCCATAACTCCAATAAAACAAATCTGATGTCATAAGACACCGTTGATTAGTATAAAAGCTTGATAATTAGGGATATTGCGAAATAAATATGCTGGTGAAAAAAGTGATAAATTCGAATTCGGCTATTAGAAGAAATCAGAAAACGTTATTTGGCGAAGAGATTTTTCGAAAAATTTTATGATAAATGTTCGTAAGTTTTAAGAACCCTATAATACCATTATTTTGTTAAAATAAAAATCCATCTAAAATCCCAGAATTAAGAAAACCATTGCCTTTTAGCAGACTTTTCCCAAAAAGCTAACAAATGAACAGGGCACACACTATATAACTTTTTTGAGAAATGAGCTGCCGAGCTGCTGTCCTTCACTCAGGCACTTTTCCAGACCCCACAAATTTTTTGAAAGTTAACAGTTTTTTTCAAAAAAACTGGGAAACGAACCCCGGGCCACTCGCATGCTTGGCAAGCACCCTTGCACTGTGCTACTGAGCCGATGCAACTAAACTGCATATACCCTACTATAACTGGCTCGGCACGCTCGCATGCTTTCTACAGCACGTGGCTATGCTACAACACGTGCAGGAGGAAATATTGAAATCTCCCCTGCGGGGCCTATCGCGCTTGTCCTCGCTCCGCTCGGACAAGCCAGCCTTACGTTAGGTTATCGGGGGCTCGCAGACAGTAAAACTTTACATGAAATAGTAATGTTGCTCGAGAAAAACCAAATTCGAAAAATCTGTGGGGTTTGTAATCATGCTTCACTCAGCCATATTTGCTTGGTAAGTCAATATTCGGCGGTGCAAATGTAATACTCATTGTTCATAGTATTGCGCTGAACTGAGCTTTTCTGGTTATCTGACATACGTTTTTTTCCACTGCGTCTTCTGCACTTATTTGATTGTTCTTTAGTCATGAATGAGATACAAAAAAATTGCAAAAATTATTTGCATTGTAATTCAGGCAGAACTAACTAAAACTGCGGGCCAAACAATTATAATCAGGAGTGGATACTAGAAGTAGATTGCCTTTCGAAAAATGACCTTACGACCCTGGCTTCTGACAAAAAACTGTAAAACCGGTTTATATATGTTCAAAAACAATTTTGTATGATGCCAACAAAATAAGCAAATACACCCCACTCGCCTAACATGGCCACTTTGAATACCGCGCATCAGTTTACGATTAATAGTTTATCATCAAGATTAACTTCGTGTTTACTCAAATCATAAAAATTGTTTGGATAATTAATAATAAGTTGATGATGATGAATGGCTGGTTCACCAGAACCACACCATCAAAACTACCAGCTTGCAGATCATTCATTTTGTAAGATGTCTAGGTGTCATATATGTATGTCCCTGACCTAGTGAACGGTACTGAACCTTTGCCCAAGGTTTGACCAAGCTTGGTGTTTTCTTGGTGAGTTCATGGTGACTCCTTGGTGCGTCGCATGTATAATGATGGTAAAATCTCACCAATCGCTGACCAAGTATTGGCAAATATGAACCATGCTTCGCCATAGAGGAACCATGGTTGGTCCAAGGTTGCTCCTTGAATTACTGCATGGTCGTAAAAAAACTAATGTTTCAGGTTCAAATTTCAAAAAATTTAACAGTATTGTGATTTTATATAGTCCGATTAAAAGTTCGGTGACTGCATACATAGTTCGTACGTTTTCAAAAATGTTAATTAACAACATCTCAAGTCCAACATGACTAATGGTCGGCGCGGGACAAGATTTGGGTGGGACGGGAATGGACGGAACAAATATATTTGTTCGTAAACGGGACGGGACGGGACGGGGCAATACATTTCCCCCGACCAGGCGGGACAAAACGGGACAAAATAGTTTGTCCCGGGACAAAATCGATTGTCCCGGGATCTTGTCCGGGAACAAAAGGGGTGAAATTCAAGTGAAAAAAAAACAATCTTCAACGTTGTCGTATGACAAATTTAACAGAAAATACGTTATAAAAAGCTGAAAAGATATTTTTCGAAATTGATATTCGTATTATTATTTTTTTCTCTTGTTATAACTCTGCTTCTAATGCAATACAGACTTCAAAAAAATGTATTCACTAATAGACGCTTACTTTGTTCGCATTATGTATCGAAATTCTGGAAGAATAGTCATTGTTTGCAAGGAATTTTGAAGTCTGAACCAGATATTTTATGCGTTTCATATGGTTATATGTTGATAACTTTCGTATACGAAAGAAAAATAAACGGACATATGTACATAGGGTGAATCCCAAAATCCCTAAAAGCCAAAATACCTAACTGGACAAAACACCTAAAAACACGCCCAAAATACAACACGACCAAAATCCAACTGTTGGATTTTGGTAGTGCATTTTTTATATTTGTTGGATTATGTCCATCCAAATTACATAATCCAAAGTACATAAACAAATGTTACCCCTCCCCTGTTTCCCCACCCTTACAGTATTCATGTAACAGTTACTTGCAATGTGGAATAATATTGCATATTAACCGTATGGTAAACGTAGTGTAGCGGTTGCTGTTAAAAACAGTAGCGGTCGAAAACATGATGATAGTGGATCTGGTACCAAAAGGGGACAGTGTTGGTTACTCATTCGTTCACTCACTCACTCACTCACTCACTCACTCACTCACTTACTCACTCACTCACTCATTCACTCACTCACTCACTCCTCACTCACTCACTCACTCACTCACTCACTCACTCACTCACTCACTCACTCACTCTCTCACTCACTCACTCACTAACTCACTCACTCACTCACTCACTCATTCACTTACTCACTCACTCACTCTTTCACTCACTCACTCACTCACTCACTCATTCACTCACTCATTCACTCACTCACTCACTAACTCACTCACTTACTCTCTCACTCACTCACTCACTCACTCACTCACTAACTCACTCACTCACTCACTCACTCACTCACTCACTCACTAACTCACTCACTCACTCACTTACTCACTCACTCACTCACTCACTCACTCACTCAATTACTCACTCATTCACTCACTCACTCACTCACTCACTCACTCACCGTCATCTTCAATTTTACCGGTTTTATGGTTATTATTAAAAAAAATTTCCTTTCACATTTCATCATTAATTGCGCTAATTACAGCAGTGAAGGCGGACCAATGAAAATGTCCATTACATCTCGGTTAATAACGCATAAAAGAACAGTGACTGACTGCAATATGACATAACCATATGAAAGAGGGAGGGGGTACTCTGAGGAGGGGTATTACATTTGTTGTTGGATTATGGACGTTCAAAATCCAAATTTTTAGGTATTTTGGACTTTTTATATATTATGGGCGTCCCGTTTTGGATTTTGGGCATGTGTTGGATTTTGTCCAGTTAGGTATTTTGGCTTTTAGGGATTTTGGTAGGGACCCATGTACATATTGATATTCGTATTATTCACATAATGATATTTTAACGAAACGGTCGAATGATTAATGAAATAACTTTCCTCTCGATTGTATGCGTTATTGTTTAATATACTTAAAATCATCATAACAAAATATAAATAGTGGTCAACGACGACGACAAGTTTTTTGTGTGCTTGTACATCGAAGCCCAAATGTTGGTTGTGTCTTGTGTGAGTGTCGAATCGGGTTGGGTTCCGAGTGTGAACTCGACAGCAATAAACATTCAGCACTCTCTTTGGACAACTTAGGATTATCACATAATTTTTGTTGGGTTTTTATCGAAAAAAGCACTTAATTTGTTGTGTTGTGTCGGATGGTTCTTAAAACTTTCCCGGGACACGCATAATTATCGTACCGGGACAGAAATACTGTCCCGGAGTGAATTGCGGGAAGGGAATGAAGGAATTGCGCAGCAAGGACATATTCTCGGACCAACCTTGGTCCAATGCTGGTGTACCGTTTATTAGGTCAGGGAATGTAAGTTAAAATTCTTTTAGCTAAAATACTTGTTTAGCTACTAACTACTTAGTGTAAAGCATATAAAATTAAATTTATGATTAGTTTTAAACAACGGTTATTTATACCACTTATGTAATATGTCAAAACTGCAAAAAATCCTTATTCGCCTGATTTCAAGTTCGAATCCTTGTGGAACAAAGCCACAATTTTCATTCTGACACAAAGCGGGAAAAAAATTACCCATATTTTTTTCCTGACAAGCTTCTTGACGTTCAAACTACTATCATTCTAGGGTCAAAGAAACTAAAACTTAATATTCGAACTCCGAGGGTTCGTTTTTACTTAGTTTCAAGGCTTCAGTAAAACAATCGTTCTGGCTCGTGAATAATCTGGTTTTTACCCATTGAAACTTGAGATATCATATTACGACACTAATTCACCGCACCGACAGGATGAGTGAAACAGGAGGACAACCACGTACTGAAGGAAGCACCACAAGATGCGAGAAAAAAACCCAGGACAGATGAGGAAGACACGGTTAATACTTTAGTTGAGCTTAGTTAGGCTTGAGCCATTAAGCTGTAGTAGCTATCGGCACACTGATGAGGTCACACGATAGCTTAGGCTAGGAGGCGTCTGTGCCACATGACCGAAACGCCATTAGGTTAAGTTAGCGTTAAGTTCACTCAGTTTAACATAACCTTTTTTTCAGGGTAACACTTTTACTTTATTTTCCTTTTCTTTTAATCATTCATAGGTGGGTCAAGACCCGCAATGAACTGGGAACTTGATTTCCGGACCGCTAACCCCATTCACGCCGTATAATCTTTGCCGCGAACTAACAAATTCGGAAAATTGACGTTTTTATTAACATAGATGAATGACTCTTTCAAGAGTTCTAGAAAACATGCTTAAACCCACATTTTTACCTAGTTAAGTTGTGTGTATTATAACTGGCATTTCGCAACTATTTTTTCTCAACAACAAGCGTTTGTTTGTGCGTTGTTTGCGTTTTTTCCTAAATAAACGGGCATCTAGGAATGTTATTGCTTTTTTCTAAACAATGCTGCTTCAACTTACTGTTTCTATGAGAACAGTCAAATCCAATGCATTCTGTTGCCATGCTTCGGCGGCTTTCCTCAGTTCAGTGTTTGCGTGTTCATTCGTATACTGTGTCTGAAACGAAAAGGGGGACGTTCAACTGACGAACTAACGACAAATGTTCGAAGTTGGCATGTTTTTTTCGAGCGTTGTTTTCAAAATCACAGCCCATATAACATTGAAAGTCTTCCGCTTTATAAAATATGGCCAACAACGTAAACTGCTCAGAACTCGTTCAATAATCGGTTCAAAAACGTGTTTCAAGTTATTCGGTAAATCACGTTATGGTGACCGTGACCAATCAATACCCCATCTACCCAAGTTCCTTGATTTTTGAACTCATTTATAGAAAAAAAAAATTAATTTTAAAATATATTTCTTTTTATAAAAAATTACAACCTAATTGAAAAACACTTTTTCTGGGAAGTTTTTTTTACTTAGGAATTACCGTTTTTATCGAGAGACTTGTCTCTATTAAAAAAATATTTTGACAATATAAAACAAGCAGATCGTTTTCTATTGTCTATTTCTATCGTCTATTATCCGTAATAGCTTTGTTTAATGACAACTAACTCGACCAGAGCGGTTTTTCACAACTCCCAAAATTCGCAAAGCTTCCTTGACTTGTGATTTCATTTTTTCGCATAAGGTTACGTATCCGCCGCAACGGTCTTCTTTCACTTCTGGCTCGATGTCTTTGAAATGCTTCAACAGTTTGTCGGCGTCTTCTCCTGTTCCTCCGGTATTTTTTTGCAGTTTTATGACGAGATTCAACACATCCCTGTTGCTGAAATAGTTATGTTTTTTCGATTGAACATTATGACCGCGTTGTGTAAAAATTTATTAAGTCGGACGTTAAAATTGAGTTTAACAGCAGGATAATAGTAAAACACTGTGACTTTTATCGCATGATAACTTTCACACGTTGGAAAAGGATTGGAAAATATGTGTCGATCTTCACATCCCAAACCATACGACCCGCACATCTCATAAACTCGCTTAAAAGGTGTGCCGAATCTATGTCCTGGCACTTTCTTCTAATTTTTTTTGAAATTAACGGTTGAATGATGTATTCAACTAAAATAGTGTGTAATAGATTTCCATTTTCATGATAAAAAAATGTGGAATACATTGTAAAAGTTTTATGGATTTAGTCTATAAGTTCATTTGACAGCAACTTTATGCGCAACTTTGTGGTCGTCAAACGACCACATTATGCAGTCACAAAAACATGTTTACACAAAAACAACAAGAGCTAACGCCACTTTAATTCAGTTTAAGGCTCCAACAACACATAAATAATTAAAAATACAAGTTTATTATGAGAAATTAATACATTGGAAGAAACTTACAGAGTATGTGCCACGAATGATAACTTCTGGTTGTCTTGATTGAATATATCTGAATATACAGGGTGTCCCATTTAAAAGTCACGTTTTGTTTTCGCTGTAATTTTTGTGAAGGTTAACCGATTTCAAAGTTTTATGCGGCATATGACGGTAAATTTATGGCAAATTTTTTTGGCGCATAAAATTTTGAAATCGCAAAATCATATCAATTTTTATGCTAAATCTACGGAAGTCCCTTAATTTCGCCAAAAATCGTCGATTTATTCCTGTTTTCCGCACATAAGAGTCGTTGCCACTAAAAAGCACCCCAGCGAGCCCAATTTCTGATATTTTCCAAAATCACGGATTCACTGAAAACAACACCGTATGTGCCAAATTTCATGCTGATTTCAAATATCTTTTCAGAATTTGCTTAGGTGCTCCGTATAACTTGAAAACAAAACTTTTATGACACCAAGTCGAAATTATTTTGATAAAATGCTTGAGTTTGCAAAAATACGAATTGTGAGAGTTGGGAATGACCTACAGCGATGACATTCCTGTAAGACATGATATGATAACCCGGATGGCATTCAATTTACAGCTTTGAAAACGACGTCTTCGGCAGTTATAAATTCTGCGAAGCATAGGTCGTTAGCTGAAAACTTTCCCTAAAATTTTACGTTTCCAGATTTTTTTAAAGAAAATTCACATTATATACGCTCGTTTAACTAAATTTAGATGCAGTTTTTTTACGGTGAATCAGGAAATATTGAAGACCTTGCAAGGTATTTCTTCTATCTCTCAGAATTAACCGCCGAAAACCGATAATTACCGAAAACATCGAGTCCGGTGCATTGGCTGGATCACACGTTGGAACGCCCAGCTGACGCTCGTACTCAGTCCTCGTGTATATAGGCAGTTTTTGAAATCCGCGCTTCGCCGTCTGCGTAGCTTAGTGGCAAAACGGCAGACTTATAAACCATCAGTCCTAGGTTCAACTCTCGTGGAGTTGAAGATGGTCGGATAATGACGTTGTTTTTAGTTATTTTAAAGCGGAATTATAGTGTTTTCGCTCAGAACGATAAGCCAGTTCATCTTGCTCGTATTTCTTTTTAAAAACTATTTCAAAATACAATATAACTAGCGTTTTATATAATTTTGTCGGGCTGTTTGTAAACGAATTCATTTTCCATTGAATTCTAACGTAAAAACCATGTTTTTGCGGTTTAATTCCATAAATTACTGCCATTACCTTGCAGGATGTTTTACAGAGCCTGATTCACCGTGAAAAACTGCGTCTAATTTTAGTTAAGCGAGCGTATATAATATTAATTTTCTCTGTAAAAATCTGGAAACGTAAAACGTTATAGGAAGTTTTCAGCTAACGACCTATTTTTCGTGGAATAATTAACTGCCGAAAACGCCGTTATTTATGCTGCAAATTGCATGCCATTAGTGTTACCATCTCAGGTCTTACATGAAAAAATTTCATCGTTGTAGATCATTCCCAACTCAGTAGATTCGTCTTTTAGTGAAATTATGAATTTTCTCGAAATAAATTTGACTTGCTGTTAGAAAAGTTGTGTTCTCAGGATTCACAGGTCACTCACACAAAAACTAAAAAGATATTTGGAATCAGCGTAAAATTTGGCACATCTGGAGTTGTTTTCAGTCAAATCCATGATTTTGGAAATTTTCGGAAATCGGGCTCGCTGGGGCCAATTTCTAAGAATTACCGAATGGTAAAGGTAAAGGTAAATGGTAAAAAAGTACCAGAATACATATGTATTTTTTACTCTGGTACTTTTTCTGGTAAAATTTACCTTTACCATTTACCAGTACCTTAAAATGAATTACCATTCTCTAAAAAAGTGATTTGGTAAATTGATGGTTTTGATGAAACATCATGTCATTCATGTGCGAACTTGTGCGATTTTATTTGATATAAAACCGAAAATTTTGTGTGTCTTCTTTTACATATTCTTGATCACTGATTTTTTTCACGAATTTTGATACCAAAAAGAGCCAAAAAGGAGCTGAAATTTTTTCGGTCGATTTGGCATTCGGGTCGGATCCGGCCGTGTCATGTAAGCTGTGGTTGATTAAACGTTGATCGAATCGAAATTACAGTATTATAGAGCTCGTGGGGACAGTATTCAATCAGCTACGGTCATTGACGTAAAAAACTGGGAATGTTTCGTTAAAATTTTTGAGAAAACTCGAAACTTTTATAATGGGATTTGGAGAAATCGCTTTAAAACAGGTAAACTTTTATACAACACATACGTATGTGAAACGTGAACGATTCTGTAGCTGCTTTGCATGGTTTTGCTTGCTTTGTTATGTACTGCCATAGTGGCTGTCGTGTTACTCCTCGTTCTGGAGCTTGAAATCCCATCAAATAACGGGTTATAACATGAAAAAATTTCATTAAACCCTCCTTACCCTGTTATTAACTGTTTTTGTATAAAAAATTTGATTAAAATTATCAATCATCTTAACAGTCACAAATTACCAGATTATATTACCCTGCTCTGAGGGTAAGGTAAAATTTTCCGGTAAAATCGACTTTACCGGTGCATCTTGGAAACCAAATTGGTAATTGGCAACTGGTGAATGCAAAAAAACTGGTAAAATCAGAATACCGGAATGGTAAATCTAAGAAAGTGATTTTACCAGTACCAGTACCAGTACCTTTACCATTTACCTTTACCAGTCGGTAAATCTTAGAAATTGGCCCCTGGGGTGCTTTTTAGTGGCAACGACTCATAAACAGCAGTTTATTAGAATCTCCTGATTGATTTTATTACAATCAGGTAACCACAACTTGAAATAAAAGTGTAACTTACCAGAATTAGCCTTTTAAAACATCCACTTGGATCGCCACCCCTTTAGATGCCAGTTTTCAACCATGCGCATCCTCTGGAGACGATTCCTTATATTTGCCCTCATTTGAATTAAAGGGATGATGACTCGGTCTAAATTCTTCATAATCTGCAAGGACATATAGCCTTTTAGTTCCTTCTTAGATGAATATTAATGTTTTTCAAGCAATGGGTCTTGGAATTTCTAGTCTCGGTAGCATATTTGTAAACTGCACCCACTTTTTGTCAGAATTCGTGCAACCCAACGACAGCTAATAACCATTTGATTGTTTGTACGGCTTAGGCTTAGTTCCGAGCATAGACTGTACGTTTGTGAAAGAGATAGCATAGTTGAGCCTTTCCGTGAATCCAAAATGAAAAAGTCGAATTTGGGATTTTGACATAAAGTGGGTGCAGTTTCCAAATATGCGTCTCGGTAAGCTTCGAGCAACCTTTCACTGAGCTGATGGCAAATGTGAGGAGTCACATCCAGAGCACGCGCATAGTTGGGAGCTGTGCATCTGAAGGGGTGGTGATCATGTTGATTATTCAACGGGCGTATTCTGGTATGTTTCAACTGTGTTTCAAGCAGTGGTTACCTGAGAGTGATAACATTAATCAGGAGACTTCAATAAGTTTATTACAGTGCGAAAAACAAGAATAAATTGACGACTTTGAGCGAAAATAAGGATTTTCGTAGATCTAACATAAAATTTGGTATGCTTAAGCGATTTCTAAATTTTTTGCGCCAAAAAATGTTGTCTTAAATTCTTTATCATATGCCGCATAAAACTTTGAAATCGATTCACGTTCACAAAAATTACAGCTAAAACAAAACGTGACTTTTAAATGGGACACCCATATCTCATATCTCCTTCTTCAGTTAGCTTTCTTTGAATTTCAATATGCTGCTTTAAGGAATTAAATTTCATTATAAATCAAGCTAGAATGTGTCACGTTCGTGGACTGTTTTTTTTATTGAGATTTTTTTACATTTTCAACAAAAACATTTAGAAGTATGTTATGCTAAAAAGAATCAAATGAATTGACGGGTTTTTCTGATTTCAAATGCGATCGACATAGTTGAACTTTGTAAACTTAATAGTCAGTTGAGTAGCACCGGGCTAACCATAGTATAACACACATTGACGCTTTTTAATTTAATTTTATAATATTTACTGGGTTTAGTTATAGTCTGAATATTTAATTGAATTCGGTAGATTTGATCGTTAGTGCTCAAAACACGCGAATTCTACATACAGTATGTATGTACACATTAGATTTCGCACATAATTTGGTTTTGAAATATTTTGTTTATTACTTTGTTTTTCTCTGTTATTCTGTATGATTTGAATGATTGGAATTAAAACTTGGATTAGTCGATGGCAAGGTAGACTTCTGATGATGACGGAGCCTTGCCATCGGAACATTGGGTCAAGCCCTTTAATTCCGTCGAAACCCAATGTTCCTTATCTCCTATCCTACTGTTTCAAATTGTATGATTGTATACACATCTTTTATTAAGTCTGCTTTAACAATACATCGGTAATTGGAAGTCTCTACTGCTGACAGTAACCGCTGAAATTGTCCGATTGATATCCAATAAAAACAGTTTCCATGTTTTGAAAAAAAATCCTATAAATAAAATTTTTTCATGAGAGTTCAATATCCGCGGTGCGGAAAATGATTTGTTTTTCAGTTTTTTGAGAAACATCCAAATGCGTTCGTTCAATCGAGTATCAATCGAAAGCTGCGATCAGGATTTTTCGATTGAGCCTCTTTCTTTCAGTATGGCAAGTTAGTCACAAAAAGTTGTCTAAAAACCGGTTCTCCGGATCTCTCCTGTATATTACAAAAAATAGAAAAAAATCCGCTTGTGTGTGTTTCTAGAGCAAAGGTAAACTGTTCTAACTGTGGTTTCAGTTCTTGAGCGTGTAATATTCCAGTGTGATACAACCTCAAGATTGCTTCTGTATATTGATCGGTATCGGGAGTACCGGTATCTCCACCGTCAGGAATCATTTCAAATAAGAAATTCAAGGTAGCGAGGCCGGCTAGCGGTCCAGCTAAAATCACAGAAGATACGTATCAGAAAGCCAAATGCAGCTGCAAAGTAATAAGACAGTACAATTGTTCGGTGTTAAAATGGAAAAAACAACAACCTGAAAATATTCAACCACTTTTTAGTTTGTATGGAACATATAAAAGCTGCATCAGTATACTGTAGGTCAACGAAAATAATAATCGGATACTTCATCTGAATCTACCAAACCCTTGAGTGTTTTGTTATAGGCCACCGAACATTTTTATAAAATGAAAACTGGTTGAATTTTGCATCAGTTGCAAACAAGTTTTGACATAAAACACCGACTGAACGGTCAACAAACTTTTATCGTCGTTTGAACATCTGGAACTTATGCCGTAAGTATTTTACTACGGATCCGTATTGTGAATCAAAGTGTTTTTTTATAATATTCTAATATCAGCCGATGCACTTCTATTATTGCGGAAAACGGACGATTATTATTTTAAGGTTGGATAGCTAACTTTGAACGTAACGTAGATTTTCGATCATTGAATACCGTAAGAGTATCTGAAGGCTACTGATATAATATCACCAGATAGCATATTTGGAAACTGTACCGGGTTTTTGTCAAAATCCCAAATTCGACTTTTTCATTTTGGATTCGCGGGGAGCCCAAGCTTTTCTTTTACTAACGTACATTATGTGTTCGGAACTAAGCCTACGCCGTACATACAATCAAATGGTTATTAGCTTTCGTGAGGTTGCACGAATTCGGACATAAAACCGGTACAGTTTACAACTGATAGTATATCACTATTTTACTCTACCACCCTTTACCCCAATTTTACCATACCACTATTTTACCGTACCACAACATATTTTACCACATCTAATTTTACTATACCACTATTTTACTACATCGAATTTTACTATACCACTATTTTGCTACATCGAATTTTACCATACCACTATTTTACTACATCGAATTTTACTATACCACGTTATATATTTAACGTTATGCAACCCCCCCCCCCCCCCTTTTGTAACTTTCATTCGCTACGATACCTGCTTGCACCCTTTTGTCAAGTGCGATGGTCGTAATTGATCGTAAACATCATGAACACGGTTTAGCAAGCAAGTATTAGCAAACGTTCTATACTCAGCGACGCACCTCAACAGCTAAAGGGTTTAGTTACGTGTGGTCATGATGACCAGCCAGCACAGCTTAAGAATGGTGAACACTTAATGCAGCATACTGGTAAACCACTGCACATACTGCATTATTTTCATCCTAATAAATCTTGCTCGTCTTTCATCTTGGCTGAAATTGTCTTTACCGGATGGAAAACACTCATCATTAAAAACAAATCGGAACAGTGATTCGCTTGGTCACGGTATCTTGTTACCAAACGTTCATTTTGCGGGTTGGTTACGCACTTATGCGATGAACTATTCGCAATTTTTGTATGTTGTCCAAATGCTATGTGAAGAAGATTTTTTTTTCTTGAATTTTTTGAAGCGCGCAAAAAACAAATTTGAATTTTAACTACCCAGCAGAAAGTTGTCGGCTAACAAGAAACCCTGGATCGGCTATAATAACTGACCCGAAGGTTAATCCCAGCATCACCCTTGACTTTTAACCTGTGTGAATGAGTCAGTGAGTGAGTGAGTGGGGAATCGGTCCACTGCAACCTGCCAACTGAAATCTTTTTTTTCTAGCCAACTGCGGCAATTGTTTTTTTTTTAATATTTCCTAACTGCATTTCTTTCGCTGAAAGGGGCATCATTCGCTTGCAACCTGATGACTTGAATGATAGATTCATTGAGTGAATGAGTGAGTGCTTGAGTGTGGCCCACACAATGATGATATAAATACAATACAGGCTGCGAATAGAATAATGATTCAAAGATGGTATGAATGAGTTTTTGAGAAAACAGACAAGATAAGTAAATATGCGTGAAAAAGATGCAGTAAGTGCACTGGTTCACCAGTTTGTTGCCTCTTCCATTATTTGCATTACATTACATTTGTGTTTGAGGATGATTTTTTTCTCTAATATATTCTTTGTTCATAGAATGCTTGTGTTATTCTTTGTTCATAGAATACTTGTGTTAATGTGGTAAACCGTGTTCAGAAATTAAGACCATGGTCTACATAACAAGAAGGGTGCACGTACTGTATGTACATTGGCAATTTGGTGTGATTTGGTACAATATGGTACAATTGGGTGTTGAATAAGGTAAAATAGTGGTATAGTAAAATTCCATGTAGTAAAATAGTGGTATAGTAAAATTCGATGTAGTAAAATTGTGGTATTGTAAAATTCAAAGTGATAAAATAGTGGTACGGTAAAATAGTGGTTTAGTAAAGTTGGGGTAAAATAGTGGTCCGCGCCCTTCACACATGCCACTAGATACAGCCCCCATGTCAATGTTTTTTTTGATAACATCCGCGCCAAACAAATGAGAAATGTCGATCATGACAAAAATCAATTTACCTGGCGAGGAGAAGCATGCGAGGAAATTGAATGCAATCGGTGCAATTACTCAGATAACTATATATTTACAGTAAACGAAAAAGTTAAACGGCAACAAGCAAAAGGTGTACCCATAACTACGGAGCTCTATAATAAGGATCGTTCGTTGCGGAAGTTTATTAGCGGGGGTCTATAAGAAGTCTTTTCTCCATAACTGTTGCCTGCGGACTGTTTGTTGGAGGAACTTTCTGGGTCTGATTTCGTTTTACCGGAACTGTTAAAAAGTAGAATCTAACACTATAATGAAACAGTGTGCGTCCGTCTGTAACGCTAGCCCGGTTTACCACAGTTAACGCCAGCCCGGTTAACCACAGTTGCTACGGGCAACCACAGCCAATCAGCGACGAGCACATACTATTAAAGAGAGCAGAATCCCCGGGCCTAATACCCGGCTGCAGAGCTAATGTTTCAGTCCGATAGTGGGTTGATGTTTCACGAGCTAATGTTTCAGTAGAAAACAGCTGTCCCCATTTTAAGAAATGGGGACAAAATGCAGTTTGTTATATTAACGTCAAAACGAACTAATGTTTCAGGACAAAATACAGTTTGTTATATTAACGTCAAAACGAACTAATGTTTCATACATTAAAGTTATATGAGTTAATGTTTCATGAGCCTAAACGAGCTAATGTTTCAGTAGCGACCAGTGGCCTGTTTTCACAACTGTCCCCATTTAAATAAATGGGGACAAAAGCCTGTTTTCACGTATGTCCCCATTTTATGAAATGGGACAAAAGCCTGTTTTAACATCTGTCCCCATTTTAATAAATGGGGACAAAAACCTGTTTAGTTCGGTAATAGATTACTTTCCACGGGAAGCTTCAAAATGGCACAATAGATTATTTCCACAGGATATTTATTGCAACGGCAATAGATTACTTTCCACGGAAGGTTCCTAATGACTCAATATATTATTTCCACGGGATATTCATTGCAACGGCAATCGATTACTTTCCACGGGAAGTTCCTAATGGCTGAATATATTATTCATATGCTAAATTAATCTGATTTTAGTGTCCACGGGATATATCCAATACTGAAAGTAATACTTTTTTTAAATAATATTTTTACATGCAATGATCAACGCAACGGTAATAGATTACTTTCCACGGGAAGCTTCAAAATGGCTCAATAGATTATTTCCACGGGATATTCATTGCAACGGCAATCGATTACTCTCCACGGGAAGTTCCTAATGGCTCAATAGATTATTCATATGCTAAATTAATCTGATTTTAGTGTCCACGGGATATATCAAATACTGAAAGTAATATTTTTTTAAATAAATTTTTACATGCAATGATCAACGCAACGGTAATAGATTACTTTCCACGGGAAGCTTCAAAATGGCTCAATAGATTATTTCCACGGGATATTCATTGCAACGGCAATAGATTACTTTCCACGGAAGGTTGTTAATGGCTCAATATATTATTTCCACGGGATATTCATTGCAACGGCAATCGATTACTTTCCACGGGAAGTTCCTAATGGCTGAATAGATTATTCATATGCTAAATTAATCTGAGTGGAAGTTCCTAATGGCTGAATAGATTATTCATATGCTAAATTAATCTGATTTTAGTGTCCACGGGATATATTCAATACTGAAAGTAATACTTTTTTTAAATAATATTTTTACATGCAATGATCAACGCAACGGTAATAGATTACTTTCCACGGGAAGCTTCAAAATGGCTCAATAGATTATTTCCACGGGATATTCATTGCAACGGCAATCGATTACTTTCCACGGGAAGTTCCTAATGGCTCAATAGATTATTCATATGCTAAATTAATCTGATTTTAGTGTCCACGGGATATATCCAATACTGAAAGTAATATTTTTTTAAATAATATTTTTACATGCAATGATCAACGCAACGGTAATAGATTACTTTCCACGGGAAGCTTCAAAATGGCTCAATAGATTATTTCCACGGGATATTCATTGCAACGGCAATAGATTACTTTCCACGGAAGGTTCCTAATGGCTCAATAGATTATTCATATGCTAAATTAATCTGATTTTAGTGTCCACGGGATATATCAAATACTGAAAGTAATATTTTTTTAAATAAATTTTTACATGCAATGATCAACGCAACGGTAATAGATTACTTTCCACGGGAAGCTTCAAAATGGCTCAATAGATTATTTCCACGGGATATTCATTGCAACGGCAATAGATTACTTTCCACGGAAGGTTCTTAATGGCTCAATATATTATTTCCACGGGATATTCATTGCAACGGCAATCGATTACTTTCCACGGGAAGTTCCTAATGGCTCAATAGATTATTCATATGCTAAATTAATCTGATTTTAGTGTCCACGGGATATATCCAATACTGAAAGTAATATTTTTTTAAATAATATTTTTACATGCAATGATCAACGCAACGGTAATAGATTACTTTCCACGGGAAGCTTCAAAATGGCTCAATAGATTATTTCCACGGGATATTCATTGCAACGGCAATAGATTACTTTCCACGGAAGGTTCCTAATGGCTCAATATATTATTTCCACGGGATATTCATTGCAACGGCAATCGATTACTTTCCACGGGAAGTTCCTAATGGCTGAATAGATTATTCATAAGCTAAATTAATCTGATTTTAGTGTCCACGGGATATATCCAATACTGAAAGTAATACTTTTTTAAATAGTATTTTTACATGCAATGATCAACGCAACGGTTATAGATTACTTTCCACGGGAAGCTTCAAAATGGCTCAATAGATTATTTTAACGGGATATTCATTGCAACGGCAATCGATTACTTTCCACGGGAAGTTCCTAATGGCTCAATAGATTATTCATATGCTAAATTAATCTGATTTTAGTGTCCACGGGATTTATCCAATACTGAAAGTAATATTTTTTTTAAATAATATTTTTACAAGCAATGATCAACGCAACGGTAATAGATTACTTTCCACGGGAAGCTTCAAAATGGCTCAATAGATTATTTTAACGGGATATTCATTGCAACGGCAATCGATTACTTTCCACGGGAAGTTCCTAATGGCTCAATAGATTATTCATATGCTAAATTAATCTGATTTTAGTGTCCACGGGATTTATCCAATACTGAAAGTAATATTTTTTTAAATAATATTTTTACAAGCAATGATCAACGCAACGGTAATAGATTACTTTCCACGGGAAGCTTCAAAATGGCTCAATAGATTATTTCCACGGGATATTCATTGCAACGGGATTGTGAAACTGGCTCGATAGATTACCTTCCACCAAACTAACTGGTTCAATAGAGCAGTGTTTAACAATGTAGTACAACAATCTAATACCCAGATCTCTAATACTCGGCCCTAATTCTCGGCAGAATACTCGGCAGAATACCCGGTAAAGCGCGCGAAGCGCGCACAGAAGCACAACTCGAGCAGAATCCCCGGGCCCAATACCGGGCTGCAGTCCCTAGTATGTACATACTCAAATTACGCTGTATGTCCATATTATTAATAATAAGCTTTTTGAAGTAAATTTTGCTTTAAAAAGTAGTCAATACCTCAATTAGTCAATCATATCGGTTACCGTTGACAATGTCGAATTGGATTAGGCCGAATTTGAACTTACCGAAAATGTGTGTGCCGAAAATGATTATGCCAAATCAGGTATCTTGATGAATGGGAAATAATATACTATATGCTGAAAAGTGAGTAGCGGACTAGTCAAATTTGAAGTTTCTTAAAATTGACTTTCACTTGGAACTAGATTATTTCTAAAACTGCAAACTACAATCTCCCGATGTTAAACTATGTTTGATGATAATTCTGAATACTCATTGGACAAAGAAGATGATGGCTGGCGGAAATTTGTACATAGTTCAGTCCAATCAGTCTTGTTATAGTGCTCACAAACTTTTATTAGAAAATTTAGTTTGTAATTTTTTTTTCCTTTTTTTCCTGCACAAATGCGAATTATGAAACCACACAAAAACCACCTCGAAAAAGCTCACATTAGGACTATGAAACATAGATTTAATGAAGGGCCACGTTGGTTTTTACTATTTTTTTGTTATTTCCTATGAAAGCTTTTTAGGTTGAAAAACGAGAAATAAGAAAAAATCAAACTATTCATACAGTAAAGTATGTTTCATGAACCCAATGTAAGTTTCGAAATACCTAAAATACAATTCACCTCGAAAACAACCATTTTCGAGGTAGTTTTTGTGTGGATCGCATGTGTGCATTACGATTCGCATGTGTGCACTACGAAATGTTACAAACAAAAGTTTCGAATAGAAGTTTGTCAGCACTATATACTCGTGCAGTTCAAAAGACTCCAGATACTAGCTTACTCATTACTTAGCGACACTGTTGGGGAAAACAAATATTATGTTCGAAATTACGTTCCTTTTTTTGTCAAAAAACGTTAATATTTAATATGTTCTAACCGCAACTGACATCTGAAAATTACGTTCTTTTTATTCTGGAATTTCGAGAACATAACGGATTATGTTCAGGAACGAACATAAGGAGTCGTCTTATGTTCCTGTGAGTGAGGAACAAAGGAGTACCTATAAATATATATGTTCTTTCCAATTCCGCAAAAATCGCGAACAAAAATGATTCGGTTCCCGAAAAAAGGAACATTAAGAAAGGAACAAAAGTGTCGTGCAAGGGTAAAATTCTAACAATTGCATTGCGACATTCGGATTAAGGGTGAGTGGTAGGGTAGTGGTAAAACGGTTTCGCTGTTGACCTGCTGTTTGTTTATGTTAATTTATATATGAAATATATATTTTTTAATATATTTAATAGATAAAATTAAGATTTAGGTTTAGCTTTAGGCTTACGCTTATTAGTATGCTTTTGTTGAGGTTTGGTTTGTTTACTCTGATGCCCCAGATGCCCCAAACCTTCAATTTCAATTCAATTTCGATTTTATTGTCATATTATTCAATCATATAATGTCATTTAATCAGATTTTTTGCTTTGTTTCATTTCAGAAGAACTCAAACTCGAACTCAAACGAACATTTCAAATGAACGACTCACACAAAATTTCTGCCCATTTTTATCACCTTTTTAATTTCCTAAAAATAGGCCTAACGGTAGAGTGAACAGCGGTGGATACGATGATGAAATAAACCAGACAAGTGACGTGGAGCTTTTCGAGATATGGCAAATTTGGTGCCAGGGTACCTTATTTGTGCCCAACTACTCACACTAATTTTCTGCCCATTTTTGAATCATATTTTTATTTTCCTAAAAATAGTCCTGTCGGTAGAGTGAACAGCGGTGGATACGATGATGAAATAAACCAGACAAGTGACGAGAAGTTTTTCGAGATATGGCACATTTGGTGCCAGGGTACCTTATTTGTGCCCAACTACTCACACAAATTTTCTGCCCATTTTTATAATCACCTTTTTATTTTCCTAAAAATAGGCTTGTCGGTAGAGTGAACAGCGGTGGATACGATGATGACATAAACCAGAAAAAGTGACGAGGAGTTTTTCGAGATATGGCACATTTGCTGCCAGGGTATCTTCGTTTGGGCTATTTTTGGGCATATTGAAGAATCCTGATTCTTTCGTCGCCAGAGGATATATTGAAAATGTATCCGGTTATATTCATATATATATACAAATATAATACTGTATAGATTAGGACTCTTCAATATGAACAAAAAATAGCCCAAACGAACGTAAAAACCGTTCGAACGGACGGCCACAACATTCAAGATATAAGATAGTGCCACTATTTAAAGAATAATTATTCAAATAAAAATATATACAGACTGTTAATTCTTACTAGAATTACCTATATTTCCTTACTACGAATTACAATCAACGTTAAAAATACACTAGACTACATAATACCCATCATCTGAATCCGATTCTCATTTGTAAATAAGAAAAATTAACTATAGAATTTTACCTATGCACCTTTATTTCGAAAAGAACGTATATAAGGAACGTGATATAGTCGTTCTGAACAGTACCAGTTTTTTTCCTCTTTTTGTTCCTTTTTCTTTGGTAAATTATGGGATTGTAAACCGTTATGTTCTTCCGAAATCCACGTAAATAGCGAACATAATACTTTGTTCGTTAACGGTATATAGATACAATCCATTACGTTCTCAAAAGTTCGCCAAATTCACCGAACATAATTAAATTTGTTCACGAACAAAAATGCGAACATAATAAAAGAACGTAAATTTCGAACATAATATTTGTTTTCCCCAACAGTGCTTAGCGATCACCTCATTTGTGCCTTTGCTTCTGTAAGTGTAAAACGGTTTGTCCGGTCTAGAGTTTCAAAGTTTGAATATTTTTCTTATTTTGTTCGATGCAAACTCGTACTTTGTATTCGAAACTCGAATGCGAAAGCTTGTTTCAAAACATGACCAGAGGCTTTGACCTACTTTAACCATACAATTTTGTTTATTTCCGAAAAAAAACTTATAATTAGTTTTTGATTCAATCGTCGTCCAATCATGACATTTATTTATAGGAAAAAATTCCATAACGAAAGTAAACTAATGTTGAATGCTGACGAAAAGTGGTTCGTGATAGCACAACTTTTTTGTATCAGTAAATTATATCTTTTTTTAAATATAACCTTTTTGAGTGTTGTATTATTGTAAGTTTAATTTTTGTATCTTTCACGGGATACGTCGGAATTGTGTCCCGAGACAAAAATTATTGTCTCGAAGCAGGGTTTTTTTTAGAGGAGGGGTAGCCGACAGAAAATCTCATCCTATTCGCCCAGTCTGAAAAGCGGGGGAGTAAAGTCGGGTAGAGAGGGGGTAGAAAAAAATCATAAAAAACCCCTCGTTTTTTCTCGTTTTTGCTAAAAAATCTCTTATTATAAGGTATAAACATCACATGAACCGTTTTTTTCAGGTTTTAGCCAAGAAAATTTACCCAGAAAACATGTTTGTTCAAAAAAAATCTCACAGCCAAAACTTTTTGAAAAATGAGCCTCAAAATCGAAGTTTTGAGGCCGACTTTCTGGGGGGAGGGGGTAGGCGAGTCGGGGGGAGGGGGTAGGCGACCTAAATTTTTGTATAGGAGGAAGAGGGAAGGCTATCCGCCGACCCTGAAAACTTAATAGGCTACCAACTGAAAACAGATAAATGTTCAAGTGCCTGACTTGTTGATTGACCAACTGACAGACTAACTGACTAACCGTTGACAGAGCATTTAACATTGACTAGCTGACTGACTTAGCATTCGGTCATTGATAGTATTGGAACGAAGATACATTATATACAACGAAGAAACAACGAAGATCCATTTGGCTTTAGGCTCTATAGATTAATGGATGAGCGCTCTGAGCGATTAAACCATGATTCTGCTGGAGGCGAGGAAAAAGCTTGCAGTTTGTTACCTCGGTAGCTTCTCCTCACTGGTGGTTTTTCTCCTCACACACGGTAACAAGCGCTTGAAACTAGCGGCTATAGTTATTTGAAAAAAAAACACTTTATTACCAGTTGGATCAATAAGTTTGTAGCCCCTTAAGCGAAGGTCGGTGTGAGCCAATCGGCACCGTATGTGCATATACTACAGGTCAATGGTACTTACAACAGGTAATTTCAGCTGGATAGTGTAATTGCACGTTTTAATATAGACCGTCGACTTCAAACAGTCAAGATTTCATAAAATAGACGTTTTTTCTGGAATGGATAATCATCAATAACTGTTTTCAAAACCAGTGGAAACAAATCATTTTTTGCACCATGCCAGCCTATAATAAAATTTATTAAAACCCGTGCTTGGTTTTTGTGGGCTTTGGTTTTAGCAACGCCAGGACCATTCGATCACCATAAGTTTTACTAATCTTGAAATTTTCTACGTAAAAACGAAAAATCTCAAACAATCAACCGTGTGTGATTAAAAGAAACTTTAGAATCCAAAGAAAATACCCGACCTTCGATTTATAAAAATTTATAATGACTGTTAAAAAATAAATTTCTGAAGTACCCCTATTATTGCAGATTTTTGTTATTTCTGGTGTCCATCTTGCCACGTTTCAAGCACATGTAACGTTCAATTCGGCAGTCGTCTCGCGTTTTGAATGCTCCAACATTAGGGGTACATGCACATTAATTGCAATTGTACTCAAGTGAAACATTATAAAAAACTTGAATATCCTGTGAGATAACATGAAATAAATTTTCCAGGTACCCTTGGGGTACTCGATACTTTTATGAGTAACTGGAAGTGCCGAGACGTCATAATCATATAAACTGAGATTTTTAGTGCTCTTGAGAGCTTGTTTGGATGTACCGAGATTCAAGTAAATACGACTGCTATACGTAAATGAGACTACGAACTTTCTGATCCACCTGGTATGTACGTGATTATAAAACTACACTGAATGTGGCTAGAATCATACACCGAACCCGGTAGCACATTTAGAAATTGCAGCGGTTTTTTACCCCAAACTCGAGATTTAGTTATCGGACTTAGTTAGTAAAAAAACTGACAACGGCATTTTTTTATTGTAATAAAAACTTTTCGACTAACCTGCCGCAAGTTTTCCTTCGAGGACTACTGCTGTCAATGTAATTTTCACTATGCCAAGAAATATTTCTGTGGCAACTGATGCGAGTAGCGCTCCTGTCGATGGCTTGTCCTGAGATCGAAATATCCCTTGTTCGAGTGATATTCACTTTCTATTATAAGATGTCTTACTGAGAAATAAAACACATAAACGAAAACATGTCCCCAATGTTCAAGTTCGGAGATCCAGTGTAGGAGGTATGGAGGTACTGATTGCAGTTTGTGACCGGGAATAAATCCTAGGGAAATGTTCAGCCGAAAAAAAAAACTCCCATCTCAAATATTGAAATATATTCTCGCTTATCTAAAAACCCGCAAAATTGATTACTGCATCTTTTCAGTTCACATACAGATTTGTGGTTTCTATTGTAGGTTGAGCGTAACAAGTTAATGTTTTTAAGAGGTCCTTAGGATAAGTATAGTTAAGCCGCGTAGTGTATGTAGTTTTAAATAATGACATGATGTTAAGGTATTGTTCAAAGATAAAATAAGAGATAGTCTGAGAATTTAACTATCAATTATAATAAACTATATGGTGATGGAACATGTGACAAAAAATATCGTCCTACTGGTCACAATCAAAATAACTCAAACCAGTTTACTTTTTAAACGAGTTACTGTATAGTCGAATTTTTTGGTTACGCCTTTTTTTGGGAACTTTTTTTGTGTAACACCTTTCCCTCACCCAGAAATTGGCGGTCGAAAACAGCAATTTGGGGTTGATGAAAAGGTTTTACAAACAGAAAAGTTCTTAAAAAGAAGATCATGACTCTTTTTAGGAACTTTTTTGTGTATAAAACCTTTTCATCAACCCAAACTGCTGCTTTCGACCGCCAATTTCTGGGTGAGGGAAAGGTTTTACACAAAAAAAAGTCCCCGAAAAAAGGCGTAACCAAAAAATTCGACTATATGTACGTAATTATTGTATTACTATCTAGTTCGCTTATCACACTTTTTCACTGAGTTGAACATATGATTTATTTTCAAGAGAATGGCATCCTTTGAAGCCAAACCTGAAGCAAAATTATGGTAGCACGAAATCGGGGTTTTCCATTTTTCCCGTATATTTTTCAGAATGTTCTCTACATCAATCTCAAGCTATACAAGCTAAACAGCCCACAAGTTAGAACAACAAACTGCAAGGGTCTTCTTGAATGCCTCATTTGCTTCTTTGAAAACCGCCCTTGCCTTTTTTTCGTTTTCTTGCTCTACTTTCCGTATTTCATCCAGTTTTTTTCGTTGTTCCTCAAGCACGGCAAGAGTTGATGCGGCCTGTTTTAGAGAACTTATTTGTTTATAAAAAGTTTTTATCAGTATTTAAAAATAATGATATTAAATACCACTCTGCATGCTCACTAGAAATGAAGAAAATAACGATATCAAGTGGTAGGGTGGTAAGGTGAAAAACAAGTGGATGGGGTAAATTTTGAAAAATATTTGCTGGTGACAATATAACAATATTCTGGTTTATAGTGCTTTCCGGACAACAAAAGAGGGCTAATTGCCTCACGCTGATTATGTGTAGTGTGTAACATATCCAATAGGCTTATTGTGTGAAACAAATAATGCAGTTCGCTATGAACTATCGAGCGGCAAGATGAATTCATAAAAAAACATTTTGCTATGTGTCAAATGTAACCTGTTTTCTTTCTTGGTCGTTTTTATCTTTCGTACTGCTTATCGCGTTTATAATTTCTTCGATCAACGACATAACTCCACGGAAGGCTTCACTGGTTCCGTGCGCCAGCTCTGCGCAACTTGGTGCAATTTTCCCCAGTTCTTCTAACTTTGCTGGAGCGCTTCTAGTGCGGCTAAAATGCGATTCCTGAAAATGTATCATATTATCTGAAATATATCAACAAAATAATCTGCTATATGCTTTAAAAAAAATTTTTATGAGGATTGCGACATTGCAGTAAATGTCTTGAATTTGAACTGCTATTGGCTAGCGACACACAAATTTTTGACGATCAAACAAATTGCCCAATTCTTCTCTAACCCAGAAAAAAATCAGCCATATTGGTTCAGTACAACTCAAATGCTGAGCCGTCAACATCGGGACAGAAAGATGGGCCATACTGTATTTTCAAAATATACAAAAATCGATCGAAGGGGAAAGAAAAACTTTTGAAGAGACGAACCCATTCTTGATTTCGGTTAGCTAATTTTACAATCCCTCAAAAAGAGTCAATTTTGACTAATATTTGTTCAATGTTTTTATTTTATCGAGAAAGTCAAGTGAAAAAAATAGCATCAATCATTGTTAACTTGTTAACTTCTCAATTTGGGTATCACTGAGATCTCGGCATCGTTCCCATCGACGAGGTTCCGCTTTCAGTGCTGCATGGTGTGTATCCACAGAAAGGACACCAATCTTTTCGTCGATAAATAGACATTACTAGCCCAAATTCTAGGGATTACACGCGTATTTGCGCTGCTTCAAATCACCCGACAACCAAAAGACCAGAAGATATGATCTGGTGGCCTTGCAGGCCAACGGAGTGGTGACTCAAGAGCCAGGGAAGGTATCGTCAAGCCAATCCCCGGTGTCACCAGAATCATTTGACCCCTCTTGACTTAAGGTTGTGGGGTTATTTGAAGAAGTGCATATACTCGTGGATTCCCAAGATTTCGAGCCAGTTACGTCTATTTATCACCGAAAAGATTGGTGATGTTTCTGTGGAAACACGCGATGCAGCCATGAAAGCTGGGCCTAGTCGATGGGATCGATGCCGAGATATTGGTGGTAACCGAATCGAGAAGTTAACAAGTCGGGATATTTGTTTTTTTCATGTTGTTATTACCCAAGATTTTCTGTTCACAATGCCTTGTGTTTGATGTTACTTTATTACGTGCCTTGCTCGTGAATTGAAAATAATGAAAGAATATAGACCAAAATGGGGTTTTATCGATGGCTTGTTTATTAGCTACAGATGACTAATGAACTTCTGGTAGGTATCAAACAAGTTGCCAAAGTATCCTCTATTCCATAAGTGGTTCAGGACAACTCAAATGCATTTTGTTACTGGAGGTAGTCAAAACGTCATTATGTTATATGGCCGTTTGTAACATTTTTTTCGAGCAAAGTGTTGTATAGCACCCGTATTTCATTATAACAAATGAATGAGATTTTTCCCAGTCATGATGTGTACGTGCCTATGTCACTTCATGCCGGGAAATTGTCTTACGACAAAAAAATTTGTCTCAGATTCGGGACAAAATTCGAATTCGATAGTTTTCGACGTCAAACGTGCTAAATTTATTACATACTTCAATTTTATAATTTTTTCAAGAATAATAGAACCTGATTTATTTTTTCATAAACACGAAATTAAACGTTTCAGTCATAACATTTTTGAAAAAAAAATTAAGAAAGTATTCAATAGGCAGGAATGAAAATAATACAATTTATGCGTGGTAAAAAAACGTATTCACTGGAAATCCGTCGGTCGTAATCCGGATTTGGTTTTTTTCATAATGAATTACGGAAGCTATATGACAGAACATGATGTTTATACGTAAAATATAGTGTTGCAAACAGTTATGAAAGGTATTTTAGGAGCTTTAGACATGCATGTGCAATGTTGCGTCCTCTCCGTTTAAATCATAATTCTAGTCCGAAAACGGAAACTATTCAAATTGATATACAGGGTGGGCCAAAAAAACATACGAGTTTGAACGTTGATAACTCGAGCTATAAACAACCGATTCATTTGTTATTGTTCTCATTTGAAAGCCTATATTTCAACTTAAAATCCATCCAAGTTTATTTTTGTTTCCTAGAGTTACCTTCAAGTTACAGAAGAAAAACCAAAAAATCGTGGTTTTGGATGAAAAATGAAGAATGAATTTTTTTGGTTTAACAAATTGTTCTTTTTGAGTAACGAATTTCTAAATTCTAAGTTCCATAAGGGAAATAGAGTTTGGTGAGCTCAAATCTAACGTGGATACTCTGGAACACCAGTTTAAGTGTTTGGGATAAAATTCATGGCAAATGTCATAACCGCCTTTGACAAATGTAACCCTGAGTTCTGACCTTGGTGGTGGTAAAGGAAAATGATCAAATCGAGTGTACCATTCATGTATCTTTGATCAACAAGGGAATCGGTCATCTTTGCCACCGGGACAAGTTTGCCACTCTAAATCAAGACAAGTTTGCCACTTTTTTGGAGGGTTTTCAGTGGCAAACTTGTCTCACCCAAAAAGTGGCAAACTTGTCTCGGTGGCAAAGATGACACACAGTCATCAACAAGGCTAAACTAGTTGTTATAGAATGAAGGGGCGGATAAATGTTATATGCTTAGGCTAGTTTATTACCTAATATATAAGTTAGTAACCGTTCCTTATAGCCGCAGTCCTGCTGTTGATAGAAAGGGTTTTGTTATATAATTATATAATTAAACCTTTACCAAACCATCTACATACAGACAATTACTTAATTATACATACAAGTTATATAGAATGAGTTACAAGAGTTCCTAATATAATTAGAATGGAATACTAACTTAGAACACTTAAGCTGAGATGACTAAGCAACAATCGACAACAAAACACTCTTTATGTGCTAAACGCTCATTTGTGAACAAACACGCTACCGGCTGTCTCAATACTACAGCACAGTAGCACGCACCAGTGACAACCGTTCAACACAACACAACAATGATTGACTATAAAAGACCACTGCCATCTAGCACAGTCCAATTGATTTTCATAACTACCGCTGCTATTCTAACTGGTTGCTAAGGACTCAACGCGCGTATTTAAATATGAGTACAAATAAGAACATAAGAGATCACCATCTCTTACTTTATTCGATGTATTAATTTATTAATAAACTGAAATACACCGTTTCAGTTTTTAAGACACAATATCCCATGCACTTCGGTCCCTTTTTCGCCAAAAATACAAGATTTTTCCAAATGTCTTCTGTAACTTTCGGCAACTCCATGAAACACGACTAAAAGTTGAGGGATTTTAAGTTAAAATATTGGCTTCCAAATGAGAGCAAAAACGATTGAATCGGTTGTTTATAGATCGAGTTATTAACGTTCAAAATCGTATGGTTTTTTGGCCCATCCTGTATGTATCTTAACGAGATTTTGCGTCAGCAAGGGTATACTTATATAATTTTGCCCCATTGTGTACTGTCTCAAAAAAGTTTCCTGAATAATCTTATATTACCAAAGTTATTGATTTATGATAAATACAGTAATAATAAATTTTTTTATTACGAATGTTTTTAACATAAAAGGCATTTGTTTTCGATTGTCAAATAACTTAAGTTGTTCACAATCGGAGTTAATAAAGGTTTTTATCGGGAATAAAAAAAGAAAGCTAACACTGGTAAGTTCTGTAATTATTTCATGCAAATAGCGATCAGCGTGTTTAGTACGTTTCATGATAGTTTGCATGTTATTGTGAGCCAGCAGTAAAGCGTCATGGCCCTCATGCGCGACCTGAAATTTTACAACGCATTTATTGAGTGCAAATGAAGGTGAATACACATCTGTAATGTCATGCTTTTTGTCTTAGTTAATGACTGAAATGTTTTCTGATATGAATTTAAACCGTTAATTCACCGTTATTTCAAGTCGGATTTCCACAAAAAAAACTGGCTTTAACAAGCTTGATTTTTTTGTTGTGGATCTTGCAATTATATGACTATTACTTGCAATAAACTTAGTTTAAATACTTTGGGAAATTTTCAGGCGTATGAACAAACGTTCGAGCAACTCCGCTTCATGGTGTTAATGGTTCAAGACGAGGCTTACGGTTCAGTGTAGACTAACCCCCATATCACAGAAACTTTTGGCCTTGGGTGCCTAAATTGGCACATTTTTATGCAAGAAAACTCTGAAGTTCTGTAACTCACGTGAGAATTGGTTTTAAATTGAAAACTATTGTTCAAAGGTGAGATCGTCTATTTTTACACATGAGAAAAATAAGAAACTCAAAACAAACACAATATAAATTGAAAATGGCAATCGTGATTGCATTATGAGGAAAAAAAACAAACTTTCATCTGAACAATTTTTTTTATTTTTAACCGATTATATCGTGAGTTATATAACTTCACGTTTTTTGCATAAAAATGCACCAATTTAGGCACCCAATGCCAAAAGTTTCTGTGATATGGGGGTTAGGCTTAGGCTTAGGCGTTGAAGAAGAGTTGGTATTCAAAAGCTATAATCCTAATTCAAAGCCTAAATTCCAAAACTTACTATAGCTCGATCATAAACGGAAAAGTGCAGACTATAATTTTCCGATAAAACTTTTCCGAACCACATGACCGTTCATCAGTCATGGATCAAAATTTTGTGTAAACCTTTTACGCAGCAAAGAAATGTTGCAGGCGCCAATTCAAAATGTGTTCATGTCATATTATAGAAGAATTGAAAAAAGCATTAAAACTATATGGTTAGGACACAAATAAAACAATTAATTGAATAACTTGCTAATAGAATCAAATTCAGCTCAGGTAATCACGATTTCATGGTTTGGCGAATGTGATTTGTTGATTCCATGTGGTTATGTTAGACAAAATGTCCCACTGGTCCGTTTATTATTGAGTTATATTTTCCATACATGATTTTTGGCACTAAATAACTTGACCGAGGCCTAAAAAAAACACGGAAGTTAATAACGATATCAAATTAACTCTAACAGATCATCGTTTTCGTACACAGATAGACAACCAGTAGATACTGCAATTTAAAACGCTCAGTAAAAATGTTTTTGTTAATTTTTTTCTAACCCGCGTTAATTTTTGCCCTCGCAACAGAAGAAACTAACAACATTCGAATTCGGAAAGAAAAGTTAAACAATTAGAACAATTAGAAAAATTATTGTTTGATTTTCGGGCGAGAAAAAATCATAGAGTCGGTGGAGCGGGTTATGTTATAACAGGCTATACAGTTATACTAAAACTGTTGCCATACGCATTTTAAATTAAGGATTTATGTGGTTATAACGGGAATATAATAATGAAAAACGATGAGGATCTGGCACACCTTTTTGGTCAGCAAAATTGATAGAAACGTTCCTTTTCATGGAACATCACCTTTAGTACCAGTTTATTGTCGGTGTACGTTCTGATCATTATTTCCGCCCGTGGTTGAATTTTCTTAGCTATCGGTTGAACTGAAAAGTTGCGCCAGACTATTTTCCATATCCAAACCTATTGTTATTATCCTATTTCCGTTTTAATCATAGCAAAAGCTAATTTTAGAATGTGTATCACAATACATAACTGCTTCAACATGTGCTTCAACTGTACCTCGACTAAGTGGTTGTTAGGTTCCAATCACAAATAAATTGTTTCATGACCGCAAAAAATTACAGTATTTTACTGAGTTTTGTAAATTTCGTTGCTACTAGCTGAATGTCTCTATTTTCATGAATCAGATAGGTAGGTGAAAATTGAACCGGTTGTTAACGATCTGAGTGTGGTTGTCGTTGATTTGCTTGCGAAAACTCCGCTGCCCTTTCTGCATTTACATTCTGATTATTTTAGTTCGACAGGTTCAAAACTATAATTTTAATAAGTTGACTATCGAAGATTTATTGCATGTAAAAAAGATACAATGTCGAATAATGCCATTGGGAACTTATTGTGCGATGAACGAACCCTTTTCTTTTAATATCATATTTTGTTATTACTACAAGGTGTCCCAGTAATGGGACACCTGACTGTGCCGGGGCGGTTGGGGAAAGTTTATATACGACACTCGGGTGTGCCGGGGAGGTTGGGGAAAGTTTCTATACGTCTCCTGAGAATGTGATTGTTATGTGATGATTGATTGATATGTGATCGGTCAAGTATTGTTATATGATGCCATGTATTGACAATGGTCGACTGTGTATTGTAGGGTGCATCACAATGACGCACTCATAAAAACTCAAATCGAACAGTTAATTTCCGATGTCTGTTCTATAATTCCGGCTTCAACTTGAAATCTAAATACTAAATACCTTATGTACTGTGAAAATTACTATGTACTAACAAAAAAACATGATTAAGATATGTAATGCCATCTATTTGACGGAACAAGGATGAAATTCATTAGAACATTCATTAATGTTATCATTGCCACACAATTTGCTTGACTTTTCACCGTTCACGTGGCCGGCACAGTCGGGTGTCATATAGAAACTTTCCCAACCTCCCCGGCACAGTCGGGTGTCGTATAGAAACTTTCTCCAACCTCCCGGCACAGTCGGGTGTCGCATAGAAACTTTCCCCAACCTCCCCGGCACAGTCGGGTGCCGTATCGAAACTTTCCCCAACCTCACCGGCACAGTCGGGTGTCGTATAGAAACGTTCCCCAACCTCCCCGGCACAGTCGGGTGTCGTATAGAAACTTTCTCCAACCCTCCCCGGCACAGTCGGGTGTCGTATAGAAACTTTCCCCAACCTCCCCGGCACAGTCGGGTGTCGTATAGAAACTTTCCCCAACCTCCCCGGCACAGTCGGGTGTCGTATAGAAACTTCCCCAACCTCATCGGCACAGTCGGGTTTCGTATAGAAACTTTCCCCAACCTCCCCGGCACAGTCGGGTGTCGTATAGAAACTTTCTCCAACCTCCCCGGCACAGTCGGGTGTCGTATAGAAACTTTCCCCAAGCTCCCCAGTCGGCCCCGGAGAAAATTCAACCACAGTCGGCCCCGGCGCAGTCGGCACCCCGGCACAGTCGGGTCCGTTCCCCGGCACATTCGACCCCGGCAGAGTCGGCTCCCCTGCTCAGTCGGCTCCCCGGCACAGTCAACCCCCCCCCCCCCCCCTGACTGAGCCGGGGAACGCACTACTGGGACAGGTGTGCGCTCAACCCTGCACGGGTTTACTGGTTTCTCGATATCAAAAGTTGTTGTGATTCTATTGAGTGCTTGTTTCCCACTTATTACGGTTAACGCTAATAAAACCATTTGGAAACTATATTATATATATATATATTTTTAAGATGTTGCAGTAAAATGCAGAAACATAATCAAACCTGGAGTAACGTAACATGCAATGATTCGGGGTTTTTAATATGTTTATAATTGTTTGATTTTGTCAGATCGATTGGTGTATCGCCAGTGAGGAAGATCAACAAGGTCAATACACGTATTGCAGTACAGCCCGTCGCCAACATAGAAACCCATTCAACGCTGAAATGTGCCATTGTAAAGATTGATAACGTACAGGGTGTATAAAAAATATTCGCGTTTTGGGGGTTATTGTGAAAGTTATACGCGTTATATGCTCATCAAATGCGCTAATTTTTGTCTCACAGCTTTGTACAATTTTCATAATATATTCTCAAAAGTGAAACTACTACTTTTAGCCACCACATATGATGCGGTTTACCACTGCAGAAAGTTTTTCTTTATAAATCTTTTTAAGGATATTTATTAATTTAGGTCACATTTCTATATTGAAAATTAGTTGTGAGGAGATTTAACCGTATATTGAGGTAACCTACTTAGTTTCGAGCCTTTCAACCGGGTCGTCTGCTTGGTAATCATTGCTGATATCGGCAAACAGCTGCATTGTCTTTGGAGTATTTTCGACCTTGCATTCCTGAGCGTAAACACGCGTCACCGCTGACAGAATCTAAAAACCAAAAAATAATCATTTACGCTTCAGGTAACTTCTGGAGATAGTGGCTACGGTACAAACACACTATACGATACATACAGAATGGCTAAAAAAAGCGTGCGCGTTTGAGGAATTACTGTGATAGTTCTAGAAAAGCTGTATGACAGCGGTATAGCGCATTCGAAAGAATATTCATTCTGCCTAGAAATAATGTAATACTGAGTTTCTTTTAATTTTTTCTGAATTCGCAAGTCTATTTAAGAACATTCCTAATTTTGTCAAATGTTGGCTCACAGTGTGATAAGGCTAGAAATGTTGGTAACTCATGGTTAATATCTAAAACAAGTCCATATAGGCTGGAAACACAATCATCATATATGTGAAACAAAAAATATTCACAGTCATAACAGTGATATTTAATGTGCACAGATGCAGATGTTAATTGAGCTCGAAACTGTTGTAGTGATCATTCTTGGACACAGACTACAGAAAGTCACCATCTGGTGGCTTGAGTTCATTAAATCGGTCTTTCGATTACAAATAATACTTTGAAGCAGAGTTGATCAAGTGTGCATTAACCGTTAACCAAAAACCCCCTAGGAACGGATTTGATTGAATTCCGCACATACAGGAAAATATGAGCAAAACCATTTTTTTCGCGCCAAAATTTTGTAACTGGAATAAAACTTTGGTGCACGCGAGTTGAGGGCTGAAATTACGATCAATCGATAGCTCTCAGTCTCCTCTTTCGATTGATATGCGACAGAAGGGAAACTTTCCAATTTTGCGGTTTTTATTCGATAAAAACCGATTTTCTTCCTAATTTTTGTAAACCTTTTCCAATGCACCGATAGTGAAAATACCCTTCACCTTTTTAATGCAAACACAACGAATGTCGCATCGACAAAATGAGGAGTTTAGAAGATAGAGAGAGCTAGTAAATGAGTTAGTGAGTTAGTGAGTGAGTTAGTGAATGAGTAAGTGAGTGAGTGAGTGCGTGAGTGAGTGAGTTAGTGAATGAGCGAGTGAGTGAGTGAGTGAGTAGTGAGTGAGTGAGTGAGTGAGTGAGTGAGTGAGTGAATGAATGAATGAGTCAGCGAGCTCACTCACAAACTCTCTCACTCACTTGTCTACTCACTCACTAACTCACTCACTCACTCACTCACTCACTCTTTCACTCACTCACTCACTCACTCACTCACTCACTCACTCACTCACTCACACACTCACAAACTTACTCAATCACTCACTCACTCACTCACTCACTCACAAACTCACGCACAAACTCACTCACTCACTCACTCGCTCATTCACTAACTCACTCACTCACGCACTCACTCACTCACTTACTCACTCACTAACTCACTCACTAGCTCTCTCTATCTTCTAAACTCCTCATTTTGTCGATGCGACATTCGTTGTTTTTGCATTAAAAAGGTGATGGGTATTTTCACTATCGGTGCATAGGAAAAGGTTTACAAAAATTAGGAAGAAAATCGGTTTTTATCGAATAAAAAACGCAAAATTGGAAAGTTTGCCTTCTGTCGCATATCAATCGAAAGAGGAGACTGAGAGCTATCGATTGATCGTAATTTCAGCCCTCAACTCGCGTGCACCAAAGTTTTATTCCAGTTACAAAATTTTGACGCGAAAAAAATGGTTTTGCTCATATTTTCCTGTATGTGCGGAATTCAATCAAATCCGTTCCTAGGGGGTTTTTGTAGACTCTAATCTTCAGTTTTATGCACAAACGGGCGATTTTTATTTTTTTTGACTGACCTACATTTTGGTTGATTCTTATACCAAACCACTCTTAAAATAAAGCTAAACCGCCGCTGATGAAAACTTCTAAACTTAATCATATGATATTATTTTATAGACAAAAACATGCCCAATCGAATGCGCTATACCGCAATTTCACCGTTTCTCACAACTTTGAGAATTAATGCTCAGACGCGCATTCTTTTCTATGAGCCACCCTGTAAATCTTTATGATAGCCCCAGTTATGAAGATTCACAGGCCCTAAACGATTTTTTTCATAAGTATTGTCATTTTTGCTGAAATTCAGTATCCATATTGACTTTGACTCACTGCTTACGATTGTCATGGTCAGGTTAACGCTGACTATCTTAGAAATAATTTGAGGAAAACGATTCTGATGTTTATTTTTATCAAAATATAAGCAGTTATTTAACACTTACAAGCAAAACACAACGAAGATTGAAGATGTAACACGACTTCCGGTATCTAAAACCCATTTATTTTTTTCAGTTTTTTTCAATTACCATTGAGGAAGTATTTGAATGGTACCGATCGTTACCGAGGTCGATGTGGAGAAGGGATTTTTCAGTTGTGAGACGCGTACGTGACGAACAAAACATCTTGAGAATTGGGACAATGATGAATTTGGAAATTTTGAGTGTGACACGACTTTTCTGTCCTAAAAAACCAAATCTGTATTTATTCATCGCTAAAACCACGTGAAAAAGTCGAAATCCGCATGAGTAGAAAAAAAACATCATTATAGCTATAACTTTGCAAAAATGTCAGACAGGTTTTTGTTCCTTTACTTATCAACAACAAGACAATCCTCTGCCTGAGTGCGCTTTTGCCTCTTTCAATCCTAATGGGCCAACAAAGCCTTAGTGCACCTTTGGACGACAGCTTATTAAGTTTATCAAAGAGCTGCCTTCTGCACGTGTTGAAACCTCTAAGGTTTGTAGTGACTTCATGAAATGCAGGAGAAGAAGCTGTTTTATTAAAAGATTGAAGTTGTTTTGAAATCGCTGTGGCCACGAGCTAAGTCGTTTGGACATGCGGTAATTAGAGGGTATTGACTGGGGGGAACACCTCGTAATGCGCCATTAAATTAGAACATGAAGATAAACCTTTACAAAACTTTCAAGATTGCAGAACGTGATTTTGACAATCAGCAAATCAACTCAATTAAAAAGCTCTCACCACGAATTGCACCTAGACTTTGGTAATTCACTTCGATAAGTCCATCAGGACAATTCCCGTATATATCGTGTCATTAGACTCTTTTCATGTTTAATTTCAGTAATTCTATAGCATGAAACCCTTTTTCATATTTTTGCACTTCTTTATCTCAGTATAATTAGTTATTAGTAATTTGTAACAACGATTATATGCGAGACAACACAATGAAAACTTGAAACTTGAAAAACCTCGTTTTATCCTGCAACACAAGTAAATGACAGGCATGGTTACAACAGCCAGACTAAAGCACATCGTGAAACATTTTGAACCTGAGCCACTAAAAAAAACGACAACCAATGAAATTAGATCGATTGAAGTATGGAAGTCAGAGTTAAGCAGTTCAAGTTTATTTGTGATTTTAATAGCTATTCAGCAAAATGTGCACCATATTATAAAATATAAACTGTTTGTCAAGGTGTGTGGAACTAAGTAACGCAGAGTCCGACTCGATACAGAGAAGACTGCTTGATTACTGACTGACTGATACATTTACATATTGTGCATTGGGATTTTATTCAATCAAAAAGTAGTTTAAACAATAAACATAAACTTCTGTACAATAAACATACTCTTCTGTTTGCAATAGTGAGTCTTATGATACAATATTACATGTGCAAAAAATGCGAAAATGAGATGTTGAATTTTGGCCTTTAAGTTCAATGTGGAGCAACTTTTTCAAAACATTGTGCATCAACCAATATAGAAAAGAATTGTCTACAACTGTCGCGAACATTTCTAAATGAGGGCACATTCTCACCGGAACTTTTAAGTGGGTTATCCTGTATATACAATAACTTTTCGCTCAATCTGCTTATACAAAGTTCGTAGAAAATAGTTCAAGACATATGAAAAACTGTGCGTGTTCTGTTTAAGTGAATGTTTTGTTGGGTAAGCTGGTTCTGTTTACAAGTTCGTTAACGTTTATCAACAAAAGCTAACTCTATGGTAATGTCGCACAACGAAATTGGACGAAAAACCTATCATCATAGCGTTGGTTTTTTCATTCACCTTTTTAAACAAAATTAGACTGAGCTGTTTTTAAAATTAATTTTTGTAGGCGGCAAACAAAACTTTACGAAATGGGCTATATTTTTTTAAATAGCTTCGCCACAGAAAATGTTGTGATTTCGCAGCATGTTGCAAGTTACGTGGGACACCCTGTATGTTATTGAATTGAAAAAACAATTCCTTAAAATCTTTGACAACCAAAAGGTATATATGGTCTCACCAAATGGCTACGGATAAAATACCATTGAATCAGTACTAACCAGAAGAGTTGTTTTCAACATCTTAACGATCATCTCTTCGAGTTTCTTGCACCTACTGTATGTATGTATTTAGGTATGTTACAAGCAAGCGAAGAAAAAAACCTTTGCAAAATGAATCACTGGATGTATAGATGTTTCTTAAATACCGCTTCAACTAGCCGAGAACGTTAGCAATAATGGTTTTCTGAACGTATTCCCGATAAGACAGAATCTTACAAAAACCACACTTATGAAGATTGGGTTTCTAATCACAGCGCACAGCGGAATCTGATTTATATCTTCCTCTAGGTATACCCCCAGCTTGAATGTGTAAACCGCTTTAAACAGTTTGTATATATAAATTACTCAATTGTGAGTGGTTCTGTTCAGCTAAGTTTTGTTTTCACGAAGTTTTTCGACACTTTAACGTAAGTCAAACTTGAGCAGAATTGATTTACTATTAACGCTAAAAGCTTTTCAGTGTGATAATTTACTAATGTTCTTGCGTTAGCACGTTCTATTATTGTTTCCCATTAACAATATAAGTTACCGTAACTTACAGTAAATGTACTGCTGAATAGTTTTCTGCTCCAGGCAATTTGTCGGTTCGATTAAAAAAAAATAAAGTAAAATAAGACTTGGAAAAGGGGAATCTTGAGTCTGAACTGACGAATCAAAAATATATGGTCGATAAACTTGATTTTGTTGCGCGCCTCCAGACAGCAAAGACTAACGAAGTTACTGTAAACTAGGAGTACACAAGAGGGATTGGTAGATGTTGTACATACCTTAAATTAAAAATAAGTAGTTTTTATAAATAGACGCACATAATGGGGGAATAATAGACTATCTACCTTAAGAAGAGAATAAAAAACTAGCGGTGTTTCTGCCTTATCGTAAAACACCGAAATCTAATGTTACTCCTTTTATCATTTTACTATGCACACAACTAAATGTGTGATAAAGTTTTTTCACTCTAAATGGGAAGGTTGCTGTTTTGTCGAAAAGTTTAAGTGAGTTGTTATTTTTACCGACGTTCAAGTCTAGATAGTGGATACCTTGGTCTATCATATATTCTTTGTTCAACTGTAACGTGGGGTGGTACATATGTCGGTTGTGTTCATCCATGTCTACATTCAAGACTAAAATGTCATCTATGTAATGAAATATTAATGATGAAACGGGTAAGTTTTTAGTCTTCAAGTAAGCAAATTCCATGACAGATAAGGTGAGATCTGCAATTCATGATGAAGCGTAATAGGCTAATTGCCTGTAATAGGGATTGCATAAAAACGTGGTAATATTCTGTTATTTGGCTCCATTTATAACTAATATCATTAGATACTGTAAATATTATTTACGGCTACATAATCAGCATAACAAGCAGCATATTTCCAAACCCAAAAATTTTCTCAGCATTTTTCCCAAACACAAAACTTTGTTTGCACATACAAAGGTGGGTAACCACTGAAATACCACCGCTGCGCGGGCCTGACAGTCTTGCCAGCAACGATAGGTAATAGGGGGATCATGGGTGTGATCATGCGTGGTTGCATGTCATTTGGGCATAAACATTTATGTTCTTTGTTTATGTGGGTTGTATTGCTCGTTTCAGGGGTGAAATCATACGAGTTTCTAGTGGTTCCCCCTCATCAGTGATTCCCACTACTTTTTATAATATAAGCGCATAAGTCAAGTTGACTTGCTTCATTTGTGATAAAGCTAATTTTGCTCAGGGTCTTGTACGACCACAGTGTGTGTAGCATGGTATGTGCTATGAATTGGCTGGTATGGCCATTTTCTCTTAACGCCCTACAGATATTTATACTGCCGTCAATGAAACTGCTAAGCTGGTTTGTGATGCGAGCAGTGCGGATTATCTGTCCGCAAATGATATTAGCAGTTTTTTTCCTAGACACATTGCTTTCTACAGGGTGGGCCAAAAAAACTCTGCGATTTTGTGAGACCATAACTTTTGCTGTGGACCTTGAATTTCTTTGAAATTTGCAGGTTATTTCAATAACATATGAACTTAATTTTCTCTAAAATTTCAATGAGTTATCTAACACACACCGGCCACACGATCAGGATACATGAAAATTTAAGTTTTTCTTTTAAACGGCGTCAATATTTCAAAGAGAAATCATGTGTAAAGTTAGTTTTAGTTAGTTTTAGGTATTAATCTATTATTGAATTGAACGAGTGAACTAAATAATAATACAAGGATTAAAAGAAATTTGTTTAAGTAGCAATTCGGTATAAATTTAGTTTCAATGTGAATGGAAAACTCTTACAGTAAGAGGATTGCTTTTTGTTCCCGTGTCTGATGTACGGCATTACCTTAGAGTTGAATTTTATTGATGAATTTGAATGAAAATCTCAGAATATCTCACTGATTATTTATTTTTTGTCGTCCAAAAATTTCAAAGACATGCATTGCATATAAACATGAAATTTGCGAAATAAACAACCACGGTACGTGGAAAACTTAACATTTGCCACAACCAGCTTTTTAACAAGCTTGAACCGCGCCGACTAAAGTTCCTAAAAAACATTGACGTGTGAACAGAGCGAGCATGTTTTTCATAAATCTTGAACTTTTATTTATTGAACTTGAAGTTTTGAGGAAAAAGTAACGTATTTGAAACAAAATATCACTGAGGAGGAACTCAATAACCGGTTACAGACATGAAAAACAGTTTAGCACCAGAACTATCGCGTTATTAGAAGAATGGTTTTGAAATAAATTATTATAATAATTAACCAACTAACTTTTATTTTTTGGACAATTATTGAATTCATTGTTTCAATAAATAAACAAATTAATGCTTTTAAGTTACGTATGCACATGATTTCTCTTCACAATAATGACGCCGTTTAAAGACAAAAGTGAAATTTTCATGTATTCTGACCGTGTGGCCGGTGTGTGTTAGATATCTCAATGAAATTTCAGAGAAAATTAAGTTAATATGTTATTGAAATAACCTGTTAATTTCGAAGAAATTCATTGTGTACAGTTAAAGTTATGGTCTCACAAAATCGCAGAGTTTTTTTTGGCCCACCCTGTATATGCACGTAACGTATTGCTTTGAATGGAAACGCGACCTTTTTGTCGTAAACGGCCAGACCGATTTTTCTGGTTTGATTTTCAAAATTCAAACTTATCTTTACTTCGAGATAATCTGCCTGATTGTCAGAGGTATTTGTTCTACTCAGGGGTAAATTGGTTTCGTAAATACCTTTACTGATTTGTGAATGAGTGAATGAGTTAGTGAGTCAGTGAGTGAGTGAGTGGGTGAGTGAGTGAGTGAGTGAGTGAGTGAGTGAGTGAGTGAGTGAGTGAGTGAGTGAGTGAGTGAGTGAGTGAGTGAGTGAGTGAGTGAGTGAGTGAGTGAGTGAGTGAGTGAGTGAGTGAGTGAGTGAGTGAGTGAGTGAGTGAGTGAGTGAGTGAGTGAGTGAGTGAGTGAGTGAGTGAGTGAGTGAGTGAGTGAGTGAGTGAGTGAGTGAGTGAGTGAGTGAGTGAGTGAGTGAGTGAGTGAGTGAGTGAGTGAGTGAGTGAGTGAGTGAGTGAGTGAGTGAGTGAGTGAGTGAGTGAGTGAGTGAGTGAGTGAGTGAGTGAGTGAGTGAGTGAGTGAGTGAGTGAGTGAGTGAGTGAGTGAGTGAGTGAGTGAGTGAGTGAGTGAGTGAGTGAGTGAGTGAGTGAGTGAGTGAGTGAGTGAGTGAGTGAGTGAGTGAGTGAGTATGAGAAACTCCAGTCGTTGGTTGAATATTACCACTCCACAACCCAAAAAAAAGAATTTCAAAACCAATGGCACCTTTTTTTCAAGTTTAACGTTTTGGTTGAAAATTGACTAAAAAAACTTTTATGTTATGTACGTAGTTTCTAGTTTTAGTTCTGTGTGAAATGAATTCAATGTGAAATGAATTCAATATTTGAAGCGGCTTGGCGTCTGCTGATGAATTGCTTAATTAAGGCATATTTGTAAAGTAATCAAACATTTTGTGTTTTGATATAATATAAGTAAGCAATACATTTTATGAAGCTTACTGTAACCACGTATAAATGTTTGTTTGAATAATTAATAAAAATCGGATTTACAGTATTTAACAATTATTTCTACAAATTTCATTTCACTTTATTTCAAACAAACTTTCCACTCCGCTAACGGACTATGTTGTATACCACTGGTATATTATTGTTTCGATATTACATTGGTATTCAACCATGTTTGTGTTCGTGAGTGTGAGTGTACTCAGTTTTTTCACTCTGTGACTCGAAAGTTCAAGTTGTCATTATGGTGATGAACCGACATAAATTCCGAAACCTAATCTCGTGGAATCGAAATTGATAAAAATTTAGTAAAATTGTCCACACCTAACGTGATTTCGGTCGAACGATTATTCCTACTGAATCATAAATTATTTAACATTTAGGTGACATTATTTTGATAGGAATTTTCAGACAGTATCGAAAACAATAAACTTGTTGTGATGGGTGCTGCCATTGTCGTTGTTCCGTTGTTCTTAACCTTGGTAAGTCAAATTTAATCAATATCATATAAGAATGAGGAAAGGGTCAGACCCTGTGTATGTATGTTCAGGGTGGGCCAAAAAAAACTCTGCGATTTTGTGAGACCATAACTTTTGCTGTGGACCCTGAGTTTGTTAGAAGTTTGCAGGTTATTTCAATAACATATGAACTTAATTTTCTCTAAAATTTCAATGACATATCTAACACACACCGGCCACACGATCAGGATACATGAAAATTTCAGTTTTTCCTTTAAACGGCGTCACAATTTCAAAGAGTAATCATGTGTATAAGTTATTTTTAGGTATTAATCTATTATTGAATTGAACGAGTGAACTAAATAATATTACAAGGATTAAAACAAACTTGTTTAAGTAGCAATTCGGTCAAAATTTTGTTTTCAAATTTAGTGTCAATGTGAATGGAAAACTCTTACAGTAAGATGATTGCTTTTTGTTCCCTTGTCTGATGTACGGCATTACTTTAGGGTTGATTTTTATTGATGAATTTAAATGAAAATCTCAGAATAGCTCACTGATTTATTATTTTTTATCGTCCCAAAATTTCAAAGACATGTATTGCATATAAGCATGAATTTTGCGAAATAAATAACCACGGTACGTGGAAAACTCAACATTCGCCATAACCAGCTTTTTAACAAGCTTGAATCGCGCCGACTAACGTTCTCCAAAAAAATATCAAGGGACGGCCGCTAGGCCGTTCCCTTAATATGGTTCGATTAAGATAAGCTTTTTTGCGGGTATCTCGATCTAGCCTCATCGTATCGATTTCTAGTCTATTCCATCGGTTTTCTCGTGTGATTTTACATATCCCTGGCTATTTTTTTCTTGTTAGGGATGAATTTTCATTTTTCATTTTTCAAAACGATGAAAATGCGATTTTCAGTTTTTTTTTCTCCACCCAAAACGCTGTCAGCAACTTGGGCCGAACGGATAAAGCTGAAAATTGATACATAGGTTAAAATCACGTCCAGGACCCGATTTCCGGAGTGTCCCGTTGATTGGATGAAGCTTTTCACTATTTTTGAGGGATTTTACAAAAAAAATGTCAAAAATCACAGGCAAAATGGAGAAAGAATTGTTGTATAAGCGATAGGGTGGTCCGATCAAACTGAAATTTTAACTGGATGTGTACTACACATGTCGAAGTATGTTACGCTATTTAATTTATCATTCTACTCAAAAACACAAAAAGCGCATAGGGTCATGTGAGGAAAAAATTTGACGAACATTTTCAGTATTGCTCTATTACTCGTGTTGAAGAGATTTAATCGTTGTGAAAAAACGCCTATCATATGCGGAATCAAATTTAAGTATGACCCCTCTTCGACACATTTTCCGATAAAATGATCGTACTTTGCCAAAAACTTGAAAAAACTGTTGTAGAAAGTTTAATCGTTTTTGACGATTTTTGCTCCTTCGAAAATCAGATTATCTCAAGATGTAAAGCCTTGAGACCCATTGTATTATCTGAATGTCTAGGAGGACTGAAGTTGTATCGAATGCGGAAAAGATGATTATTTGCGTATTCTCTAAAAATATTTATGAGCCGCCAAAAACCGGTGAAAATTCAAGTTCACTTATTCAAGCTGTTTCAGCCACACTGGATTCCAAAAATTTTATTCATACAGAAACAGGAAAAACTTCATTTTAACAGGAGGTATAGAGGGATTACAGTTATAAAAAATCAACTCATAAAGCATTTTTGTTACATTAGCACGTATTTAGTCTTCATACTGTACATGTGATTTGTTCACACATAAAAAAGTTATAGACAAGCAACTAAAAATGCCCTTAAGGCATGGGGAGTAACGAATATGGTTCGATCCTGTCTAGTCCAATCGTGAAAAAGTATGAGACAAGAAATTTTAATATTATATTTTAAATAGTCTGATCGTGAAAAAGCAGGAAACAAGATTTGCGATGAATCACGAAAAAAAGTTTGTACTTCATTAAGTCAAGAATCAAACCAAATTACACGAAACATATTTGTGACTTTTCAGTGGAAACGAAATCCCCTTAATTTCGTTTAGCTCGTTGTGAGCATGAGTAGTTTTACTTCGGTTTGTGTGACAAATCTGCCATGAAACATTTTTCATTTCATTTTCATCCAATAATGATGGTATTTTATAAGATACTTAAGTTTCAAAATTGAATACCAGCATTTTGAATAAGGATAAATGTTACCACAACAATGAAAAGTCCCAAATATGTTTCGTGTAATTTGGTTTGATTCTTGACTTAATGAAGTACACACTTTTTTTCGTGATTCATCGCAAATCTTGTTTCCTGCTTTTTCACGATCAGACTATTTGAAATATAATATTAAAATTCTTGTCTCATACTTTTTCACGATTGGACTAGACAGGATCGAACCATATTCGTTACTCCACATGCCTTAAGGGCATTTTTAGTTGCTTGTTGACGTATGGACAGAGTGAGCATATTTTTCATAAATCTTGAATTTTTATTCATTGAACTTGAAGTTTTGAGGAAAAAGTAACGTATTTGAAACGAAATATCGCTAAGGAGGAACTCAACAACCGGTAACAGACATGAAAAACAGTTTAGCACCAGAACTAACGCGTTATTAGAAGAATGGTTTTGAATTAAGTTATTTTAATAATTATCCACCTAACTTTTATTTTTTGGGCAATTATTTAATTCATTCTTTCAATAAATAAACAAATTAATGATTTGAAGTTACGTATGCACATGATTTCTCTTCACAATAATGACTCCGTTTAAAGACAAAAGTGAAATTTTCATGTAATTTGACCGTGTGGCCGGTGTGTGTTAGATAACTCAATGACATTTCAGACAAAATTAAGTTAATATGTTATTGACATAACCTGTAAATTTCAAAGAAATTTCGCAGAGTTTTTTTGGCCCACCCTGTAGTTTAGTGGACATAACTTCGACATAAAACTTGACATTGTCCTGCTCCTGACGTGTTGAAATATCTTCATGGGATTTTTCGCCATTGCCCTGCGGTTTGCCAAACCAACCTGCAACGCAAACAACATTCTGCTTTGGTTAACTTTGGTCTTGGCGTCAGTAAAAAAATAATTTTTTCAAAACGTGGATGTTTTAAAAAACCTTCTTCGCCGTTCGCAGCAAATCGCTTATCATGCAGCTTAAAAGTTTTCAAAAAAATATTTCAGCTGCTGATGGTCACTTCAACAGAGCAGTCGCAAAAAGCGTGCACTTTTTCTACACCATGTGACATTTTTGAAAAGACTGAAGCTGAAGAGCATTACAAATTTGCTGATGCGTTTGTTTTTTTCTATGAAAATTACTTTATAGCAAGTCACGCTTACATAATTTAAGTTGTCACCCTCGACTCTATGCTTAAATAAGTAGAGAAATAATTTTGTTTTTAAAACTAAATTTATAGGACCGGATCATGGTTTGTCATTCTTTCAATAGTTAAGAGTGAGAACATAAATTTCAATTATTTGAAGATTGGACCACAGCGTTAACCATCGTTTGCTTTTCTATGTGACAAAACAAGACAAAAAATACGTATGTCACGTACTCTTCCTTCCATGCCAATCAAACACGTGAAACAGTTCAGCATAAAAATCAATAAATAAAATGCAGGGTCAGTTGCTCATTTAAAGTGAACTGGGAAAACGTATATGCGATACCTAATCTATTGGGGGAACTGTTCAACCTGATTCTCGCAACTCGCAATCAAGATGTTTCGTTGACGGAAGCCAATGAAGGTCGATCTGGTGAACATTCCCCAGAACCGCCAAACTCGGTGCGTATGTATGTAAAGCAGGTTATAAAGCAGAAACATCGACTGCTGACTTTGGTAAGGAATAAAGTGCCCGGAATTTTCTTTAAGATTTCTCACGAGATCAGAAACGCATTTGCGAGTGTGCTCGACGCGACGAAATTTCTGTCATCCAGCACATATCACATTGACGCTGAAATTAAAAATCTGGCTAGTGTCGTTACTTCACGTGCAATCATACTGCTCGGCGGCTCTGTTTCTACACCTCGTTTCGAAACTCTCTCTCTGAATTTAAATATAACTTTTACATATCGGCGTTAATAAAGATTACATATATAAAACAACAGCGAATGGTGTTGAAAAATGTTACACTCATGAACAAACATTTTTTTTAAGTTAGCGTAGTGTGACTGCATTTCCACAACTCGAAAATGTCAAGTTTATCATATTTACATATCTTCAGGATAGCGTCGTGAAACGTAAAAACGAAATATCGAATATGTTATACCAAGTCAAACGTAATGTCAAGCACGCAACTGAGAAATTTTCTGATTTGCGAAACCCAGTAGATGATTTCTTTTTGGAGGTGAGGGTCCAGAAGGAACGATTAGAGGTAATTAATTCTGCTTTCTCAGTTAGAATTCATGTGCAAATTGCAGACAAAATACGCAAACAAATTCAAGATTTCAGTGAGTCCGTAATGAAAAAAAATCGAGCGATTTTGAAGTAAATAATGAACATTTCCTTCTCTATTTCAGCGACAAAGACAAAGGGCTGGTCGCACATTCAACACACGTTATGCTACTGATTATGGCGTTTTGCAAAAGGTCGGAATTCATATTTGTTAGCTATTAAAACTGAGCTAAAATTGTTACCGAGTTACTTATTAAAAAGCCCACGCCAACGGTTTTTATGAGTATAAATGATTCGAAGATTCATCGGCTTGATTTATATTTTCAGTGTTTGCAAGCTGGTGACAATCTGCGAATAGCCATCATACTTGCGAGTAAAATACACCATAAACTGTTTTCGTTTGCAACTGAAATTTGGGACTACAATGCCCCAGATGTAGTCGATTTATTTGGAGAATATGGAGAGTCGATCAGTAACGGAACATACAGCGTTAGTTCTGGTTATACCTTTTTTGCGGCTGTTTAACCCCGCAAGAACGTAGAAAATGACCATATAAAATTTTATACAACACTTCAGAAAACAAAATTACAATTAATTATTATCTTTTGAACTTTTTGAGAGAAATAAATTCGAAAAATTTTAAGTACCTTAATTCCCAAATTCGTTTTTTCCATATTATCAAACGCCTTTTTAATGAAGCCAGGACTCATCAGGAATGAGATCAGTGCTAACTAACTTATAAAGCCCAAATAAGAACTCATAAAAACATAATCATAGCCTTATCAAAGCAAGATTAGGACGAAATTTTATTCAACAAACAGCATTGGCAAATAAAGAACGTTGTACATTGCATACATTACAAATATTGTAAAGTGATACGGTTTTAGTCGATAAGGAGCACAGAGAAACAGAACGCAGTACGTATGATTTTTCGGTTAATTATTTATTATTTATTTTATTCAGCACATTCGAGTATACAGTAAGTGTGTGTTAAATGGAGATGGTATTAATAGTAGAATGAATGTAGGGACGAATGGAATGTAAAATAGTGTAATAGGTGTGAACAAAAAAAATAATAATTCAATGTGGAAAATCAATCAAGAGAATTTCAACTCATGCTGTTTTATGTGATTAATTATAGATTTACGGGTTTTGAGGGTGTCTTTAGGAACCTTTTCATAAACGTTGATAATTCTATTAGACCAAAAATTAGCAAATGTAGATGTTTGGCATCGAGGTTTAAAAAGGGCACTACGAGTATAATCAACAGAATGAGTAAATGGATAAAAATTCAAGTATAACGAACCGGAGAAATAGTCGCGAGTTGTAACCAAATCATTAGTCAGCAATCTTGTTTCAATAGTAGGCAAATTAATAGATTTTAATCTATCATTATAGGGAATATCAAAAAGATTGAGAGTGTATAGAGTGAATTTCCTTTGAATAGTTTCAAGATCGTTGAGCTGCTTTTTGGTACTATATATAATAACAGGCGAACAGTAATCAATGAGTGGCAGTATGAAACATTTATAAAGTTGTAAATGAAAGGCTGTATCTTTGGCATAAAAGGTGTTTCGTAGAATAGCTACTTTTTGGTTGGCTTTGTGACAGAGATTTGTGATATGTTGTTTGAATGAAAGCTTTGAGTCAACTATTATGCCTAGATCTCTAACTTGATCAACTGCATTTATCGGTTGTCCATCCACTTCATATACATGTTCAGGATTATTAGTTCCAAAATGCAAAATGAGGGATTTGGAGTTATTAAGGAACATGCCGTTGTGGTTGCACCAACGAAGTATATTATTAATATCGGACTGAAGTTGATGGAAATCATCAATTGAGTGAATAGGTTGTAGAATTTTGGAATCATCTGCATAAAAATAATAAAAAATAATAATAAAAAATATAGATTAGTTTATGAGGTTAGTCAATTGACGTTTAATTGGCTGTGTGAACTGATTACGTAATGACGTATGTGAACCGAATTCCATGAGTTTATTCGAGTGGGAAATAAGAAAGTTTTCAGGCTGCCATTAAAATGCCATTTCGTAGTGACAGGATGGAATTTTCAAGGGGCAAAATAACCTGCCTGAACTTTGCCGCTAACGGGACTAAAGCGGGTCGTTTTGTCCCGTGTAATGACTGGTGAATTCTAGTATGAGATTAAAATTTTTTTCGAAAACTTGATTGTTTGTACGGCTACAGCTTAGGCGTAGACAAACACTGTCATTTATAAAGAAATATCACCGAGCGTAATGCTAAGAAATAGTTTTCAGTTTGTGCTCTGCTCACCACTTTGCCAGATACACAGAACAAGCCTTTGTCTACACTGAAAACTAAGTTTTATGCTTTAACCATTGCGTTGCGTTGCATCGTGTTGCAGAGGAGCTCGTATAGGCATCATAATTGATAATAAAAAAATGGTTCAAAACTGTGAGAACCCATGGAATGGCCACAACCAGATTCTCAAGTCCAGAGGCGGATTTCAAAGTAATGAATTGTCTGTGCCACGTTTCAGCCATTTTTTTTCTTAGTACCAGATTCTTCAGTTCAGAACCGGCTTCTCAAGTAAGGACTTTTTTGTGCCACGTTTGGGATTTTGTTATAACCATTACGAGGCCTATACGTTGGTTCATGTAGACAAGTGACGTGAGTGAAATATTTAGATTTATTTCAAAGAATTTAACGTCTATGTTTTTAAAAGTACACCGTTTCTACAAGTTCAAAAGATCACCAGACATGAAATGCAGCGAAATGACACGTGCATGTTAGCCCAACAATTATACGGCAAACTTTAGGCAGGTTGCTTCGCTCGCTTCGCGGAATTTCCCATTTTGGCGGTGAGGAATGACTTAAGAGTGGTTTGGTATAAGAATCAACCAAAATGTAGGTCAGTCAAAGAAATATAAATCGCCCGTTTGTGCATAAAACTGAAGATTAGGGTCTACAAAAAACCCCTAGGAACGGATTTGATTGAATTCCGCACATACAGGAGAATATGAGCAAAACCATTTTTTTGCGCCAAAATTTTGTAACTGGAATAAAACTTTGGTGCACGCGAGTTGAGGGCTGAAATTACGATCAATCGATAGCTCTCAGTCTCCTCTTTCGATTGATATGCAACAGAAGGCAAACTTTCCAATTTTGCGTTTTTTATTCGATAAAAACCGATTTTTTTCCAAATTTTTGTAAACCTTTTCCTATGCACCGATAGTGAAAATACCCATCACCTTTTTAATGCAAAAACAACGAATGTCGCATCGACACAATTAGGAGTTTAGAAGATAGAGAGAGCTAGTAAATGAGTTAGTGAGTTAGTGAGTGAGTTAGTGAGTGAGTAGTGAGTGAGTGAGTGCGTGAGTGAGTGAGTTAATGAATGAGCGAGTGAGTGAGTGAGTGAGTTTGTGCGTGAGTTTGTGAGTGAGTGAGTGAGTGAGTGAGTGAGTGAGTGAGTGAGTAAGTTTGTGAGTGTGTGAGTGAGTGAGTGAGTGAGTGAGTGAGTGAGTGAGTGAGTGAGTGAGTGAAAGAGTGAGTGAGTGAGTGAGTGAGTGAGTGAGTGAGTGAGTGAGTGATTGAGTGAGTGAGTGAGTAGACAAGTGAGTGAGTGAGTTTGTGAGTAAGCTCGCTGACTCATTCATTCATTCACTCACTCACTCACTCACTCACTCACTCACTCACTCACTCACTCACTCACTCACAAACTCACTCACTCACTTACTCAATCACTCACTCACTCACTCACTCACTCACTCACTCACTCACGCTTTCACTCACTCACTCACTCACTCACTCACTCACTCACTCACTCACAAACTCACGCACAAAATCACTCACTCACTCACTCGCTCATGCACTAACTCACTCACTCACTCACGCACTCACTCACTCACTTACTCACTCACTAACTCACTCACTAACTCATTTACTAGCTCTCTCTATCTTCTGAACTCCTCATTTTGTCGATGCGACATTGGGTATTTTCACTATCGGTGCATAGGAAAAGGTTTACAAAAATTAGGAAGAAAATCGGTTTTTATCGTATAAAAACCGCAAAATTGGAAAGTTTGCCTTCTGTCGCATATCAATCGAAAGAGGAGACTGAGAGCTATCGATTGATCGTAATGTCAGCCCTCAACTCGCGTGCACCAAAGTTTTTTTTCCAGTTACAAAATTTTGGCGCGAAAAAAATGGTTTTGCTCTTATTTTCCTGTATGTGCGGAATTCAATCAAATCCGTTCCTAGGGGTTTTTTGTAGACCCTAATCTTCATTTTTGTGCACAAACGGGCGATTTTTATTTTTTTGACTGACCTACTTTTCAAACGGTTTTGGTCGATTCTTATACCAAACCACTCTTAAACCTCTCGCACGGCCAAAAAAGCCGCAGGGCGAAAGCAATTTTATTATTTATGCTAGTATGAATCATCAATAGAAAATTAGACAGCTCTTATCGAAGTGGTTCGGTTAAGCGGAGAAAGTGTGGTCAGCACTTTTCATACTTAACTTTTATGCATTTTTATGATCGTGGTTGGTAAAAGTAACTATACACTTGTTGAAGCAAAGTTTCTCCGGGAAATTATATTACACCAATGTGATTATACAAGCCAACTATATGCTAAAACACCTAATGAAGATCAGTTCTGTTATTAAAAACAAATTCGTTTCTTTCATTAACAAATTAATCCTTTTCTCGCGAATGGTTTTTTTGTAAAATCACCATGTCAACTGTTATCTGACGAAAATTGATGTTTATAAAGTTTTCACCAATGTTCTGAAAATCTGTTTAAAACTGCAATAACTATATAGAGAATAGTTTACTCTTTTCTCATTAAAATGAGTGATTTTAGCTCAAGAACAAGAAAATTCAGATTTTCAGCTGAGAACAACGAAAAACAATATGTTTCATGTTTAGAAAAATAATATCGTAGGGTCCAACAAAGAATTGAAAAAAATCCAAAACCGCGAAATTCGTTGCAGTCATCCTGAACAAGACTTGGAATATTTCAATTGTCATTTACAGTATATAGAGCAAGTGAAAATGTTTTAACATTTGTTACTTTTATTGATACTTTTGATAAAACCTTAATGTCAAATAAAACGTTAAAAACAAAAAATTACAAAATATGCAAAATCCTGGCTCTAATCGTAAATAAATTAAATACGTTAATACAGTTATCAGTAATAAAAAACAGGAACATAACGTATATCTGAGTTAAAAGAAAATATACATGGCAAATATTTGGGGTATCCCATCCTTATGTCCCGATGTTAACGGTCCCGCATTCGAGTTGAACTGACCCAATATGACTGATTTTTGTTCTGGAATAAAGGAGACATTGACGTTTTTTGTTGATACATACCAGAAGTTTTTACGACATCTGTAGGTAATTTGACAAGAAATTTTTTTATCAGATATTCAGTTTTGAACCATATCATTTCTGGTTAATATTTTATTATTATTTTTAAATTTATCGAGCAAGGCGAATAACAAAATCGCTCGATTCACAAGGCACCGTGAACAGAAACTCATACATAGTTAATAACGAAATAAAAAAAAGCAAATAACCTGACTTATTATCTTCTTGACTTGGGTCTTCACCGGCATCGTTCGAACGGTCGATTCATGGTTGGATGGCGTGGGTCCACAGAACTAGCACAAATCTCTTCATTGATAAGGAGACATAACTAGCCCAAGTTCGGGGTTCCTTGCGCATGTGCGCTACTTCAAATCATTCGATTCGACAACCGAAAGTCCAGAGGAATCAGATATGGTCACCTGACAGGCCAATGGAAAGGTCCTCCTCTGTTGACTCCAAAGCGATGAAAGTTCCCGTCGAACCTATGTATCTCGTTTGGTCACCTGATCTGGCCTTGATGGACTTCTGGTTGTGGGGTGATTAAAGGAGTGCGTGTACGCGAGAATTTCCGTGAATTCGGGCCAATTAGATATCTTTATCACAGAAGAGATGGGTGCCATTTCGCTGGACACACGACTTTCAGCCTTGAAAGCTGTGCCTCGTCGATGGAAACGATGCCGAGAACTCGGTGATACCCATGCCGAGAAGTAAACAAGTTGAGTTATTTTAAATATTTTTTTTATTTTTAGATGTGTTTATTACCTATGCACGGTGATACCTGTTAACAGCGCCTTGTGATTGGTACTGTTTTGTTATGTGCTCAGCTCGATAAATGAAAAAAAACATAAGATAATGGCCAACAAATTAGACTAAACTGTCGGTATGTATCAAACAAATCTCCTATATTCCAGATTTGTTTCGCCAAATTGGTTCAGTACAACTCAAAATGCTACTTGAACAAGTTTCTTGCTATCATCGTTTCACTGTTTAGTTCACTCGTTCAATTCATCAATAAATTAATAACTAAAACAAACTTATACACATGATCTATTTTCGAGGTTTCGCGGTTTAAAGTAAAAACTTAATTTTTCATGTATCCTGATGAAATTTAGGTCAATATGATATTGAAAGATTTCAAAGAAATTCATCGAGCACTGCAAATGTTATGGTCTCACAAAATCGTGGAGTTTTTTGGTCCCTTGTAAATATGTACATATCGTAAAATTAGCTTTACGTTCGTTCATCAGTACTCAGTATTAAAGCAGATTTCACAATATTTAACACATGTACTTCATTTTCAATTGAAAAAATGCACACCCCGAAACACTGTTTTTCTTATTTACATGATGACTTTATGTTCCGAGCGACATTCGAACTTCTGTGGGTTAACAGAGATCTTCAGAAAGCAACGGAAACGTATCTGCAAATTTTGCTTGAAGCCGTTTCGCCGACGCTCGATAAAGTGTGCGTTAGCCATTTCGAATTTACATGCCGAACATGTGGTTTGGTCAAAACTTGTTTATTTAAAACTTGTTCGGGAAACTGTACGATACGATACTCAAATACTCGATTTGAGATCATTTATTTAATAATGTACAGGGTAGGGTGTCCAATTTGTAATTGTTGTTGTTTTTGCTGTAATTCTTGTTAAGGTGAACCGATTTTGAAGTTTCATGCGGCATATGCTGGATAATTTATGACAAATTTATTCGCGCATAAAAATTTGAAATAGCACTATTATAGTATTTTGTATGCTAAATGTACGAAAGTACCGTTATTTCCACCAAAAATTTCGATTTAATCCTGTTTTATTTTGCACATAAGTAGCAGTTTATTAGAATCTGCTGATTAATGTTAAAACAATCAGGTAACCACCACTTTAAGAACGAATGAATCATACCAGAATACGCCTTTTAAATAATCAACAAGATCACCACCCCTTTAGATACCATTTTCAACCATGCACATGATCTGGATGTGATTCCTCACATTTCCCCTCACTTGAATTGAACGGATGACTTTGTCAAAATTCTTCATAATCTGCAAGGACATGTGACTTTTTAGTTCCTTTTTAGATTAATATTAATGTTTTTAAAGCAATGGACATCGGAGTTTTGAGTTTCGATAAGCTTCGAGCTATCTTTCACTGAACTGGGGCAAATGTGAGGAATCACATCCAAAGCATGCGCATCGTTCGGAACTGAGCATCTGAAGGGGTGGTGATCATGATAAGGATTTAATGGGCGTATTCCGGTATGTTTTACCAGCATTTCGAGCAGTGGTTACCTGCTAGTGACAACATTATTCAGGAGATTCCAATAAACTTTTATTTTTGTGCGAAAAAAAAACAAGAATAAATTGAAGATTTTTGGCGAAAATAAGGGAATTTCGTATATCTAGCATGAAAATTGATATAAGTTGATTTTCACAAAACTAACAGCAAAAACCAAGCGTGACTTTTAAATGGAATGTATATACATTTGCAGAATCCACATAGTCGACAGCGATAAACATGATGTAGAATTTGAGGAGGGAAACGACAACATCAAAAATGAATTGCATGTTGGTCATTTGTTAACCAGGCTTATAGGCATAACACGAGCTTCTTTAACTGGTGGTCTTTAGTTAGCGAAACTGGTAAGGTACGTTAACAACTAGGCAGACAAGAAAGAATTGCAATGAAGTTCCTGCAATGAAACGTCTATTCTGCATTGTCATCAGTGAGCCAAGGCGATTCCAACAAAATAAACAACAATAATAAACAGTTTCGTAACTCTACTCTAACGCACATCGTTCAATACAATATCTTGTTTGCACTAAAACCTTATTTATCAGCGAACAATTTGCCTACTTTTTATCGCCTTTAAACGAATGGATCACGAGTGAAAACTTTTGAATTGATTTACTGTTTTAGCTCAAATTGAAACTAACAACACTAATAAAGCCATCACATGATTAACGAATAACCAAGACTTTTTTTCCATACGTAACACAAAGAAGATTACCGAACTTTTTATTTTATTTTTTACAAAAAAGAAATATATATTTCAAACGACGGCCATGCCGGTTGGGAGGCACCTGTAGGTTGTGAAGTTGATATACTTTTGTAACTCGTGGACTACATGGCTCATTCCATCTTAACATCTGTTGCATATGAGATATTGTTGCAAACAAAACATTTAGCAATAATAAGCAGTTTCATGGCTTTCTTCTAGCACAAATTTTCCAATACAATATCTATTTTGTACTATAACCTTAGTTATTAGAAGATAAATTTCTTAACTTTTACGCGTTTGACCGAATGGATCAGTATTGAAAAGTTTACCAATTTACTTCTGTTATAGCTCAAAATAAAGCTAAAAACATGAAAAATGAAGCTGAAAAATAACCTTTGGTAACCAAGAAAAATGTTTGAACCATCAGCACAAAAAAAATATACAGATTTTTCAAAAATTTAAAACGCATGGTCTGAGAGAATCTACGGGTTGTATGGAGTTCGTGGCCCAAATAACGATCTCCTGGTTTATTGCGGTTTTTGATACCCCTGATAGTAATTATTCTGGAACCAAAATTTTTTGAGCATAGGAGCATGCTTTTAATGAAAAATTTTAGATCAAACCTTGAAAAATCTACTTTTTGAAGAAAATTTTTTTCCGATATTTTTCGTGGTTTTCTGCGCATAAAATTGTATAGACCTCATGAAATGAGCTGAAAGTTTATATACGTATTCTACGTTTCACGGCTGTCATTTTGAGCTATAAGTCACCTGATTTGAAAAAAATTCACTACCGTACCATACCCAAACATAACGGCAAGTTTGGTCAAGTAGATGTCAACTTTGACCCAAAATTCCTAACATGGCCACCATTGAAGAAAGATGCCGTAGGCGGCAATGGATGGGCTGTTGGTCGGTAATCATCACCCTGGGAATCCACCCCCCGCGCATCGCCCTGTAGATCAGTGAAAAATTTGATTTTCTAAAAAAAGTGCCAAATTTGCTTAAAAGTTACCTTTTTGTTGTGAAAACCACGACATAATTTTTTCTCCAGATTTCTATTTGAACATGTTAATATACATATCGTTAATCAAATCTATTAGCTACATTTTGAGCCCTACAGGTTGACATTTCGACCATTTTTCAACATCTTAACGATGGAATATGCACTGTGAGTTCTAATTTGCCTGGAAAGCACGCGTCATCATGCGACACGAACACTTTCAACGGCGGCCGTCAGTGATAGAGTCATATAATCACTAAATCAATGGCATATTATGAAAGTAGACTCAATTCCACGGGTTTTGAGCTTTTTTTTCCGCATCTGATAAAATATTAAACATAAAAATCAACCCCGAAATTTTTTTTACGTTAACTTTTTATCTAAAAATCGTCAAGTTGGACACATAAACATCAAAATAAAGAAAAAATTTGAAGATTTATTCACACAAACCGAGTGATGCCCCTACAGTAGACCTTCAACAATGTAACGTGATATTCCATCCCCACATGTAAAAACTTTTTTTACTTTCTGACGGGACCAATTTTTGTCAAATGTTCTAAATTTACTATTTTTGTCAATTTTCCGGCCATGGTTGATTGTTGATCAATATGTCATGCATGATAATACGTTTCCCTGATAAACAAAGTATTGCTGTCATACGTTTATATGCTTTAGTAAACCTTCAAAATAACATAAATAGGGCTAGTGGCTGAGAATGACCAAAAATCGATGAAAACCCAATGATTTTATGCTTGCTAAAAATAACGAAATTTTTGCGTTGTAAGCCAGCAGAAGGGGGGTGAAAAAGGATGTGTCGTGCAAAATGAAGTTTTTAATTCTAATTTATCGAAAATGAAACTTTCTGCAACGTTAATACTGGTGTTAACTGTTTTGAACTGAAAGTTTTCATCGATTTTCGACTGAAACTCAAGAATGTCGGTTGTTGGTAAAAAAAAAAACGGTGTAAAAATACCTTCTTTTCTAAACAATCATTCAAATAGATTCGAAATGTGTCTGCTGGTTAGTTTTTTTACAGATATTTGATATTGTTTCATAATCATACTGTACCTATGTACATACGTACCTATATGTACTACGTACGTATAATACTTAGAGAATTTGATGATTGTTTCCGCGGTACGATTCCAGTGCTTTATCGAATAACTGAATACTGTTGGCAGATGCATTGTATTAGTTTCAAAGCATTTCACTTAGCTACCGTTTTAAGTCACCTAGTAATCAACTCCCTCGTTTATTCACAAACTCGGTGACTCCGTAAAATTCTTTTCACGAGTGTCGTGTGCATGTATCTAATGGTTCCGCTGATTCGTGTTATTACTTTATGACGAGTGCGTATGTAATGCAACCTACACGACGGTGTCAACCTGCGCAAATGATTTTTGTCTGAAGTTCTTGTAACTCTAAAATGAAACTCGAAGGAGTCATAAACGTCTCATTCATAAATTGTTCAGATCTGTTGAAAAAAAACGTTTCCACCTTTGCATTCTGACTGTACTTATGTACTGTACGTATGGAACACAATGTACATGGTGGAGGGAGACAGACGTTCCGGAAAGGAACGAAAACGAGAGGGATTACGGTTGTAAAACGTAGAGTTCTTTTCTCAAACGGTGGATAGAACCGCCTGAAAATCTGATTTCCTTTTGTATAAATTCCTCAATGAATCATGCCGGTCTCACTCGTATATCAATCTAACTGACGAGGATATCCCAAAAAAAGGCCTTTTTGGGAGGTGGAAGCGTGTGTATGTTATGGTGATTATTTTACTTTATACCTAAACAATGTCTGAATTATATATTATTTTCAATAGTTAGTATTCTATAGTAGTGGGTAACACTCTATAGTATTTGTTAACACTCAGCTGTACTGTACCACAAGCTCCCGTATTCACTCAGGGATTCACTCGTTCGATCACTCATTGGCTAACTCATTTCCGTAGTGGGAAAACAAAGTTGAGTCTTGCTATTATGAACTGCTTTCTACTGCTTCGAAATCTTGATTATGGAAGTAGTAATTTTAGAGAGAAGAAATCGCCACTGTGGGTTCATCTTGAATAGAAATTTCAAATCCAATTTGGTATAATACGAAAAATATTTTTTTCACGTTTTGAGACTTGGTAAACGAATGTACAAAACTTTAATTTAAAAGTGGTTGAGTTGTTGGTTCCTCGATTGACATCAGTTCAATTTGAAACAATAAAGCGGAGCATAGTTTTATGCATACTTTCCCAGAGTTGACTGGCAATCATCAGGTCCTTTAGACTTTGATACAGTATGGTTAGGAAACAATTTCAAACATCTGTTAAAAACTAATCAGCAAACACATTTCTAACCTATTTGAACGATTGAATAGGAATGAAGCTATTTTAATCGATTAAAAAGACTGTTCAAAACAGTTAACACCAGTATAAACGTTGCAGGAAACCTCATTTCTGATAAATTAGAATTAAATACATGACACATCCGTTTTCACCCCTCTTCGCTGGCTTACAACGCAAAAATTTTGTTATTTTTAGCAAGAATAAAATTATTGGGTTTTCATCGATTTTTTTGGTCATACTCACCTTTCTAGCCCTCTTTATGTTATTTTGAAGGTTTAATAAAGCATCTAAACGTATGACAGCATTACTTTGTTTATCAGGAAAACGTATTATCATGCATGACATATTGATCAACAAACAACCATGCCCGGAAAATTGAAAAAAATAATAAATTCAGAACTTTTGGCAAAAATTGGTACCGTCAGAAAGTAAAAAAAAAAAAAAATGTTACATGTGGGGAAAGAATATCACGTTACATTGTTGAAGGTCTACTGTAGGGGGCATCACTCGGTTTGTGTGAATAAATCTTAAAATTTTTTCTTTATTTTGACATTCATGTCTCGAACTTTTAGATAAAAAGTTAACGTTAAAAAATTTTCGGGGTTGATTTCTATGTTGAATATTCTATCAAATGCGGTTAAAAAAGCTCAAAACACGTGGAATTGAGTCTACTTTCATAATATGCCATTGATTTAGTGATTATATGACTCTATCACTGACGGCCGCCGTTGAAAGTGTCCGTGTCGCATGATGACGCGTACTTTCCAGGCAAAATAGAATTCACAGTGCATATTCCCTCGTTAAGATGTTGAACAATGGTCTAAATGTCAACATGTAGGGCTCAAAATGTAGCTAATAGATTTGATTAACGATATGTATAATAACATAATCAAATAGAAATCTGGAGAAAAAAATATGTCTTGGTTTTCACAACAAAAAGGTAATTTTTAAGCAAATTTGGCACATTTTTTAGAAAATCGAATTTTTCACTGATCTACAGGGCGATGCGCGGGGGGTGGATTCCCGGGGTGATGATGACCGACCAACAGCCCATCCATTGCTGCATACGGCATCTTTCTTCTATGGTGGCCATGTTAGGAATTTTGGGTCAAAGTTGACACCTACTTGACCAAACTTGCCGTTATGTTTGGGTATGGTACGGTAGTGAATTTTTTTTTCAAATCAGGTCACTTATAGCTCAAAATGACAGCCGTGAAACGTAGAATACGTATATAAACTTTCAGCTCATTTCATGAGGTCTATACAATTTTATGCGCAGAAAACCACGAAAAATATCGGAAAAAAAATTTTCTTCAAAAAGTTGATTTTTCAAGTTTTGATCTAAATTTTTTTATTAAAAGCATGCTCCTATGCTCAAAAAATTTTGGTTCCAGACTGACTACTATCAGGGGTATCAAAAACCGCAATAAACCAGGAGATCGTTATTTGGAACGAACCGTAGATTCTCTCAGACCACGCGTTTTAAAAACATATAATTTTTACCTGAAACGAAGCCGATGTGGGGGAGGGGGTGGCATCTGTAGGTTGTGAAGTCGACCTACTGGGGTAACTCGTGGGCTATGTGTTTTATCCGAAATAACTTGGGACTTTAACGAAATTCATAGGTAAATATTATTACCCAACCGGGTGACCAAATGAGTAAATTTCTATAAATTGTTTGTCGAATAGTCACTTAATTGCTACGTTATATGGTTCAAAATGACCGCAGTGAGATGGAGAATGACCATGTGAAATTACAATACATTAATGCTATCTCTCAATATCGGCGTTTGGATAAAGAAAAAAAATTGTAAATCTGTAATTTCGTTTTCTAAATTTCAAAGTGACCGTTCTCGAGATTGAAACATTTGTGAACCCTAATACTGTGATCAATTACTACCCACCATATAGAGGTTCTGAAACCGCTAACAGCTTAAAAAAATTCTTCGACGCCTAACTGTAGGTTTTCTCAGGCAAACCGATTTAAAACTCCTTGCCTGAGAAAACCTACAGATGTTGGCCTCTCTTATGAAAATCGAGTTATACAGCGTGTTGGAACCTACCAGGGATGTGTATCATTACTCTATAACCGTTTGTTTCAAAGTTGCTCAAAACCGGAAATATCAATTTTTTTTGGCAGGTGCGTCAACAGGGGATCTGGACACTTCAAACGGCGGCCGTCAGCGATAGAGTGTTCCAATCACTAAATGGATATCAGATTATAACAGTAGACTTAATTCCGCGTGGTTTGAGCACCATTTGGCTGCATTTGATCAAATATTCAATATAGAAATCAACTCTGGAAACTTATGAAAATTATTTTTTTTTTATTGTCAAGTAGGAGAGATAAAATTTAAAATAAAAAAGTGGCCAAATTTATTCAGACAAACCGAGTGTGAGGGATGATGCCCCCATAGTAGACCTTCAAAAAGGTCGTGTGCTCCCCCCCCCCCCCCCTTCCCCACATGGCCCCATTTTGTCGAGCTACGGGCCATTTTTTGCTAGAAATCACCTTATTTTTTTATTTTTTTTCCAAATTTTCGAACATGACTGGCTGTTTATCGGTAATTCACTATTGATAATAGATTCCCCTGATAGGCAAAGTAATGATGGAATACTTTAAGATGATTTAGATGGCGTTTGAAATAAGATAAATGGGGCTAAAAAGCTGAAAATGACTGAAAATGGACGAAATTCCAAAAATTCAATGATTGCTAGAAATATCGAAGTTTTTACCGTATAAGTAAGCAATAATACTTGTATTAACGGTTTGAACAGTCGTTTTCATTGAATTTCGACTGAAACTGAAGAATGACGGCTACTGATAGAACGGGTAGAAAAATACTTTCGTTCCTCGAAAAATACTCGGAGAATTTGATGATGTTTTTGACGGTGCGATTGGCAGTTCACACTGCAAAATCACATCTCAGTTTAGATGATGCTATGATTTTCTTGTATTTTTGAAGCAGACAAGTTATGTGGAGGATAATGTAAACTTTTCGGTTCCCTTAGAATCAGTTCTCGGACTTTCAAGACACGTCTCCAATACAAAGTAGTAAACCTGAAATTTCGGTGTTATACATGAATCAAAGGCTACGATTTTTTAATGAAGGCTGGCGCCAAAATTTTAACGTTTTCAATTCCACTGCGTTGTACTGGAGTCGTACCTTGAGAGCCCGAAACGGATGGTGCGAAGCACCGAACTTTCGGCATTTTTATACCTACTACTTAGTACCGGAGACGTGTCTTAAGAAAACGAAAACTGTTTGCAAATGGCGCCGTGGAATTTACGTTATCCTAAGCATCACTGTTTTATTTAGCAACATGATGCAAAAGTCCAATGTATAAGGCACGTAGCGCCGGAAATATGACGTTTCCAGCCCTAATATTTTTGTATTTTAGACCATCATAAAGCCTGAAAACCGATCTCGCTTAGCATCGAGATTTCGACGTTTTTAGTACGACTGCTCTGTATTGGTGGTGAGACTCGAAAGACCAAAAACGGATTTTAAACGGGCCGAAAATTTCCTATTTTAGCATTGCGGTTCTGCATTTGACACAGAACACCAAAATTTCAATGTTTTCAGTATTACTACGTTGTATTAAAAATACGTATTATCTTGAAAACCCAAAAACGGATGGTGCATAGCACCGAAAAATCTACGTTTTATGGTTTACTGTTGTTTAATGGAGACGTGTCCTGAAAGAGTGAGAACTAAGCGGAGCCTAAAATTCAACATTCTCCTCAGTATTATGAAAAAATATTAAAAACAGTTTTTCGCTTAGCACCGAAAATTCGACACTTAGTGCAACTGCGTTTAGTTGGAGTTTGGTATGTAGTGATGACTGTGATTTCGCAGTCTGTACTTTCAATCGGCAGGACAGTTACCTTTAACCGAAATCAGTTTTACGGACTGAGTGAGTGAGTAAAAGACTGAGTGGGTGTGGGTGAGTGAGTGAGTGAGTGAGTGAGTGAGTGAGTGAGGGAGTAAGTGAGTGAGTGAGTGAGTGAGTGGGTGAGTGAGTGAGTGAGTGAGTGAGTGAGTGAGTGAGTGAGTGAGTAAGTGAGTGAGTGAATGAGTGAATAAACGTTGGAGATGGATGACCAGATGAGATGAACGCCTATCAACAGTATTCCGATATTCGATAAAGCACTCGAATCGCACCGTCAATAACATCATCAAATTCTCCGAGTATTGTACGTACGTACGTAAAAGTTCCCTAAAAGTTTGTCCAAAAAACTCATTTCAAGTATATTAGAATGACTGAGTAGGAACGAAAGTTTTTTTTACCCATCATTTACCAACAGCCGTCATTCTTCAGTTTCAGTCGAAATTCGACGAAAACGACTGTTCAAGACCGTTAATACAAGTATTATGACGTTGCACCTTGTTCCATAAGCAATACATTTGAATACAAAACTGCGTATTGCACTATACACCAGTTTCCACTCGTTTTTGCCTAGTTATAAAGTAGAAACTTCGATATTTCTAGCAAACATTGCATTTTTTAATTTTCGTCGATTTTCAGTCATTTTCAGCTTTTTAGCCTTATTTATATTATTTCAAACGCCATCTAAAGCATCTTAAAGTATTCCATCATTACTTTGCCTATCAGGGAAAACTATTTTCAATAGTGAATTACCGAATAACAGCCAATCATATTAGAAAATTTTAAGAAATTCCACAAATTTGGCGATTTTCAGCAAAAAAAGGCCCGTAGCTCGAAAAAAATGGGACCATGTGGGGGAGGGAAGGGGGGGGGTGGGAGGGTAGTACATGACCTTTTTGAAGGTCTACTATGAGGGCATCATCCCTCACACTCGGTTTGTCTGGATAAATCTGGCAACCTTTTTTATTTTGACATTTATCTCTTCAACTCAAAATTAAAAAAAAAATACTTTTCAAAAATGTTTAGGGTTGATTTCTATATTAAATATCTGATATAAATGCGGTCAAATAGTGCTCAAAACACGCGGAAGTAAGTCTACTTTCATAATCTGTTATCCATTTAGTGATTGGAAGACACTATCGCTGACGGCCGCCGTTTGAAGTGTTCAGGTCGCAAGTTGACGCGTGCAGATTTCCATAAGCTACCCTTTTTTCATCTTCAAGTTTTTCAAATCGGTCATATGCCTAAGCCTAAGCCTAATACGCAGCCAAAGTTCATTCCTAAGCCTAAGCCTAAGTTCCAAGCTCGGAACTAAGCCTAAGCCGGAGCCTTAATCGAATGGATTGAAGTTGAACAGCAAAATAAGAAAGAGGGTAGGGTTTGGAGATTCTGCTATAGTCGAATTTTTTGATTACGCCTTTTTTGGGAACTTTTTTTTGTGTAAAACCTTTCCCACACCCAGGAATTGGCAGTCGAAAGCAGCAATTTGGGGTTGATGAAAAGGTTTTACACACAGAAAAGTTCTTATAAGATGATTATGACTCTTTTTATGAACTTTTTTGTGTATAAAACCTTTTCATCAACCCAAACTGCTGCTTTCGACCGCCAATTTCTGGGTGAGGAAAAGGTTTTACATAAAAAAAGTTCCCAAAAAAGACGTAACCAAAAAAATTCGACTATAGGTAATTTCCCAATCCTACTCTACATATTTTCATCTAGATTTAGAAGTATTTCGACCCGTGTTTTCGGCCAAAAACAAATACATAGCAGAAAGTTATTTCTAAGCCTACGCCTGATACATAGGCATGTAAAAAAGTCTGAATTGACTTAAAAAGGAAAAAATATACAAAAGAGAAAAAGGATAGCTTTTGTATTTCTGCTTGACGCGTGCTCACCTGCCAATCGAAAAATCCGGATATTTACGGTTTGAGCAACTTTGAACCCAACGGTTATAGGGTAATGATACACTACCCTGGTAGCATATTTGGAAACTGCACCCACTTTTTGTCAAAATCACAAATTCGACTTTTTCATTTTTGATTCACGGAAAGGCTAAACTGTGCTATCTCCTTCACTAACGTGCAGACTGTGTTCGGAACTAAGCCTAAGCCGTACAAACAATCAAATGGTTATTAGCTGTCGTTGGGTTGCACGAATTCTGACAAAAAGTGGGTGCAGTTTACAAATATGCACCCTGGTAGGTTCCAAAATGCTATATAACTCGATTTTCATAAGAGGGGCCACACTTCCCATACAGCCGGTAGGTTTTCTCAAGCAAGGCGAACTTCAAAATCTGAAATTAATGTGCCTGGCAAAAATTTTACAGAATAAAAATAAACGATGTGCTTGAAATTTTTTTACCAAAAAATTGTCTCGACAATTTTTCGGAAAACTGTCGCGAAATGTTCGAACCTCAGTTATAGAATGTTGATGATAACAACTGGGAATTTCAGTTGAATCGGATAATCGTGCCGTGCCACACGTTGTTCCGCTTCAATTTATAGTATGTTATGGATCACCCTGTATATTCGAATGATGTACGAATTATGTTTAAGAACCGAGATTTAGTCGGAACTGCGGTTTTTCGAAACCGATTCTTCGTTTCAGCAAAAGATACAAAACATCTGGGAGAAACACAGACAAAACTATACTTCCGAAACACCACGTTACCACCATGAACTGACGGAATTCTTGCAGATTCTGTGTCCTAAACAGACACTAACAGGTTTATAATTTTGCAACTTTTTCATTACTAGGCATGTTATTTTATTCCCTTCCCTTTTTATGTTTCTCGTGTTATCAATAATGTTATTTTTTATGGAAAAATCGTTTCCACCTGAGGTTAGCCATTCATTATTGTTAATTTTCTTAACGTTCATTCCAAGTTCAAATTGGTGTTTGGCTCGCGCTTTACAAGGTTTTTTTCACGTGATCTTTGAACAGCATACGAAAATATCACCTTGGGTCAATATAAATAATGTTGACAAGATAAAACGCTATAACTTTATTTAGTCGATGAAAACTATTGTAAGACTGCACTTTCAGTTTGTAAAATATAGGTTGGTTTGGTATATACGTATACATATGCATATACCTCTGTACTAACACTAATTTTACGCCAAATCGACAATAATTGTAGTCGGCATAATATTTTAAGACTTTTTTCAGCACTTACCAAAATCGGTGTTTGATCGGTGGTCGTAGTCTGTCTGATGCGTCGTTGCGTGTTGGTATAACATAGGAAAACATAAAAATTGTGATTAAAGAAAAACTTTATTCTGGACTTTCATTCAGTTTGGCATTAACTTCGTTTGGGTGTTTTTGGCGTTTTCGTCGGGGTTTTACCAAATAAAGCAACAATTCTGAATTAAACGGGTTATTACATGTTTTTTCAGATGTTACGTAAATATTCTCAAAACGTCTGCCAACAGTATTCAGTTATTCACTAATGCCCTCTATTCATACCGCTAAAAGCATCATCAAATCATATCGCTAAAAGTCTCATCAAATCATATCACTAAAAGTACCATCAAATCATACCGCTAAAAGTATCATCAAATCATATCGCTAGAAGTATCATCAAATCATATCGCTAAAAGTATCATCAAATCACATATATAATTACTATACATACCAGTGTTGAGCTATATTATTACTGTGAGCGATTGAAACGCAGAAAGGTGTATTTAACCGTTCATTCCCCAACAGCAACATATTTGAGTTTCAGGCAAATATCGTGATAGCGACTGTTAAAAACCTTCAATACCTGTGTTTTGACTCTATAATTGATAAATAATAATATAAAATTATATTATTAAATAATAATATAAACTAGAAATACTGATTAAAACGATATTCCCTTCATCTTGCTTCATTACAATGGTAAATTTTTTGTATATTCAACAAACATCAAAATTATACTTTTCCATCGTTTTTGGTCATTTTCAGCCGTTTAGGCCTATTTATCGAATTTAGAAAGACGGTTAAATCAAAAAAAGTATTCCCTCATTACCTTTCCTATCAGGGGATTGTATTTGCATGGACTTAATACTGAAAAAAACATCAACCACAAACGGAAAATTGATGGAAACCCGCTAATTTGACGAGTTTTTATCAAAAATCGCTGGAAACGACTGTTCAAAACCCCTAATACTAGTATTTTGACGTTGCAGCTAAATCTATATTTAATAAAATAAAACCAAAAACACTGTATATTCCACTTGTACCCTTCTCGGGGGGGGGGGGGGGGGGTAGCACATGACCTTTTTGAAGGTCTACTATGGGGGCATCATCCCTCATACTCGGTTTGTCTGGATAAATCTTACAACTTTTTTTATTTTGACATTTATGTCTCCAACTTGACAATTTTTTCAAAAAAAGTTAATTTTTAAAATTTTTCGGGATCGATTTCTAAATTGAATATTTCATAAAACTCTTTCTTAAAACACGCAGAATTTTAAGTCTACTTTTATACTATGTTATCCATTTAGTGATTGGATGTCTCTATCGATGACGGCCGCCGTTCAAAGTGAGCTGATCGCATGGTGACGCATGCCCTACAGCCAAAATCGAAAAATCCGGATATTACCGGTTTTGAGCAACTTTGAACCAAACGGTCATAGGGTTTTGATACACTAACCTGTTAGGTTCCAAAACACCACATAACTCGATTTTGATAAGAGGGGCCACACTTCCCATACAACATGTAGGTTTTCTCAGGCAAGGCGTTTTAAATTGACTACGATATTTAAGCGTAATTTCAACAAATGAAACAAAAGAACAGTGCTAATCTAACTAGTGATTCATGCTATTTCAGATTACCCGGACCAAGCAAGACCGTCAAAACATGAAACATTAGCGTTATGCAATAACCTGCTCAAGCGAGCCCTGTTCAAGTGCACGTGCTTTGACTACAATCGGCTATCATTCGATGAAAACATTTAAATTTATGCTATAGTTTTTTTTATCACTTTCAACTCATTATATTGGTAGGAATAATCTTTTCATTGAAAATAGCCCTGATGCAAGCCTATTGCAGCCCACATGCACTTAAAAAAGGCTGATATCGCATTTCACGTTGATGTTTCATGTTTTGACGGTCTTGCCTGATCTGGGTAATCTGAATAAGCGTGAATTACTAGTAAGAATTTTTTCTACTTTATTTGTAGCACTTACGTTGAAATAACACAGTAAATATGATAAACACCTAATTTAACTAGTGAATGTGGGGAAAACAAGCTTAAAAAAGTATAAAAAACGTGTTTGTACGTTCATGTGCATAACTGGTGAAATATTTATCTGAGAAAAAAACGGAGGGTATTTTTGAAATGTTCAGGTAATTTCCAGTTCGACCATTATTGTCCCGTTGTAAGTTTATGATTTTACACAAGCGACAAAGACGGCCAAAACGCGTACAAAAACTTTTGGGCCACACTGTATATGCTACATAGTTTAGTTATCAAAATTCTAGAAAAAACATCAGATCATGCAATGTTTCCCTTTCTGGGAATCCAGAGACTCGGAAATCCAAAAGACAGCAAGCGTAGCTTCAAAAACTCAGTTGGCCAGCCAGGTTCCAATCCGCATACGCAGGCCAGCGTAAAAAAACGTACTTCCAGTGAACATATTAAGATCATATGTGTGATTTCGGCATATTTGAAGACTGATTAGACTAATTTGGAGACTGATTGTAAAAAAATCATATAATATGTAAAGCCACACATTGCTACTGCTAGATGAAACTGACCGCAATGACACCAAGAACCACCACCATAAATTTTTTAGCTTGATGCGATTAGTCGAACGAAAGTTATTCAAAAGTTCGACAAAAATATCTCACGAAAACTCTCAAATTCTGGGTTAAAATTTTCTTGACTTTTTTACTCGGGAATCGTTAGAGAAAAAAACTCGTTAAGGCTTGTGAATAGCCACTTACATACAGGGTGACTAAAAAAACGTATCGCGTTTGAACAGTTATTGGGAAAGTTATACATAGGGTGGGTGTCCCAGCGAGGGGTTCACGATTTTCAGTCAATTGAAAAAAACTTCTATTTTGAACGAATTTTGAACAGATTTTCCTACGGAAATATAACTATTTAAATTGTGATTATGTATAAAAAAATATAGTCACCAATTATTCAAGAAACGATGGAGAATGTCTTATTCAATATGATTATTTATTTCACTCAATCCATGCACGCTCCCGACGTCAACGTGTTGTGTGCCATTTGGTCTGGCGGCTTGATCGGGTATTTTTTCTTTGATGGAATTCTAACTGGTGACAAGTAACTGAATACGTTTCAGGATCGCGACTAAAAACATTACACGCTTTCAAAACCCTATAAAACGTTATATTGAAAAATGCGCTGGTCATATTGTAAACATATTACCTTTTCCATTGTTTCTCGCATATTTCGCAAATTCGTCGTATAGACACAACTGAATCAGTTTTGAACATGTGTCAAAATGATTTTCTGTTGAACTGTTGAAACGAGTTTTTTTTCACTCGACTGTAACGAAAACTATAATAATCAACGAAATCCAAAATGTATAAAAGGCAAGGCTCAAACGCCACACGTTTTTTTATCTACAGTATCCTGTAAGAGAGATACTGGGTCGCACCAATAACTTTCGTTATAAAGTATATGCAGGGTGGCCCAAAAGTTGATGTACACATTTTGACCATCTTTTTCGCATGTGTAAAATCCTTTAATTACAACGGGACATTATTGTTCAGACTGGAAATTAACCGGAACTCTCCAAAAATGCCCTCTGTTTTGTTCTCAGATAAATTATTCCATACATAAATATGTATGTCCAGGAACATACAAAAACACGTTTTTTAAACATTTACGCTAGTTCTGTTTTTTTTTCGCGACCTCAGTCATGTGTTATTTTATTGACTGTGATAATTTAGCGTAATTGCTACAAATGAAGTAGAAACATTTTCAACTAGTAACTAATACTACTTCAGATCACACTGATCAGGCAAGACATTTTTTCTACTTCATTTGTAGCAATTAGGCTGAAATATCACAGTCATGAATAACACATGATTTAAATCGTGAATAAGAAAGAAAAACAAGCGTGAAAAGTAAAAGAAAAAATCATATTTTGTTCTTTTGTGTGTATAACTCGTGAAATACGTATCTTAGAACAAAACGGAGGACATTTTTTTAGGATTTCAGGTAAATTCCCACCCGATCATTGTTGTCCCGTTGTAGTTTGATAATTTTACACATGCGAAAAAAGACGGTCAAGAAGTGTACATACATCAGCGTTTGTGCCACCCTGTATTTACATGTAATGAAGGTGCATGGGTATGTAGCTGGCCATGGGGATTCAATATTTGGTATCCGATTTAAGATTGCATAAAGGACTAGCCGGATAGCTTATTTACAGAAACTACAAAATGCTGGTTCACCCGCGCTATTATATAGCGTGTGTGTGCTCACCCTACCATCAGCCAGCGTGACATAGTGGTTTAGGTTTATTGTTCGCTCATTTTGATCATACACTGTTCCTATGAAGTTCTACTGTTCGTTAACCCCCGATAACCTATCGTAAAGCTTGCTTGTCCGAGCGATAGCGAGGACAAGCGCGTTTGTTACTAATTTCCGTTAGCCCCCCTCTAGGAGCCGTATTCCGACACGTAAAAAAGTAATGAACCTTCATGAAAAAATTTCAGGTTTCAGGTTTCATTGGGTTGACTCGTATATAATCGGTCTTACAAATTACGAATTACAAATTACTTTGAATAAACAATAAAGAAATATAATGAAAGAAAATGAGACGTAATTAATAAAAAATAAAATATAAAGTGAGAGTAACGACCAGACATATACGGAACTTGTCCTGATGGACATATCGAAAACCGGAGGGGTTTAAGGAGAGGAATAACAACGGGTTCGAATATACGAATACATCTTTCGTTACTGTAATACTAAAAACAAATCAAAGAAAAGTATATATTTGTGAATAAAAAGTCGAGATTCGATTGATTAATGGAATGTGTGACTATGGTAAGGTGGAATGGTACTGAATAGCAAATTAATTACAGTTCTGTGGTTTAGGCATATCGGTTATCTAAAAAAGTGGGCTTTATATCTTCGACGTATTTATATATGATGTTCGAATCAATCAATTTTCTCCTAAAAACAGCAGAACATGGAACTGTAACTAATTCCTGAGGAAGCTCATTCCAGATATTCAGAGATCTATATATTAAATGGTTTCTCAATGAAACTCCTGCATGAGTTTTTCACAATTTTGAAAGAGTGTCCTCGGGTGTTAGATTTATTAAAGGAAATGAAATCAGAGGGATCCAAATCCCTGAACTTTTTGTGAATAAGATTATGGAGCACCACCAGGTCATTTACAATCAGTCTAACGATAAGTGGCAATAGATCGAATTTACTGCAACGGTTTATGTACGACAATGTCATTGCATCAGGTAAGTATCGAGTGAAATCTTTTTGAATAGATTCAATTGACTCTTTGTCTCCCCATTTGTATGGTGACCATATGCAAGAACAAAAATCTAAAGTGGATAGGGTGAAGGTTGAGAACATCTGTATATTAAAGTTGGGATTTTTTGAGAAAAAACATCTGCTAATCACTTTAGATCGCTTTCCGGCTGTTTGGCAAAGTTTTTCTACTTGATTAGAGAAGGTTAATTTCGAGTCGACTAAAACTCCTAAATCACGAAAAACTTCATTTTCTGGAACTTTGTCACCATTAATTTGATAGGTTCATTAATGGAGGGATGTTTTACGTTTAACAACATTAATATAACAAAATTTAACAACATTCAATTAACAACATATAACTAAATCAACAATACGATCTCAATTACAAAAAATTCGTCGTTGACGCAGAAACTTGTAGAATGATACAGCCTGGTCAGGGTATCTACTATGTATGTCGTTTTGTGAAAACGTTAAACACAAATAATGATTTAAGCTTATTCAATATTATGTTGTTCACATGAAGCGTTAACAAGTTGAAATGTGATCAAGAGAAGAAAAGGTTAAAAAAATGTTAGTGGTGTTTCAAACAAAGATTGAGTTTGAAACTCAAAACCCGGCCCATCTCGTTTCTCCCCATAGCCAGTAAAAATTTCGAATCTCTTTTATTTAATATTTTAAAACCCTATAATAGTATAGTTCACCCTAACCGTACCCATCTTAACTTCATTAGACCACGGAAAGTTTTTTTGGGATTATTCAGGTGCTATTTTTATGTGTATTACTCTCTTACTTAAGCCAAGACAGTATGTCCACATAAACTAGCTCGCAGCCCAGACTTTTCAACAATAACAACAAACAACGAAGCCATTTGTCCACGATACATCATCATTTACCCTAACCGTCATAAGACCGCCAAAAATCGATCAGGTTTGTGTATTAACCCCGTACTTAAGGGTGCATTCAAGTTAACTTCGACCGCTGTCGACCGCTAGGTGGGTCATGAAAATAGTAACGCTAAACTTTTTGAGTTTTTGGGCTTAATGAATTCGCTAAGGCCTATAGATCATATCTGTAGCTCAAGTTTATGAATTTTCGGAACATTCCAATTTTGGCGACATTTTTTGTACCGTTGGTAGTCAAAAAGTAGCCCACTTTGGGGTGATTTCTCAATATGCTCTGGAATGTTTCAGAAGCTGATACTTTCACAAAAGAACCGCCGTGCATCAATCTATCTGTGGTTAAAATATTTTGGGGGTGCTCTTTCCTCTAAAGTGCCGAATTTTCAACGTACTTTTCGAATCCGTGCGATCTTTGCCACACGTAAACGACAACCACTTTCAGTCACTCACAATCCGTTTCGATTAGAGCGTAGTTATGTCAGTCTTGAATTGGCTTGATCAAAATAATGCTTATTATTGTTAGTTTATGAGAATTTTATAATAATAAATAAATAAAATAAAATGAAATTCTAAAAAAAATTATCAAAACTCATTGGCGCAAAAAAACATCGGCAAACAAAATTTTTTGTTGTAAAACTGTTTTCTAGTCATCAGTATTTATGTGAAAACGAGAATACAGGTTAAAAAACTACATGAAACATTTTATTTGTTAACCAAAAAAGACAAAATTACAGGACAGGCTAGAAAAAACAACAATTATTTGATCTGACCTAGAGGTGACAGTGTTCAACGTTTTTGCTTGTTGTCTTCATTATATAATAACAACACACCAACTCAGTTTTCCTGAAATTTTTCACTGTAAGAACAACGAAATTTCTTAATTCAAACATGAAAGTCAGAAACATGTCAACAAGAGACCTACAGAATTGCAGAACCAAAATATAATCAGTGAGACAGACAGACTGACAGACCGACAGACTGATAGAGACAGACAGACAGAAAGGCAGACAAACAAGCAGAAGGACAAACAAAGAGACAGATAAACAGACAAGCTGACAGAAAGACAGACAAACAGTCAGATAATAAGAGATACAAACATACCGTCAGTCAGACATATAAAAACTGAAAAACAGACAAACACTTAATTATAATACATACACTCATCAGACAGACAGTCAGACACACGTACAGAATTACAGTACAGACGATAATCAGGAAGACCGACAGAAAGACAGTCAGTGAAACAGACTGACATGCAGACTGACACAGAAACATACAACAGATAGAATTACAATATAGACACTCATCAGACAGCAGATAGTCAGAGAGACAAACAGGGTTACATTACATACAATATTCAGTCAAGCAGACAGTCAGACAGACAGACATAAATAACCGATATAGTCGGTTCAGACAGGAATATACAGAAATACACACTCAAACATAAACAGTCTGTAGTTCTGTCTATCGGTATGGCTGCGTCTGTCTGGATCGTGTCAGTTTATTGAACGTTTAATTCTTGAATGTGCATTATTTGATTATTTTAATGCCTGGCTTCATTTCATTCAGGCATAAATATGTATAGCTTGATCGTAAACGGACCAGCGGGACATTGATGAACTAACACGACTACTTTCAAATTTGTTTTTTTTAAACAACACGGCTCTAAAAAATTTCATGTTTTAATAAATTTTGGTAAAAATAAATACAATTATCAGGATTGGTGAGTACCGTAATCTAGGAGATGAACCACGAATATGAAGAAATATAATAATAAAACCGAGTGGAAATTTTTAATCCGTCACTATTGTAGATAAAGTCAATCATTATTACTAGTTTGAAATTATTTTTATTTGAATTTATTCATTTACTCGCATGTGAGTGAAGGGTTAGGGTAAATTGTTCAAAAGGTAAATTGTTCAAAAGGTAAATTGTTCAAAAGGTAAATTGTTCAAAGGTAAATTGTTCAAAGGTAAATTGTTCAAAGGTAAATTGTTCAAAAGGTAAATTGTTCAAAAGGTAAATTGTTCAAAGGGTAAATTGTTCAAAAGGTAAATTGTTCAAAAGGTAAATTGTTCAAAGGGTAAATTGTTCAAAAGGTAAATTGTTCAAAGGGTAATTTGTTCAAAAGGTAAATTGTTCAAAAGGTAAATTGTTCAATTTCTGGTAAATTGTTCAAAGGGTAAATTGTTCAAAAGGTAAATTGTTCAAAAGGTAAATTGTTCAAAAGGTAAATTGTTCAAAAGGTAATTTGTTCAAAAGGTAAATTGTTCAAAAGGTAAATTGTTCAAAAGGTAAATTGTTCAAAGGGTAAATTGTTCAAAAGGTAAATTGTTCCAAAGGTAAATTGTTCAAAGGGTAAATTGTTCAAAGGGTAAATTGTTCAAAAGTTAAATTGTTCAAAAGATAATTTGAACAAACAATCAGTCAGTCAGTCAGGCAATTTTCCAGACCCCACAGATTTTTTGAAAGTTTACAGTTTTTATCAAAAATCTGGGAAACGAACCACGGGCCACTCGCATGCTAAGCATGCGCCCTTGCACTGTGCTACTGAGCCGATGCAACTAAACTTCATATACCCTACTATAACTGGCTCGCTACGCTCGCATGCTTTCTACAGCACGTGGCTATGCTACAACACGTGCAGGAGGAAATATTGAAATCTCCCTGCGGGGCCTATCGCGCTTGTCCTCGCTCCGCTCGGACAAGCCAGCCTTACGTTAGGTTATGGGGGGCTCGCAGACAGTAAAACTTTGCATGGAATAGTAATGTTGCTCGAGGAAAACCAAATTCGAAAAATCTGTGGGGTTTGTAATCATGCGTCAGTCAGTCTGTAAATCAGTTTGTCAGTCTGTTTGACTGTCTGAAATATGTCAGTCAGTCAGTTAATAGTAAGTAGTAGTTTGTGGTATGCTCGTTTGTTTATGTAAATTGTGCTAAATTTTAGCTCATCTTGATAACTTGATCTAGTTGACGGTATTGCAATTAGCCCAGTTTTTATAAACAAACAACAATACAACAAAATACTAAAAAATACAACTTATTAGAGACTGACTGACTGACTAACTGACTGACTGACTGACTGACTGAACTGACTGACTGGCTGACTGACTGACTGACTGACTGGCTGACTGACTGACTGACTGAATGACAGACTGATCGACTGGACTGACTGACCTGCTGGCTGACTGACTGACTGACTGACCGACTGACTGATTGACTGACTGACTGACTTACTGACTGACATACTGACTGACTGAATGACAGACTGATCGACTGAACTGACTGACCTGCTGGCTGACTGACTGACTGACTGACCGACTGACTTATTGACTGACTGACTGACTGACTGACATACTGACTGACTGACTGACTGACTGACTGCCTGACTGACTGACTGACTGACTGACTGACTGACTGACTGATTCACTAACTGATAGTTCGACTGATTAACTGATTAACTGATTTACAGACTGGCAAACTGATTTATTGACTGACTAACTGACTGACTGACTGACTGACTGACTGACTGACTACTGACCACAATAACTAACTTCATGCAAATTTGGTTGGTTTCTATAGGTAAACTTTTAAAAAAATAAATTTTTCAAAGGTAAACTGTTCAATTAATTAATTCTTCAAAGGTAAATTGTTCAAAGGTAAATTGGTTCGAAAGGTAAATTGGTTCGAAAGGTAAATTGTTCAAGAGGTAAATTGTTCAAAAGGTAAATTGTTCAAAAGGTAAATTGTTCAAAAGGTAAATTGTTCAAAAGGTAAATTGTTCAAAAGGTAAATTGTTCAAAAGGTAAATTGTTCAAAAACTGGTAAATTGTTCAAAAGGTAAATTGTTCAAAAGGTAAATTGTTCAAAAGGTAAATTGTTCAAAAGGTAAATGGTTCAAAAGGTAAATTGTTCAAAAGGTAAATTGTTCAAAAGGTAAATTGTTCAAAAGGTAAATTGTTCAAAAGGTAAATTGTTCAAAAGGTAAATTGTTCAAAGGGTAAACTGTTCAGATATTTGAACAATTTACCTTTTGAACAATTTACCCTTTGAACAATTTACCTTTTGAACAATTTACCTTTTGAACAATTTACCTGGCCCCTGAGTGAAACCAGTTACTGTATCACTTTGATGAGCTAAATATTTGCTCAAGCGCCAAAATTAATTTTACGAATTTTAAATTACTAACGTCAAAATCTTTTTTTTTCTCGCTTGCTCTTGCGTTTTATGAACCACGGATATAAAGTTTAATATTTCGACTATTAAAAAATATATGCACGGGAATGATCGAGTATTTATGCAAAGGTCGTTAATCTTCATGAATTCTCAAACCGCCGTTTTGAATTGGCGCCAAAAATATTTCCCTGATGCATAAAAGTTTTACATTTATTTAGATGTTTCATCCCCTGGTGCGGAAAAGTTTTATTGAAAAAACAAAGTCAGAACTTGTCCGTTTACGATCAAGCTATAGGAATCTGTTTAAAAGTGGGCTTACTCGTTTCTTGCATCAAATCAATGTCTGCCTGTCTGTTTCATATACAGGGTGGGCGTGGGCTAAAACGACGACACTCTAATTTGACTTATAAGGAAGAGTTGCTGGTTAGAGTGGAAGTGGACATGAAGCAGAGACACCATTTGTTAACAACACATGAATAGAGTTTGAATGAGAATTATATTATGATCCATATATATTATCATGAAAAACTTGTGCATTTTTGTCTAAATTAATTGCTTGCTCCATATCCATCCTCCACAGCCATATCGATATTTTATCAGTTGTCATTACGATGATATTTGTCACTGAAACATGGTCTTATGTTGTTTTAGAGCCCTTTGTGTTGAAATCCACTCTTTTACCCGCTTAATGAGAACAACTTCATTCAAAGTTTTCCGTTCAGAAACGTGTGTGAATATTTTGACTAAAAAAAAAGTCGATTGAACTGCTGAAAGACTTAAGACGGTCGTCGTAAGACTTATTTTCAAATGGTTATCGACTCTCATGTTAAAAATGCGGATTTTTTTTCTTGACAGATGTTATAATGTTTAGTGAAAGTGACAGAATATTGAAGAAATTTTAGTGGCTGTTGTAAAAATGCGTTCGACGTTTTTTGGTTGTTCTTGCACAACTTCACTGCTAAGATCCACAATTCATACGGGAAAGTTCAGGAAAACAAAGTTTGTGTATTGTTAATAGATGGTGAAAACATCAACCAAAAACGTTAAACACGGCCATTTCTAAGTCAGATCAAATAATTGTTGTTTTTTCTAGCCCATCCAGTAATTTTGTCTTTTTTGGTTAACAACCAAAACGTTTTGTGTAGTTTTTCAACCTGCATTCTCGTTTTCACATAAATACTGATGACTAGGGAACAGTTTTACAACATAAAAAATTTTGTTTGCCGATGTTTTTTTGCGCCAATGAGTTTTGATATTTTTTTATTAATTTTATTATTTTTATTTTTATTATTATTATTTAATTTGTATAAACTAACAATAATAAGCATTATTTTGGGCAAGCCAATTCAAGACTGACATAACTAAGCGCTAATCGAAACGGATTGTGAGTGACTGAAAGTGGTTGTCGTTTACGTGTGGCAAAGATCGCACGGATTCGAAAAGTACGTTGAAAATTCGGCACTTTAGAGGAAAGAGCACCCCCAAAATATTTCAACCACAGATAGATTGATGCACGGCGGTTCTTTTGTGAAAGTATCAGCTTCTGAAACATTCCAGAGCATATTGAAAAATCACCCCAAAGTGGGCTACTTTTTGACTACCAACGGTACAAAAAATGTCGCCAAAATTGGAATGTTCCGAAAAATCATAAACTTGAGCTACAGATATGATCTATAGGCCTTAGCAGATCCATTAAGCCCAAAAACTCAAAAAGTTTAGCGTTACTATTTTCATGACCCACCTAGCGGTCGAAGTTAACTTGAATGTACCCTTAAGCCAAGACTCCACAAAAAACTAGCTCTCGACCTACACTTTTCAAGCCATTTGGCAATAGTATCCTTCACCCGTAAGACCAACTTCTTCATATTAATCAGGTGATGTGTCCAAGAATGTCCACATTAGCTCGTAGCCAATTGTTCCCATTAACATTCATCCCACTAACCATCCAGTGGCGGATCATCCTAATCCAACCCATTCATCCCCCAGGGCGGCGGCGACGGGGGCCCCACAATTGTCTTCATCATTCATATTCATATATTTATTTTCTAACTTTGTTGTTTTAAGCGACTATGTTATGCTTTTTACGTTTTGTTACTTGACCAGAGCAAGCAACAGGTTACTTGGCTCTGCGAGACTTGTTTTTATGATCAACTATTCCAAGTTTTATTTTTCAAAACATTTTTTTTATTCATACAGTGCATTTCAAGTCAAACAATATACTTTAATTCAATGTACAAAAAGACATAAAATATATCATAATCAAGAGGTTTCTCTGATGTTTCATCACCATGCAAGTAGGCTATAAGTGACAGTACCGGGGAACCAGTTCTATTATATTCGCTCCCCTTTCCCGGTTTTCCCCCTTTCAGTTGTATTCGTAGTTCTTAGTTTTAGTAAACGTTTTCTATGTGAAATCTCTCTATTGTTTGAAGCGGCTTGGCTTCTTCTGTTGAAATGCTTAATTTAAAGCAAATTTGTATTCAAAAAATCAAACATTTTGTGTTTTGATATAATAGAAGTGAGCCATACAATGTATGAAGCTTACTGTAACCACGTATCAATGCTTGTTTGAGAGTCGTTTTTGAATAATGGATAAAAATCAGGTTCACAGTATTTAAAAAAATCTACTAACTTCATTTCACTTGAATTCAGACACACTTTTCATTTCGCTAACAGATTTTGTTATATAGCACTGTTACATGTATTGCTTCGATTTCACGTTGATATCCAATCATGTTCGTCATTGTAATTTTTGTTCTTTCACTCGAAATTTCAGGTAGCCATCATGGTGATGAACCGGAATAAAACCCGAAACCTGTTCTCGCAAACTCGAAATTGAAAGTTTTTGAAGAAATCAAAAACTGCAACAATAACTAAAAAAAATTCCACAGCTAGCGTGATTTTGATTTAACTTACTTGTTATGCTCGTTATACCTACTGAATCATAAATTATTTACATTTAGGTGACATAATTTTGATAGGAATTTTCAGACAGTTTCGCAAACAAAAACCTTGTTGTGATGGGTGCTGCCATTGTCGTGTTTCCGCTGTTCTTAAACTTGGTAAGTCAAATTTAATCAATATCATATAAGAATGAGGAAAGGGTCAGACCCTGTGTATGTAATTTAGTGGACAGAACTTCGACGTTAAAAACTGGCAAGGTCCACGTGTTGAATTTGAATTTGCCTCATGGGGTTTTTGTCATTGCCCTGCGGTTCGTCAAACCAGCCTGCTACGCAAACAACATTCTGCTTTGGTTAACTTTGGTCTTGGCTCCAGTAAGAAAGTATATTTTTAAAATGTGGATTTTTTTAAACTTTCTTCGCTGTTTGCAGCAAATCGATTATCATGAAACTTAAAAGTTAAAAAAAAATATTTCAGCTGCTGATGGTCACTTCAACAGAGCAGTCGCAAAAAGCGTGCACTTTTCCTACAACATGTGACATTTTTGAAAAGACTGAAGAGCTGCTGAATTTTAAATCTGATGATGCGTTTGTTTTTCTATGAAAACTACTTAATAGCAAGTCACACTTAATTTACGTTGTCACCCTCGACTCCTGGTTTATTTCAGTAGAAAAAAAGATTTTTTTTTCAAAAACAAAATATATAGGACAGGAACATGGTTTAACATGGTTTAATACCTTCAACAGTTAAGAGTGAGAACAAACATTTCAATTATTTCGATTGAACCTCAGCGTTAACCTCAGCGTTTGCCTTTTTGTGTGACAAAACAATAAAGAAATACGTATTTCACGTACTCTTCCTTCCATGCCAACCAAACACGTAAAATAGTTTAGCAAAAAAAATCAATAAAAAAACTGCAGGCGTAGTTGTCGATTTGAAGTGGATTGGGATAACGTATATATCGCGTTACCTAATATATTGGGGGAACTGTTCAACCTGATTCTCGCAACTCGCAATCAGGATGTTTCGTTAATGGAAGCCAATGGAAGCCGATCTGGTGAACATTCCCCAGAACAACCAAACTCGTTGCGTGAGTATGTAAAGCAGGTTCAAAAGCAGAAAACATCGACAGCTGACTTTGGTAAGGAATAAAGTGCCCGGAAATTTATTTAAGATTTCTCACGAGATCAGAAACGCATTTGCGAGTGTACTCGACACGACAAAACTACTGTCATCCAGCACAGATGAAATGAACGCCAAAATTAGAAAACTGGCTAGTATCGTTACTTTGATTGAAATAACGTGCAATCATACTGCTCTGTTTCTACACCTCGTTTTGGAGCTTCTCTGAATGAAATACAGGGTGGACCAAAAGAACCCATACGATTTTGAACGTTAATAACTCGAGCTATAAACAACCGGTTCAATCGTTCATTTGAAAGCCAATATTTTAACTTAAAATCCCTCTAGAGTTCTCCACATGTTACAGAGGAAACCCCCAAAAGTCGTGTTTTTGGATGAAAAAAAACCGGAATTTTTCGGCGTAGCAAAATGTTCCTTTTGGGCAACGAATAAAAATATTTATTAAGTTCAATAAGATAAATGGAGTTTACTGAGCTCATTTCTAACTTGGAAACCCTGGAATACCATATTTAGTGCTTGGAAAAAAATTCACGGTGATTGTCATTGACAAATTTCACCCAGAGCTCGGGCTTTGATGATGAAGGAAAATGGTCAAATCGAGCGTACCATTCTTTTATATTTGATCAAAAAGGCTTAACTAGTTGTTATTTGATGCATTTCATTTATTCATAAACGAGTGGCGTGGTAATCATTAATAATAAGATTTATCTTTTGAGTGAGAATGCTGAAATTCAGCTTTTTACATTTCTAAAAAAATTATTTATGATTTTCTTGATAAAAAACAATAAAAAAGGTCGTGGCAAAGTCGTCACACATATAGAAGAAAATTATTCATGCTCACAACGAGTTAGACGAAATAGAGATGATTTCTTTTTCACCCAAAAGTCCCAAATATGTTTCGTGTAATTTGGTTTCGTTCTTGATTTAATGAAGTACAAACTTTTTTCGTGATTCATCGCAAATCTTGTTTCCTGCTTTTTCACGATCAGACTATTTAAAATATGAGAATGAAACTTTCTTGTCTCATACTTTTTCACGATTGGACTTACCAGGATCGAACCATATTCGTTACTCCCCATGCCGTCAGGGCATTTTTAGTTGCTTGTCTATAACTTTTTCATGTGTGAACAAATCATATGTAGATTATGTGAAAATATCACAAAAAGCTTCATGAGTTGACAGAATTTCAAAAGATTCATGAACGTTTACGATGAAGATTTACTTCAATAACTTTATATTTTCTAATTAGTTGGGAAAAAAATTAATTTTTTTCTTGTAGAAGGAATCATTACATAATATGTAAAAAAAGCCCCTGAATTAGTGTTATAGGTAGTTAAAAGTTGTTTTATGTTATCAAACTTAAACATTTGAAGTTCGGGAGAAGTATATAATTTTATAAATAAAAACATTTTAACACTTTCTTTGTTTTTGATTTTTAGGGGTATTGAACCCAGCACCACCCGTTTAACATGCAAACCCCTTATCCACGTGACTACGTTGACATAAAATAGTATACAAACTGATTTATGTCATCAAACCTTGTTTCAAATCATAAATTTATCTAGGGTAAAAACAACTTTAGAATTTGACTACAATTAGGTTAGCGCCGAGCTGTAATAAAACAGCAGACGCTGTGCCATTTGACTCTCGAATTTTTTTCCTCGCTTCCAGACTAATCATAATACTGTTTTCGGGTGTTTTAAATAATATTGGTACATGACTACAATTAAAGAAAAAAAAATTCCTTCGAAAAAATTGTTCGACCCAGTTTACTTTATTTCAGTACTTTTTGACGGATCATAAAAATTTATTTAAAAGTACAAATCAAGTTTTAGAAAAAATAGTTTTTTAGAACTGTACTATCTCTAGACCTCCTGTTAAAATCAAGTGTTTCATGTTTCTGTATAAATAAGAATTTTGGAATCCAATGTAGCTGAAATAGCGTTAAATAAGTGAACTCGAATTTTCACCGTTTTTGGCGGCTCATAAATATTTTTAAAAAATACGCAGATAATCATCTTTTCTGTGTTCGATACAGCTTCAAGCAGTCTAGACATTCAATTAATACAATGGGTCTCAAGGGTTAAAATCTTGAGATAATCAGATTTTCGAAGAAGCAAAAATCGTCAAAAACGTACAAATTCTCTACATCCGTTTTTTTCAACTTTTTTGCAAAGTACGATGATTTTATCGAAAAATGTGTCGAAGAGAGGTCATATTGAAATTTGATTCCGCGTATTATGGGCATTTTTTCATAACGATTCAATCACCTCAACAGAAGTATTGGGGCATCTGTGAAAATTTTCCTTAAAATTTTCTACTACAAACCTGCTGCGCTTTTTTGTGTTTTCAGTAGATTGTTAAATTGAATAGCGGAACAGAGTAAGACAAGTGTATTACACATTCTGTTAAAATTTCAGTTTGATCGGACCTCCCTATCGCTCATACAACGATTCTTTCTCCATTTTGCCTGCGATTTTTGACATTTTTTTTATAAAATCCCCGAAAAATAGTGAAAACATTTATTCGATCACCGGTACAGTTTAATAATCGTCTTCTATGCAGGAAGTTGACCTATGTACCAATTTTCAGCTTTACAGGTCTTACCCAGGTGCCCATACACCGTTTTTGATGAGGAAAAAAAACGGAAAATCGCATTTTCATCATTTTCGGACCTGAAAAATGAAAATTTATCCCTACCGGGTTAAAAATAGCTAGGGAGATGTAAAATCACACGAGAAAACCGATGAAACAGACTAGAAGTTGATATAAGGAGGCTAGATCGAGATACTCGCTAAAAAGCTTATCTCTATCGAACCATATTAAGGGAACGGCCTAGCGGCCGTCCCTTGATAAACTGAGATATTCCGTTTACAGTGTTTAAAACACAAATGCCCATGCATTTCGATGACTTTTCCGCTGAAAATACACTGTTTCTCAAATTTTCTTCTGTTACTTCAGGGCAACTCCATAAAACACAACTCAAATTAGAGGGATTTTAAGGTAACATATTGACATTCAAATAATCGGTTGTCTAGAGATTGCGTTATTAACGTTCAAAATCGTATTTTTTTGGCCCACCCTGTATATCGGCGTTAATGAAAATTACATATAAAACAACAGAGATTGGTGGTGAAAAAGGTAATACTTTTGAGCAGATATTTTCAAAGTTAGCGGAGTTACTGCATTTTCACAACTTTCACAAAGTCTGCTGAAAATGTCACGTTTATCATAATTATCTTCAGGATAGTGTCGTGAAGCGTAACAAAGAAATGTCGAATATGTTAGACCGAGTCAAACGTAATGTCGAGCACGCAACCGATAAATTTGATGAATTGATAAACCCAATAAATGATTTATATCTGGGGATGGTGGACAAGGAGAATAGATTAGAGGTAATTAGTTCTGCTTTCTCAGTTAGAGTTCATATGCAAATTGCAGACAAAGTACGCAAAAAAATTCGAGATTTTAGTGAGTCCGTAATGAACAGTGATAAAATAATATAAACCGAGCGAATTTGAAGTAGATAATGAACATTTCGTTCTCCATTTCAGCAACAAAGACAGAGGGCTGGTCGCACATTCAATACACGTTATGCTACTGATTATGTCGTTTTGCAAAAGGTCGGAAATCATACTCGTAGAAAGATGCACAAAAACATGTTCAAATGTTTATATTACCGAGTTAGTTATTGAAAAGCCAATTTATATTTTCAGTGTGTCCAAGCTGTTGAAGGTCTGTCAACGGCCGTCAAACGTGCGAGTGTCATACAACGTATGATGCTTTGGTTTGCAACTGAAACTTGGAGCGGCATGGTCGAAGATCTGATCGAATATTTTGTATGGTATGGAGAGGCGATCAGTAACGGAACGTACAGCGTTAGTTTATTCTGGTGATAGCAGGTTTCATCCCGTGGCTATTTTGCCATGTAAAAAGGTATAAAATGAAAATATAATTTTAATACGACAATTGTGAGAAGAAACATCAGAATTTATTGTTATCTTGCTAACTCATTGAGATAAATAGTTCCGAAATAATTTGTTTAGTTCGTAAAGTCATGAAAGCGTTTTGTCAATATCATCCGACGTCTTTTCTAAAGGAGACGGGACTCATCAGGGATGAGCTGCGTGCTAACTATCTTATAAAACCCAAATAAGAACCCATTAAAACATAATCATAAGTCAATAATCATATCATCATCAATTAAAACAATGTTAAGACGAATTTTTTACAGATAACATTGGCAAAATAAAGAGCAACGATAAAGTGTCAACTACATAAATGTATACATTGTAGAGCAGACAGATCATAGTGACACAGTTTCAACTGGGGCCAATTTCTAAGATTTACCGACTGGTAAAGGTAAATGGTACAGGTACTGGTACTGGTACTGGTAAAATCACTTTCTTAGATTTACCATTCCGGTATTCTGATTTTACCAGTTTTTTTGCATTTACCAGTTGCCAATTACCAATTTAGTTTCCAAGATGCACCGGTAAAGTCGATTTTACCGGAAAATTTTACCTTACTCTCAGAGCAGGGTAATATAATCTGGTAATTTGTGACTGTTAAGATGACTGTTAATTTTAATTAAATTTTTTATACAGAAACAGTATATTACAGGGTAAGGAGGGTTTAATGAAATTTTTTCATGTTATAACCCGTTATTTGATGGGATTTCAAGCTCCAGAACGAGAAGTAACACGACAGCCACTATGGCAGTACATAACAAAGCAAGAAAAACCATGCAAAGCAGCTACAGAATCGTTTACGTTTCACATACGTATGTGTTGTATAAAAGTCTACCTGTTTTAAAGCGATTTCTCCAAATCCCATTATAAAAGTTTCGAGTTTCTCTCAAAAATTTTAACGAAACATTCCCAGTTTTTTACGTCAATGACCGTAGCTGATTGAATACTGTCCCCACGAGCTCTATAATACTGTAATTTCGATTCGACCAACGTTTAATCAACCACAGCTCACATGACACGGCCGGATCCGACCCGAATGCCAAATCGACCGAAAAAATTTCAGCTCCTTTTTGGCTCTTTTTGGTATCAAAATTCGTGAAAAAAATCAGTGATCAAGAATATGTAAAAGAAGACACACAAAAGTTTCGGTTTTGTATCAAATAAAAACGCACAAGTTCGCACAAGTTCGCACATGAATGACATGATGTTTCATCAAAACCATCAATTTACCAAATCACTTTTTTAGAAAATGGTAATTCATCTTAAGGTACTGGTAAATGGTAAAGGTAAATTTTACCAGAAAAAGTACCAGAGTAAAAAATACATATGTATTCTGGTACTTTTTTACCATTTACCTTTACCTATACCATTCGGTAAATCTTAGAAATTGGCCCCTGGAAACATCATTGAACGTTACTGGAATTGTAGTTTTATTGTGCCGCTAAATGTTGTAACCACGGTTTCTGGGTTCAAATTTAAAAAAAAATTGGTTTTCGACGGGAAGGGTAAAAATATATTTGAACGACCATATGTAATAGATATACATGTTAAAGAAAACTACGTGATAATAAGGGTTTAACTTCACGGGTGGCTCTAAATTTTCAACGGATATTATCACTGTAAACTGAACTACTGTTAACACAACAGTTTGAACAACTCAGTTTGAAGTTTTAATGTAATGAAAACTTCAGATAAGTTATAAATTACCCGTGTTACGCACTGAATTATTATTATGTACCGGTTTGTGTTGTTGAACAGGGTGTAAAATTTTTAGTTCCGTATAGCTAAAATAGATTAGATTTCAAAGGGTCAGTTAAATTACACTGGCAAAAAAACGATAACGATATTTATTTCAACGGAGATACATAAATTATAGAATAGCACCGTCATGCATCTCATAATTTCCTGGGCTAAGGGAAACTAATGAACGAGTCGATAGGTTTGTCTGAGGTTAAGTACGATAGTTGATTTTTGTAAACATAATCCACAGTTGCGTAGCAAGAGGTTTATCTTAGTTTTATGATTAACGTGTGAATTCCACCATTGTGATAGATAGTGTAGTCAGCACTTGTCACAATTAACGTTTATGCAATTTTATGAATGTTAACTGCATGCAACTTCATGGAGCATGGAGCTGATCTAAACAAAAGTTTATGTACACTTTTTGGCCATCTTTTTCGCATGTGTAAAGTCAATAAATTACAGCAGGACAATAATCAGACTGAATATACATAGTAAGGTTGAACAAAACCAGACAGAATACGAATGTACAAAAAACACGCTTGTTTTACTTTTATGCAAGATTAAAAATTCATGTGTTATTTATATTGACTGTGATATTTTAGCGTAATTGCTATAAGTAAAGTAGAAAAAAACGATGGGAAAACCATGCTCCCTACGCTAGTGCATGTGCGTGGATGCGGAGTCTTAGCAGACGTTGACCAGAAAATGTTTAACGAATCCGTTGTTTTCCGTATTAAAACATGTTTTTAACACCCTATCAAACTGAAATGATGGTTTAAAATAATAAATTTGCGTCCGCAACGGTCCCAATATCGTTTAAAAACCACCGACTACAGTGAAAAAAAAGTGAAAAACGGGTGTGTCGGCTGTTTATCATAAAAAATAATCGTGAGGCAGATTTGTAAAGATAAAAAATTTACAAAAAAGTCAAAACATTTATATAAATTGGCGCGTCATTTAAAAAAAAACGAGACATAATTGTGGTTGTTCAAAATTCAAAATAAAAATGCAAAATTTTGAATGGGACACCCTGTACTTATCTGAGAACAAATTCTTTGGGTATTTTCCAGTCTGATGCTTTTGTCTCGTTGCAATTTTACACACGGGAAAAATACGTAAAAAAGTGTACATAAATATGTATGTACATATGTACAGGGTGTCCCATTTAAAAGTTCCGGTGAGAATGAGCTCTCATTTTCGATAGAATTGACTTATTAAGAAAAATTTTGCGCCAGTCTGTAGACAATTCTTCAATATGTTGCTTGACGGTCAAAATTTTAGAAAAGCTGAACCTGGTAAGAATCAAATCAAATGCCAAAGTTTCCTATATTCCAGATTTTTTTTTGCCAAATTGGTTCAGTACAACTCAAAGTATTCAGTTCTGAAACAGATTTCACAACATTTAAAATATGTAAACTGCTCGTGTTTCATTATGCAATACAATGAAACACGTTCGAACATTGTAGAAGGAGAAAATGTTACTGGGGAAATTAACTGCGCTTATCTCTTCGAGGCTAAGATATGTAATTAATTCAGAAACATGCATAGAAATTATCAGAATCCAGGGGTTATTTTACTGAAGATTAAAGTACTTCAGAAGTAAAATATTTTGCGCCATTTTCAACTTTTAAAATCTCGTATGCAACTGGCATTAAAGGAAAAATCTTACGCATGCGGTGTCTTTGGTTGTACACCAAATACGGATTTTTTGCGTAATCAATCATAAGCAGCATATTTCGTTTTCAATAGAAGAAAATGCACATCCCAAAACACCGTGTTTTTTTTTACAGACTGACAATATGTTCAAACGGACATTCGAACTTCTATGGGTTAACAGAGATCTACAAAAAGCAACGGAAACGTATCTGGAAATTCTGCTTGTAGCCGTTTCGCCGACGCTCGATAAATTGTTCGTCAGCCATTTCGAATTCACATGCCAACCATATTGTTTGGTCAAAACTTGTTTATTTAAAACGTGTTCGGAAAACTGTAAGATACGATACTCAAACAATCGATTTGAGATCATTTATTTAAGAGTGAATATACACTTGCAGAATCCACATAGTCGACAGCGATAAACATGATGTTGAATTTGAAGAGAGAAACGACAACTTCAAAAATGAATTACATGTTGGTCATTTGATAACCAAGCTTATACGCATAACACGAGCTTCTTTAACTGGTGGTCTTTAGTTAGCGAAACTGGGGAGTTACGTTTTCAACTAGGCAGGTAAGAAATACTTGCAATGTAGATCCCGCAATTAAATGGCCATTCCACATTGTAAACAGTGACCCAAGACGATTCCAGTAATGGATGCCATGTGGCCACGTGTCTCAATTGGTTAACGCGGTGCACTCAAGTGCGTTTTCCGAGTGAGTTCGATTCCCGCGGTCACTGATCCTCATCCTTCTTCCCTTCGGGAACACAAAATGAGGAGCAGGGCTTTCTCCCTACGTTACTCGGTTCAACGGGGACAGTATGGCGCCTATCAAGTATCTGTCGCTTGCTACTGCTAGATAGCACCTGGTGGCCGTCATCACTCAAACCTGTAAATTTTATTATTTTCATTCCCCGCCTATTGAATACTTTCTTTAAAAAAAAATTCAAAAGTGTTAGGATTGAAATGTTTAATTTCGTGTTTAGGAAAGATAAATTCGGTTCTATCTTTCTTAAAAAAATTTTAAAATTGAAGTATGTAATAAATGTAGCACGTTTGACGTCGAAAACTTTCGAATAAGAGTTTTGTCCTGAATCTGAGAAAAAATTTTTTGTCGTAAGACAATTTCCCGGCATGAAGTGACATAGGCATGTACACATCATGACTGGGCAAAATCTTATTCATTTGTTATAATGAAATAAGGATGCTATAATGAAACATTAGAGTTACTACCCATTGTTTGAATATTCTAAGTTTAATAGATTTTTTCGTTGATCTTGTTTCTTGGTATATATTTTTTTTTGTTTCGTATAAATAATGTAGCTAATGAATGAGCTGATGTCAGAAACCAAAAAAATTTAAAAAAAAATGTTTCACCTTTGAAACAGCATGCTACGAAATAAAAAAAACTTAAAATATGACTCAAAAAGGTTTCGGAATGAATCGAAAATAATTTTGAATGGTTGTAATTGATGAGTGTAATATAAGTAAGCTACCTTTAAAATGTCCTTTACCGATTTTTCATACTGTACAACGTCGGATGGTGAGAGCTGTGTTGTCTGACCTTGTAGGTCTTACTTATTTTCCTGAATTAGTATGTTGATGATAACAACTGGAAATTTCAGTTGAATCGGATAATCATGTCACACGATGTTCCGCTTCAACTTATAGAACTTTTTTTGGATCACCCTGTATATTCGAATTAGGTACGAATTATGTTTAAGAACCGAGATTTAGTCGGAACTGCGGTTTTTCGAAACCGATTCTTCGTTTCAGCAAAAGATACAATACATCTGGGAGAAACACAGACAAAATTATGCTTCCGAAACACCACGTTACCACCATGAACTGACTGAATTCTTGCAGATTCTGTGTCCTAAACAGACACAAACAGGTTTATAATTTTGCAACTTTTTCATTACTAGGCATGTTTTTTATTCCCTTCCCTTTCTCGTGTTATCAATAATGTTATTTTTTTATGGAAAAATCGTTTCCACCTAAGGTTAGCACTTCATTATTGTTAATCCGAATTTTCTTAACGTTCATTTGAAGTTCAAGTTAGTGTTTGACTCGAGCGAAAAGAAAAAAACGCTTCAAAAAAAACTTTTTCACGTGATCTTCGAACAGCATACGGAAATATCACCGTATGCGTCTTAATGGGTCAATATATGTTTATAACAAGATAAAACGCTATAAATTTATTTAGTCAATGAAAACTATTGTAAAACTGCACTTTTAGTTGTTAAAAATTTACCTCTGGACCAACACTAATTTACGTCAAATCAACAGTAATCGGCCAAATAAATTAAAGAATTGTTTCAGCACATACCAGAATCGGTGGTTGATAGCTGGTCGTGGGTTGTCTGATGCATCGTTGCGTGTTGGGATAACATTGGAAAACATAAAAATTGTGATTAAAGGAAAACTTTATTCTGGACTTTCATTCAGTTTGGCACTAACTTCGTTTGGGTGTTTTTGGCTTTTTCGTCGAGGTTTTACCAAATAAGGGAAAAATCTGAATTTAACAGGTTATTACGTGTTTTTCAGATGTTACGTAAATATTTTAGGGCTCTCGCGAGATGGTCACTTGTTGAAATAAAGGTCGAAAAAAGTGAGTGCAGAATGAGTAATATTCGAGAACTTGAATTTTATATGTATAGTACATCAATAACATCCGGAACAACAACACAAATTCTTACATTTTCTCTGCATGATAAAGCTATATTCTTCTTGGTCCGAGCTATACGAGATTGCAAAAATTTTACAAAAAACATTTTACAAATACATACAGGGTGGGGTATACACTTGTTGACGCAAAATTTCTCCAAAAAATTATATTGCATCAATATGATTAAACAATCCAAACAGATGCTTAAATACCTGAAAATTTTTATTCTGCTATTTATTTTAACTTAAAACACTTTATTTCATGAGTTATGCGTCTTTTTCTCGAAATTCGCCATATTTTCGTTTTTTTCAGTGATTTTTGTCAGTTATCTCGCAATATCAACTGTTCTATGACGAAAACTGATGTTGATATGTAATATAGAATGTAGAAAAATATTCATAAACGTTTATCAGGAGAGTAAGTTTACATTCATGCATAATAAATAGTATAAGTGCTTCTTTTTCCACGAAAATCAACGATTTTAGTCTAAAAATGATAAAATTCAAAAATCTCATTTTTCAGGTTAGAACAACTAAAAACATTATATTTCATGTTCATTGACCTATTTTAGTACCATTGGGTCTATCAAAACATTTAACTTAAACTGTTTTGTCACTAATCCAAAAACCGCGAAAATTGGTTCAGGCATCTTGAACACGGGGCTTACCATACTATCCGTATCGAATTGAACCATAGGGATTTTCTGAAGTTGAAATCATTCGATTCTCATTCAGATACATAAAGTGAAACGTTTTATACACTTCTTATCCTTTATTGAGGATTTTGATTAGACCATGAGGTCACTTAAAGACGTTAAAAAAAGGAAAAACCATGAAAATACTGAAAATCCTGTTTTAAATTGAAAATAACTCAAGATACGGTCAAATAGACATCAGAATCGATTTTTTCAGGTATAATAACGCATATATTGCTCATAACATCATATACACCCCATATTTTTTTTTTCGAGAAATGAGCCTCCAACAAGTGTATAGTTACTTTTGCCCCACCCTGTACAGTAAAAGATGAAAAGAATGGTCGCCCGCGCCCGTGGTTGTCTACAGACACATTATTTTGGTGTATATTATGAGAAACAAAAAAAACTGTTGTATTATTAAAACAAACAAGATTGAATAATTTCTTGCCTATTTTTTTCGCTACTCAGACACTTACCTGGCCATGGGAAAAAAGAATTTAGGTCGAAATGTGTTTAGTTCACTTGATATGGTTTAAGCATGAGCAATTCAACCCTTTACAATCACGCGAAAATCAACTGTTTTTCAACCGTCATAATCTTGCGTACCGTAGTTTAACCGTTTGTCGAACGCTACAATCACATGTAAGTTAACTGCTAGTCAACCGTCACAAACACAAGTAATTCAACCGTTCGTCAACCATTAAAAGCACGCGTAACTCAACTATATGTCAACCGTCACAGAAACTGTGACTGATACTTCCACCGTTTGACACGTGACACGTTTGGCGCGTGTTGGCATGCTGGCATTTCTTTTTCAGCAAAATTATTGAAATCCGGTTTTTTCAGTTTTGACCGAATTTCAACAAAAACCGATCGGTGTTTGATACACTCCCATAGTAAATCCCAAAACACCATTATTATTATATAATTTTTCGTTATTAGGGCCACAATTCAAGCCAACAAACTTTAGTAGCACATAATTGTGTGGGGGAAAACATGCCGCAAACTCACAACTTACAGCCAGTGTGTTCTTTCGTTTCAATTTTAACAGCTGCATCGGATAAAGCTGGAACAGTAAAATAGAATGCAGTTTTACATTTAACAACATTCATTTAACAACATTCATTTAACAACATTTAACAGCATTTATTGAACAGCATTTAACAACATTTATCAACATTTAACAACACGGCATAACTTATATCGCTTTAAGCCTTGAAAAACCATTTCGGTCGATTATCGGCTTTACACAATTACACTCCGAAATGTCATCAGTTGTGATCATCATTAATTAATAAGAAACAACTCCGGATTTAATGTTTTTTCCAAATGTAAAAAAAACTTATGTCGATAAAAATTGATACAAGTCTACAAGAATGAGATCCAATACGCCTTCTCAGTGCATCAGGTGACGGACCGTGGTGGATGAGCATGAACCCCACGACAGCCGATAAAGCAGGTGCGATCGGGCGGCTCAACAAGAATACCACGTTAACGTTCAAATGTTGAAATAAGAAAAATCAAACATCGTTATTTTATTTAACAAATCACGTTGAACGAATGCGTACTAGACCAGCATGTTATTATCTTCTGATAAACGTATGTCATGAGGAGAGAATTATACTTGAAAAAACTAACAGTTCGTTTTTTGTGACCGCTGTTGTTGTTGTTGTTGTTGTTGTTGTTGTTGTTCATGTTTGCGATGTCGTCGAGCGCGGAAAAAACTTCGTCGGTTAGCTGTTGCTCCTTACGTTCCTTGTCTTCACGTTCTTTCTGTTCCCTTATTTTCTTTTCGTCTGCCAAAATCCTTGCTTGATCCTTTTTCCGTTGGTCTTCATTGAACTTGTTCACCACATTTGCTGCGGCTTTCTCTACTTGCAGCTTCAAGGACAGCTTACTCGTGAACCAATCGTCCGTGTTACACAGGTCTGAAATTTACGGTCTTTCACGTTTTTGGTTCAATGATTCAAACAGTCTGTCCATAGTTCAATATCTTTATTGGGACAACCATCATCCTGTTCTTGATGAACCCACTCTTTCAATCATTCAGTCATTCAGACAGCCAATCATTCAGTCAACCTCTGAGACAGGAAACAGACCAACCCGTGTCGCAGCAGAGAACATGGTGATATTTCTGTTCTCCGGGATCCGTGCAATCGTCCTGAAAAAATTAAGGTTATGCTGACACATTATGTTCAGTATGTAAGAAAAAATTTAAGGGGCTCCCAAACAATCCCGGTGCTCACGACTTTTTCTGTACTTCAATACTTGATAAAGGACTAAGTCATTACAGGGCTGAGTTCATAAATCCTATGAATTTTTTTCATCTCATTAGGCATTTGTGCCTTCTCACATAATCTAAATGTGATTTGTTCACAGATGAAAAAGTAATAGACAAGCAACTAAAAATGCCCTGAAGGCAAGGATCGTGAAAAAGCAGGAAACAAGATTTGCGATGAATCACGAAAAAAGTTTGTACTTCATTAAATTAAGAGCCAAACCAAATTACACGAAACGTATTTGGAACTTTTCACGAGGATTGTGGTAATCATTAAGATTTTCTTAAGTAAATACTGGAGTTCAATTTAAAAATAAGTCTTGCAATGAAATTCATCGTTAATGAACTGAAAGGAAAATTAAAAAAAAGTTTCGTGGCAGACCCGTCACACTAATCGAAAAATCCCTGCTCACAAGGAGCTGGACGAAATAAAGAGGGTTAAGTTTTAACCGAAAAGTTCCAAATATGTTTCGTGTAATTTGGTTTGGCTCTTAATTTAATGAAGTACAAACTTTTTTCGTGATTCATCGCAAATCTTGTTTCCTGCTTTTTCACGATCAGACTGTTTAGAGTATGAGACTAAAACTTCTTGTCTCATACTTTTTCACGATTGGACTTGCCAGGATCGAACCATATTCGTTACTCCCCATGCCTTCAGGGCATTTTTAGTTGCTTGTAAATTAATCTGTAATCTTACTGTTTTTAATGTTACTAACAGTATAAATCTATATATGTCTTAAATTCCTTGTCTATCTATAGATGCCATTTTAGATTAATTATACGTACTCACTTATTGCCGTTTAACATTTTCGTTTCTTACTGATTGTCTACAACACATAACACACACATACGCATATTGTTGTAATCGCCATCTTTACATAACTTCCTAAATCAATGTTTTTATAGATTGTGCTATAGCCTGGACAATAAATCTTGCAATTCAGCAATTTAGCTACGGTTGAATTTTTCGGTTGTTAATAACCTCTTTCTTAGCAAGCCCCATTTTCGGCGGGAGTTTAAATTTGCGGTCAACCAGCTATTCGGCCAACCAATCTGTGAAGTAGGAAATTGCATGAATTCACATGAAACTGATATGCACAAATTTAGGCTCAGAACATACCAATTTTTTTCCGAAGTTCCATGGAAAGTTTCAATATTTTTATGAGATATAAATCCTAATATGATTTTATTCATTTTATTATTCTTTATTTTTCAAAAATTTTAATGGCGGCTGGTGGGCGCTAAAGGCTGGTTGGACGCTGGACCGCGCCAAAACTGGGGCATACTAAGAAAAGTTGTATCGAAATTTTGACGATAAATTCATCGACAGTAGCAAAAGCTTAATTGCAAGAATTATGGTCCAGGCTATATGCAGTATTTACTCTTCTCTCTATTTTTTGAAATTTTTAATGCTCATTGTATTTTTTTAAATTGCCCTGTTCCTGATTTTTGTGGTTTCAAAAAATTTTGTTTTACTGTTTTTATTAGATACGTCCCTGGCGAGTCCTGGCATCTTTAGGTTTGGCGTCTTCAGGACGAAACGCCATATAAATATTTTTTTTTTACTTAGTTCTCGTTTAAGTCAGCTAGTATTAATATTATGATTATGTATTTCATGCCTATTACAGTGATTCACACACCATAGTATGCACGTAGAAAGTTTGTGTTTGGGAAAATTTTTAAGAAAGCTTTCGGGGTTTGGAAATTTTCATGCTCACCTTCTAATAGTGAAAATTTGAATAATAAGCAGTTTTACCATGTACAGGTTTTTTGTCTTTTTACTACAATTTATTTTTTCTTACAAAGAGTAAACAGTATCTATAAACTATATCATGAGGCAGCATTGTGTATGGAGTGCTAAAGTCATAAGTAATACCACAACAAAAAGATGACACACTTTGTAAACGAGAGAGAACTTGTGACTACTCTGTATATCACCGCTGTGCGAACTTAACCTCGTTCCCACTCAGACAAGCCATCCTCATGATGGGTAATCGGGGGTTAACGGACAGTAAAACTTCATATGGGACTTTTCTTTTGGTGACAGAAAATGTAATCGCCTTCTAATTTTGAAAAACGAAAGAATTTTCGCAAAAAACAAATTAATGAATTATATTAATGAAATTTGTCAACCGCAAAAATGCAGGTTTAGCTTAAGTGCATGAACAAACGTACGAGTGCCTTCGCTGCGCGATGCTACGGTCCACAGCGGCATAAAACTTAGGTTTAAAAAGTGTAGGCTTAAAAGCTCAGACTGCGTATTTGGCCAGTTCGAGGAAAGTTGCTAGAAAGTTCATGAAAACCAAGTTTGTACTTATGTTGTTATTACATGATTGAAACGAGAATCCAAAATAATGGACACTGTACACTTCAAAGGATTAGCCAGTTGTTGTGTTTTGTCGTTCTTTTTCTTACCCACCCTGTAGCAACCGAATCACATTTATAATAAAAGCAAGCTAGTTTTTACCAGATCACGCTTGAAAACAATATACGGTCTCTTGTTATCTATGACCACCATAGAAGATACCTCCCATATCAGAAGTGGTTAGCGTTCAGTAATCATTCACCGATTACTGATGCCATGAACATTTCCCAATAACGTTAGACAGATAGCGTTTGACTGAATATTGGTGTTAAATCGGGTTGCCTGAGAGATTCTACGACCCATTTGTCTATTTGTGGCCCATATAACGATCTTCCAGTTTATTGCAGTTTTTTTATACATCTGGATGGTTATTAACCATATAAAACAATTTCTTTATTGAAACATTATTTTAGCAAAAAACATAGCTCTAAAAGTCGAAAAACCCGAGAATTTCGAAAATTTCGTTTTTCGGATTTTTTGCTATGCAATGAGGCATAACTTCAGATTGCGTTCCGATATCAAACTGAAAGTTTATATGTGATATCTACTTTTCATTGCGGTCATTTTGAGTTGTAATCAAACAAATTTGGTCAAAAAATGTTCGCCAACAACATGAAACCAGCATTTTTCCCTGAAACCAAGGCGGAGAGGGGTGTTGACACCATCAGGTTATGATGTCTCCAATATGGGCTATTTAACCCCGCAAACCGTTAGTTCCCAAGTGTGTGGCAAATCTTAGAATTTTCAGTCAAAGTTGACACACAAGCTGACCCCATAATATGTTACCTTGGAATAAAGTTTTGGCAAAAAGTTTTCTGACCAATTTTGTTTGATTACAGCTCAAAATGACCGCAATGAGGGGTTACCCCCACCCCCACACACACTTTTCAGGGCGGTCGGGTAGCCTACCACCCTTCCCCCGCAGCCGTCGTTTGTGGTAAAATGACTGCCCAAATGTGAACATTTGTTATAGAAATGTAAAGGGTGGTCTGCCTGCTCTGGTGCTTATGGGTTACGTCTATTACGATAAACTGTTGATTGCATTGATGTATAATAGGTGGCGAATAAACTGTTCAAAATTTCTCGAATAAAGTAAGTAGTTTGTTATTTGTTCAAGCAACCGATTTCAACAATACTCGTGTTCGATTCAAACTCGTTAACTTTTTTGACTGTTACTACATTATAGTGGGAATCATATACAAAATCGAACCTAATGCAAGTCGCCTGAATACAAATTAAAATTACCAAGTGATTGGGCATTACATCAGCAATGAACCCATTTTTATTGGTGGTTAGTCGACTTTCAACGTCAGAAAACATATCAGAATATAATACTCAACAACAGTTGTAATGAACTGGGCCAACAACTCAACTTTCAAAGTTTCAAAGTTCAAAAACTTTGTGAAAATGATTTCAATCACGGTGTAAGCCATTCCCTGTTTTTATTGTTTTATATAGAAACAAACTTCAAACCGTGTCATGTTGATTATACGTTTTTGAAGCTCTTATATCAGTGAATATTATATCAGCTCTTATTATATGTGAAAAGATGCCCACGAGGCGATTATACCACGATGCCATGTTTCGATCGGCCCCACAGCGACACTGATTTGTGTGTGGCTTATCGATTCATGTACATAATTCTGACTAAAAAGATCTGCATTATGGAGGGTGGGTGAAATGTACAAGGTGTCCCAATAGGTTTTTTATTCTGCAATTGTGTTGTTTTTTATTAGGAAGAGATTTCATTAAACCCTTATTTACGGGGTGTCCCATCCTCAACCGCTGATGTCGACGGTTTGGCGTTTGAGTTGTACTGAGTCTATATAATTGAAAATGCTTTTCCAAATAAACCAGTCTTTGGTTATTTGTTTGACGTCTACCAGAAGCTAATTTTAGACGTTTGTAGCAAACTTTACACGCAATTGAAAAAAAACACCTATTTTTGGGGGGTTTTCCCTTGCGTTCTAAATTATTGAGAAAAAGTTTATAAAAAATGCTTTGAAAGAGCGAAGAATCACTGAAAATTTAACAACACATAATGGAACAGAAAAAAGGTAATTGACCCACTCAACTTTCGACTTTGGTACCTCCAATATCTTAATACGTTCCCAACAACGGGGCACGGCTTCATAACCTGGGCCCATGCCATTTACATCCGTCACTTCAAGGATAAAAAGACATGACTGATCCGTATTCTCAGAACTCTTCGGATATACGTTTTCCCTCTAATCACCCTAAAGCCAGAGGGATCAGGTCTGGCGACCTGGCAGGCCACATAAGTTGTCTTTCTCTGCCGTTAAAGGAATCGGGAAAGGTCTCTTTGGTCTCTCGAGTGATGCTGGCATAATGAGGCGTTGCACCGTACTGTTGCAACAACAAGTCACATTCACAAATTCAGTCGATACAACAGAAATTAGGCAAAGCAACGAAAACTTTTGCTAAAGAGCCATGAGGGTTCTGCAGCACGTTATGCCAGCATCACCCGAGATTGGACCAATGAGAATTTTCCCGGTTGTAAGATTCGATACTGGGTCACACCTATAACATTCAATCTAAGCTTCATATATACAGGGTGGGGCCAAAAATTGACACGATTTTATCAGTTAATAACTTTTCCATGCATCGACAGATTTTTATGCGTCAAAGAAGCATTTTAAAAACAACATATCAACTTGAAATTTCTGAAGTTTTGAATAAGATCCGCATATCCTAGCTCTTGGTGTGACCAAATTACAAAATCAATCCGTTATAAATTTTGAAAAAAATTTGTTCCGTATCACAAATTTCACGTAACCGAATTTTTGTAAATTTTTAGTTGTCTACACAATAAAAATAGTATTTCAAACCAGTTGATTAACTCTTACGGGACTGTTTCAGAAAAAAATGATTTTTATGCAAAATTTAGCTTCCTAACTCTGTGGTACAAAATGTCGAGTCTCAAAAGATCAGAAGAGAAATTTGGATTTCTGTGAAATTTATCATTATTTTGTGAAGAGGACAACTTTGAAACAGCTGAAAAGCCATAAATGTGTTGGTTGGTTAAAAAGTATGATAAATTAATTGGTTGTAACAAGAAATCTACGTAACGGGTGATGGGAAATCTATTACTGATACAAAGTTTGTAAATTAAAAAAAACTAAATTTTAAGATTTTCCTCTATTTTGAGAGCTTGGAACGCGTGACGTTTACATAAATTTCATGATATTTAAATTGATATTTTGTCGTTGAAATGCTGCTTAACCCGATGAAACCGGTTGTTTCAAGTTATTCACGGATGAAATCGTGTCGTTTTTTTGACCCACCCTGTATACATAAGTTAAAGGTGTATGTGTATATAACTGGCTATGGGGAATCCATATCCGGTGTCAGATTTAGGATTGGGTAAAGGGATTAGTTGGATATTATCGGATGAAAGTTATCTTCAGGGATTTTCAGTTTTTATTTCGATTATGACACTTTTTACAAATAAACCAGTACGAAATTCGAATTCAGCGACCTCGATTACCCTATGTAACATAATTTTAGCTTTATACTTGATTGATCGAGCTGGATATAACAGATAATCCATCTTACGGATCGGATATTCAAAAGCTCTTTCAACGGTTAAAAACTTGTATAACCACTCTGATTCAGATGAGTTCGCGTTGTAAATGGCCCAAAACAGTTGTTTACCTGTTTTATTTGTTTTGCAACGTTTTTTAATTACACTAACGTAACCCTCATTTTCTTACGGTACATTCCCTTAGGTCATTAAATTAATAATTACCATGTGCCAGCTGAAGCGAATGAAGAGGCATGCATTACATGGGATTCATAAAGAAATATATGTGATTTGGCGACAATTGATCAGAGAATCGCTGTCCGATACTCCTAATATAATCTCCCCCCTCTCTTTGGGTAAATGTGTTTCTTGCCAAATGAATAACACGTTTTTTCATTCCAATTTGTTTTCATCGATTTTTTTCCAAAAGAATGAACTATCGTTCTGCTAGTTTAAAAAAAAACTATCCGCGCAAATTCTCACCCGAGTCCTTGCACTGGCGGACGAGTTAACCATCAAAAGGGAGGTGAATGATGCCAAAGAAGAAGAACCAAACATTTTTTCAGTTCTGACTGCTCATCCCCATCTTAAATAGCAATTTCCGCTTTTCAAACAGTCAAAGAAGCGTTTCCGTTCCCTTCTCGTCCGCTATTACATTCACGGCACGGGTACATGAGCAAACTCACAACAGTAGGTGGTAGCGCATTTTAAACGGATCTTGGAGGTACCCAAGTAAAAAGTTGAGCGGATCAACTTTCTTTTTTCTGTTCCATTATGTGTTGTTATATTTTCTGTGATGCTTCGCTCTTTTAGTTCTTTTTTTAATTAACTTCTTTGACAAAAATTTAGCACACAAGAAAAGGCAAAAAAATGGGCGGTTTTTTCAATTGCTTGTAAAATTAGCTACAAACGTCCAATTAGCTTCTGGTAGGCGTCAGACAAACTGCAAAGGTTGATCGTTTTTTTGAAAACTAAATTTCAATTATATAGACTCAGTACAACCCAAACGCCAAGCCGTCACATCGGCGGTTAAGGATGGGATCACCTGTACATATGTACGATAAACCGGTATAAGTCGGATATTTCTTTTTAAAACAAAGGTTTTGTCGCAGATTTATTTTAAACATGTATTTTGGCCAAGAATTTGGATAATTTGAGCACCAAAACAACTCAAAAATGTTCCTTTATATGCCGAATGAAACTTTGAAATCAGTTGAACATGAAAACGACAATGATAGCTAAATCAAATAATTAATTTTTAATGGGACACAGTACATTTTTATAGTTCCTTGTACTGTTAATGCTCTAACGGAATGCAACGCTTTTGAAAAAAAATTCAAATTCAGATCATTTTTTTTGGTTGAACTTTGGACTTTGGATTTTCAGATGAACAACGTTTTTTTACATTGAAATCCATCAGAGTCCAAAATAGACATACTAATACAATTTTCTGTTTCATAGGAGAATCAAACACCAAATACCTTAACTCGCCTTTCGATTGTCTACCATATATCAGTTTAGAAAAAAAAACATCATTTGAGTCTCACCTGCTAAGCGTTAAACTGAGTTTTCTAACAACTTCTGCATGATACACATTTCTAGGTTGCTTCGGTGTGGACTGTGTTTCATTCGTATTCTGAAGCATGTGAGTTCAATCGGAATGAATTATTAAGGCACACGTTTTCACTATCTAACCAGATAACACGCTTGGCAGACATTAAGCATGCTGAAATCGGGTTGGTGGATCAAGTTTGTAGATTTTTCAGTACTGATCAAGAACATTTCCGCTCTACATATACTCAAACTGAAAATGTCCACTCACGTTTCACGGTGGTCATTTTGAGCTATTGTATAATTTTTGGGATGTTTATCAAACGTAACCGAATCTACTGGCAAGTAACAACCCCATACGGCCGTTTTTGTGGTTTTCATCCGTGGATATTTTTAATAATTTTTCCTTAAATTGCGACATGTTGCATCGAACAACGTGTTTCACTTCATTACACACCCTTTTCAGTAATAAAAAAGAATTGAAACATTAACAAAACATTTTTATAAAGCGTGAGAACTATAAATAATTTCATCCTACACAACAGTAAATAGGGCAGTACGAACTTTTTTAGATCACTTTCTATGTTTTTTGACTGTTTATTGTTTCATTTTTATTTATGATTGAGCTTTGTTATCAGTAAGGAATAAACCGAATTTCCAAAATTTGAAAAAGTTAAAAATCTTTACTGTATTGTTATTCACAGTATAAAATGTTAAGGGTGCTTTCAGAGTAAAAAGAAAAGTAAAAAGGAAAGTAAAACGGAAAGTAAAATCTGTTAACCTATTGACCGAAAACAAAATTTCGGGGACAAAATTGACTTTCCGATCAATTGGTTCACAGATGTTACTTTCCGTTATACTTTCCTTTTTACTTTCATTTTTACTTTCAACTTTAAAGAACCCTAAGAATATATTTTAAGCACACAAAATTTATCAACAAAAAACAAGTCCTGAGCTCCTGGCTGATACAGGATGTCTCAGCCGGATATTATCGTTGATTTTTTGAACAGTAAAGGGGTTTGGTGAACGGCCCCGGGTTTTTTTCAGAATAGCGCCGGGGTTTTTATATCAAAATGCGGGTTTTCGTATAAAACAAATCCAAGGGTTTTGTAAGAAGTTCCGGAGTTTTCGTGAACAGCCCCGGTGTTTTTGTGATGAGTCGAGGTTATTGTGAACGGCCCGGGGTTTTCGAAACTACCCAGTGTTTTTGGAAACGGCCCATTGTTTTCAGTAATTACCCGGGGTTCCTGTGAACGGCAACTTGGCGTGAGGAGTTTCTGGTCACCCTTTAACTGAAAAAGGGTCACCCTGTATAGTGCATTTTAAATCGCGTTGCCTGAGAAAATCTACGGTTTGCGGTCCAAACAACAACTTCCCAGTTTATTGCAGTTTTTGATACATCTATGGGTGGTTATTAACCATATAGAACGACTTTTCGATTAAAGCATTATTTTAGCAAAAAACGGGTGTCTGAAAGTCGAAAAAACCGAATTTTTCGAAAATTTCATTTTTCGTCATTTTTTGTCGACAATCGTTTATAACTTTTGTTTGGCTCATGGAATCGAGCTGAAAATTTATATGGTAATTCTTGAGGTCATTGCGGTCATTTTAAGCTCTATTGGAAGGTTTTTGCTGGAAGTTTAACTTTTTAAAAAATCACGTCAACAGACGTACTCATGTGCTAATGGTGTCAACTTTGACCCAAAATTCCTCAATGTCGCACGCGCTTCAGCACTAGCGGTTTGCGGCGTTGAATACTCCATATCCTAGTTATCAACACCTGATGAACCCACCCCCCCCGCATCGCCTTAGTTTTCGGTGAAAAATTCACTTTTCTGAAAAAATTGCCGAAAAATGATGAATTTTTAGATTTTTTTGCCCTTTGTCGGGCTGCTGTGGTTGCACAAGTTGTCTATCACTCTCCAGACTCCGTATGATTATTTTCATATTAATTAGCTTTCTTTTGAGCTCTATTCGAAGGATTTTCGTCAAATTTTGACATTTGAAATCTTTTGGAGAAATTTTTCTATCTGAGGTTTTTTTCGATTTTTGTCGTTGGATGATGTGTGCCATGTCGCATTATGGTCTCGAAGGTTCGTAGACGTATCTGCAGTTTAGAAAAAGCGTAATTCACATTTGATAATTCCATTGTTTTCTTATTAACCCAAATAAAGTTAACATATTTTAATCAAGAAAAAGGGAGTTTTCCCCTCGAGGTTTACCGTACTTTACAGACTAGGGTATTCTTCCATAAATCCTAATTTATACATGTATTTTAAAAAAATTTGTATTATATATTGGGTTTATTTGTGACATCATAGTTTAATATTTTAATGTAGCAATCAAAACATTCGATCAGAATTGCTACCTTGGCGACCTCGACTTTTGATTAAATGGCTTCAGCTTCGATGCATGTTGGGGTCAGGTTTAATTGATTTCTGATAAAAATGTATTTCGTCAAAACTTTTTATATGTTACATATCTGCATATCACGGCACTTACATATATAGGCCTCGTAAATGATTATGAGAAAAGACCATTGAATCGCGCTGAACAACACTTCCCCCAATAAGTAAGTTGAGAATCTGGTTCTGAGTCTTCCAGAACGTGGTCTGTAAATTCCAGAACTTCAGAATCTAGTTTTTGTTGTGCCAAAACTTGATTCACAACTTCCTTAGTTCTAGAATTTTTTAATAATTTATTACAACGAATTATGAGGGATAAAATTGCCTCATGTGTAACATGACGCGTCAGGCTTGAAGACGTTTGTTTTTGTACTTTAGGAAATCGTTTTTCACGTATCTTTTTTTGTTATTAATCGCAATAGAGCAAGCAAAAGTTCGTATTTACCACATAGTTTTAGGAAAGTGGCTGGTGCCTCACAAGAAAATATATATGTTGGAATTTTTTTATACAGGGTGTGTGTGAATGACTGTTTAGCAGCGGTACTTAAATAACGTTCCGAATATAAAATAGGGAAAAATTCCACCACCGTCATCAGTGACACTCATTGAATTACATAATTTTTTATACAACAGGACCAGGCAAAAAGTGGTGTTTTGAAACTACATACATCTGAAAACTATCTTTTGTAAAAACATGGGTGGCCTGCATCTTTCATTTATTTTCTTTGATGCATGTTATGATTTGACAATTTCGGACACTTTAGGATTGATTATGATACTGATTTGACTGGTCCCTTATGTAGTTTCTGCATTGCCGGATACACACTGAGATTACAAACTTGCTTAATGACGTTTCCGAGATACTAGTGAAATATGAAGTACTATTTTTACTCAGATCATGAAACATCAGGTTGAAAACTTTGTTGAGTGAAATCAATCATAAATTTGTTAAAAGTTAATGCAAGCAAAAGCAAAGACAATACACAAATTCTGATTAATAAAAAACATCATAGCCCGTAAAACACCACCTTTTACATCGAACTCAGATGTTGGGCCATAAGCTAGTTCAGTGCAGTGCTTTTCTTTCGCGTGATTGGTTAAACTTGGATAATGATGATTGGACGGTTGAGTTGTGACCCAATCAACGTCGCGCACGTTAGCCAAGTGTTAAGACCAAAAGTGAATTTGATGATTCATGGTCTGAGCAAAAATGGTACTTCATGGTTCACTAGAATCTCGAAAGAGTCTCTATCAACTGTAGTTAAGAGTTAATGAACAACAATTTATATGACTGTAAAGCGTCAAACGCGAACATATTTTTATCTGGGCCTGTTATATGAAAGTTGATAGAACTAGTTATGCGCCTCCTATGGTGGTGGTGGAATATTTCCCTATTTAATATTTAGAACGTTATCCAAGGCTGCTGCTAAACAGTCGTTCACACACACCCTACATATGTATGTATGTGAAAAAATGACAGCATATAGCATATTTTCAAGTTGGCAAATAATCAATCAACCTTTAATTTGACTACTGATTGCTCATGACTTTGTGTTTCCATATACTAATTTTTATACACTTTGAAAGAATGAAACATTATAACGCGTTAAAATTTAAATTCACCCATACAAAAAAAAATTGAGAATGATTTAGTTTTGCATTACACCATATGACCATCGCTATATGTATGTAAATACAATCAGTACGCCATTGTGTAGCCCGAACGAATGTATCATACTTAAAAATTATTTGGTGCAGTTAACATATCCAGGAGTAGCTTGGTTTTTGAAGCACGGTACTTGAGAAAGATGATGTGTGACAAATGTTTTTGGCTAGTAAATGCTCGTAAGAATATGTAGTATTTTTTCTTGTGAAACACCAGACATTTTCATTAAACTACATGTTAAATATTAACATATGCTTGTTCTGGAAGACTCATGTGACGAATGTATTCGACTATTAAATACTCGTGAACCCATAGTAAAACTTTTTTTCTTGTGAGGCACCAGCCATTTTCCTAAAACTATGTAGTTAAATACAAACTTATGCTTGTTCTATTGCGATTAATAACGAAGAAAGATACGTGTAAAATTATTTCCTGAAGTACAAATACAAACCTCTTCAAGCCTGACGCGTCATGTTACACATGAGGCAATTTTATCTCTCATAACTCGTTATAATAAATTATTAAAAAATTCTAGAACTAAGGAAGTTGTGAATCAAATTTTTATCACAACAAAAACTAGATTCTGAAGTTCTGGAATTTACAGACCACGTTCTGGAAGACTCAGAACCAGATTCTCAACTTACTTATTGGGGGAAGTGTTGTTCAGCGCGATTCAATGGTCTTTTCTCATAATCATTTACGAGGCCTATATATGTAAGTGACGTGATATGCAGATATGTAACATATAAAAAGTTTTCACGAAATACATTTTTTATCAGAAATCAATTAAACCTGACCCCAACATGCATCGGAGCTGAAGCCATTTAACCAAAAGTCGAGGTCGCCAAGGTAGCAATTCTGATCGAATGTTTTGATTGCTACATTAAAATATTAAACT
>OZ038444.1:28359847-28400872 GCA_964036265.1 Daptonema setosum
CCAGTTGAGTACACAGTGTATACGCCATGTCACACATATTGGTTATTCTTTCCAAAAACGTCGGAGTAAACTGGATCGATTTCAAAAATGTCATTGGTTTTTATTCTATGTAAACTAAATTTTTCATTATTAATCAAGTTGACTGAACGATGATATTTTTTTGTTGAGTCAAGCTCGATCATGTTGTTAGAATATCCATCAAACTTGACCACTCTAGAAATTTTATTAAATGTTGACATTCTAATCATCATTATTTTAGGTGCACAGTCATTTATTCGTATAGATAGCTATACGAAGTAAACTTTCATAACTAACCACTTTTTGCAACTTATCATTGTTCACAACGGGTTTTAGCTTTTCTGCTCTGTCGATACACACCTTTGACTCATTAACTGTAGCCGGCAGTTCGAATTGCATATTCACGTTGTCAGCAAGGAATTGTACTGTCATGATATAGCCTCCTGGAAATTACTAGGCTTACTGATAAGAACATTGTCATTTTTATCCACTGATTTGTTTGGAAATGTTTACCAACAGAACAACCGTTTCGGTAAAGTGTTCTTGAAAAAGTGAAGTTAACCCACTACATTGTGTCTTTCAACTTTTCTGTCCCGATAAGGATTAACACTTTGTGAGATCAAACCTATTATAGAGTGGATTCGTCTCACTGCATTATTCCCATACATGTACACACTGTACATGTACGATACGAGTTACATTTTCTATTTGTGTGTTTCTCGTTCCCATTATAATCAATGAGCCAATACTTATGTAGCTTCATATTTACAGAAAACAAGATATTCTCTGTTTAGATTCATTAGTAATACATTTGTTAAGAAAGCATACATCTGCTCATGTGTTCCATACCTGAAAGAGTTTGATCAAACTCTGTTTTAAGGAGGTTGAAAGCTTCCAGTAGAGCTGCGGTATGTTCCCGTTCTCCCTTATGTGGGTCGGCAGGGTTGACAAGAGCCTCAAATTTTCCCTGAAATTGTAAGCTCGAATCCTTGTTATGTCAATTCTTAACGGTTGCATGTACTTTTCAGGTTGCATGTACTCATCGCAATTCAATCTGTGATTACAAGAATCTAGTCTGTGATTTGACTAAAAAAGCGCTGATGATTAGGATTATGATGATCAAAACTCAGGTTAAGCAGTACTGATAATACAAATTCCGACACATGTATCATTATGACAGCCATGCCAAAACCTGCCAGCCTTTTAAAAGTGAAAGAAAAAAGTAAACTCATGTCGTAGCATTATGCAAAATATTGTAATCGGTTTTACATATTACTATAGTTCGTTTATTGTTACTGCGTGTGGTCTTGCATTGTTGCTGCGCGCACGTGAAACATTATAACCAGTGAAATGAAATATACCCAGCCTTTTAGTAACTTTTTATATTCATCAATTTCATGATTTCAACAGTTCAGTTTTTTTTTAATTACTTCTAGCAATTCAAACTGAAATTACTAAAAAAATTATTGCAAAGTTGTACATCCGTTTTTTATAGTGAGAAAACGCTTAATTTTTGACCGCCACTGTTTTATGAGAGTACATTTTCCCATCTGCTATGTATGAAGGGAAGGTTTACGGAAGAAATCATTGTGTCACTTACTATTCTAGATATGTTCCTAAACGTGCTTGACAAATGATTTATTAGCGCGAACAGGTCCATTATCACACCGAACATCCGTCTCCATAATCCAGGTTTGTCTGCACGAACTCTGAAAACATTGTCAATAATAAACTGGGTTGTATAACGCTTTATCAAAATTTTAATCTTGGTCATAATAAATAAACAAACTAAATAATAATAAATAATAGTTTTCTTGATCACAATTGTTGCACTATATTCAGTTAATTATTTATTTATCTAAGGAATTGGAAATAGGAAACTCAAAGTCTGTAGATCGCAGTTGCAACGCTTGATGTGATTTCAAGTTCTGGAGTTCCAAAACTGGAGCTACTACATTTAGTTTAGATTCACGAACCTGCTCAAATTCTCTATTTCGTCATTGAGCTTTTTCTGGAACTCGTCATGTAAGCTCGCTAGTCTTGCTTTTTCCTCTTGTGACTTTTTCTCCATCAATTTGTACTTCTCCAAAGTCACTTTGATCTGAAAGTGGTTATGATATGAACATAGTTGGATAATCAAGTTCTATAACAATATGGTTTATTTTTTCCAAATGGATGCGAAATTCTCTCACCATTTATGCTGAAATCAGCGAGTTCAAAAACAGATTCCATAGTTTTTTTAAAGTTCAACTAAGAAATCGAATAATTATTTTTGCTGCTCTCTGAAATCGAATAATTATTTTTGCTGCTCTCTCTTTGCATTTGTTTAAATTCATTGGAATTGAAGACTGTTATCTATGCACTGAGAATAAACAGTCAAAGTTGTCCGAAAAAATAAACAAAATGAAAATTATTTTTTTAAATGTTTTCCCATTCTTAGTTGATTATGAGCTTAATTTTCCAACTATTTCCAGCTGTGTTCGTTTCTGGTCTTTGACTGTGAGGGCAACGCGGAGAAGTTCTTGCATAACGTTTAACACATGATCAAAGTCGTTACAGATTTCCATGATTAACTGACTGCTCTTATTTGCGGCTGAAATGAATTGACGTGAATAGGACATGATTTTTTAAGTTGGTTGTGTTTGTGTGATAGGTTATGGATAACCCTTTTGAATAGATATTAGATTTTCTATCACTTGCTTCTGTTGATGTTCCATGAATTCCGAAGACTCATTATGCATGCCAGCCAGCTGGAACAAAGAAGTGTGGTCATTTAAGGGTTTTTTCCTTCACTGAAAAAGTCAGTTAACTTCAGTTCTACGGAGTCGTGCTTTAATTAGAAATCTATCCATGTGTGTCAATATAACAAAGAAAAAATTAAATATACTGCAGTCAAATTTAACATCAGAAACATTCTACTTCAATTCTCAACAAAAAACACAGTTCACCAACTTTTCAAAAACATTTTTAATTACCTAAACAAAAGTACAGTCAATGCTAACCAGATACAACTTTCTCATTATCGGATTGAAACTCTCTTCGACGAACTTCGAATACAAACTGATCTGGTCCATGCGTTCAGTGGCATTGGAAAAGACGGCGTAAGCGATATCCACCAACTGCAAAGATGTATGGAATTAGTAAATGTCGTCTGCCTAGTCTTTGTGGCCAGCCTTGTCTAGTTCGCAGGGCACCAGTTTCTAAAACTAGTGCTCTTGGTTTGAAACTCAGTCTGAGACACAGTATCTGACGTAATGCTGTGGGTTTTTTGGCATTGCCCATCGGTTTACTCAACCTCTCCGGTTACTAATATAACATCATTGTCAAACTATTAAAAAGCCTTGGTGAATTCAGTGATGAAGAAGACCTAGTAAAAAGGTAATGTGAGTTACGAGATAATTTGGTTAGTGACAAAGATATACCGAGATACGCGCTGATTATTAGTGTGCAATATGCAGTTGGAAATGGAAATGTGTTTAATAACGAGTTGTATTGTAAATGGGAATACTGAACAAAAAATGATGTTCACATAGACATACCTGGAGGGTTACGTTTCTCAGCGAATGTGATTTTAGGTGAGTGAAATTTCGCATTGTTGTATTCAGCTGAATATCACTGCAAATATAATAAAAAATCCGACCTTCTTAAAAACTGTTTGTTAATTAGAATTGTTTTAGATATACTGCTGAAACACTTTTAAGTAAGAATATACATATGCAGGGGTGCCATTTTGTGTAGCAACACGTTTCGAACTCGAGTTGGTCAACTAGATATATTCTTTTTCTCGAATTGAGAACACACGAAACACATACTTACGACGATTTGACATTTTGTGAACCTCTATACATCATTGCATACTTACAATTAACAAAAAAAATTTAAAAATAAATAATTTAAACAATATCAAAATGATGATTACAAAAACCTGTTGGCTGTTATCAGAATCAGCTTGGACAAAAGGGCGACGGCAGCGGGTGCCGGCTCCAGCAAGAGAGTCCAGTCAACGCTAGGCATGGACAACCTCATGTTGAGCTGAAACGGAGACCATCTTAGACATTATTATAGTAAACCACTATATATGTATGATGATGAGTTCAACAACAATTGACTTCTGTCCAACATGTCAATGATTTCATGCAAATTGAAATAAGTACAAACATTTCTTTTTGTTTTCTGTAGCGCCCTTAGTGGCGTTCATTAAGGGTTTGAAACTTAACCCATAACCCACGATACATCGTTCTGACATGTAAAGTTCTTAGTTTTTGCCGGATTGTTTTTCCAACCTCACCAATAAAAATTGCTGAGTTACACGTTTCAGCCATTTATAATCTGATTCGATATTTTCGATAAAAAACAATGTGCTAATATTTTTTTCCCTATGATAGTAGTTTTCCCTATAATTACAGTTTTTCACTATGATGATCTTGCTCACAAAACCTTATGGAACTCCAGGTTATTGGCCACACTCCCATAAGCCGCGACAATCTCGCCAGGGGTTTTGTTGCAAGTTGCACCTGCCGCCGTGCCAACCATAGTGAGCTGAAAGACGGTAGAAAGTACGAATAAATTCCTTGAACGAAATTGTTCAGATAGTTTGTATTTTTTTTACAAAATTACCGAGAAAAACTGTAACATCTCAGCTTTCAGCGTGAACTTGAAATACTGCGTTTTGATTGAATAAAACCTTGAAAAATTGGCATAACGATGTGAAAGCAGTTCGCCTTCGACTTCAACTTGTGAGCTTTTAAACGTTCTAATACAGTATATTTGAGATTTAGCTTCATTAGCTTAAAACTCAAATCTCTATAATGTTTAAGTAATCGACCACGAGGAAACGCAAAAATATTTCATAACATTTATTTCTATTTAAACTTTTCGGATATTTTTCGGGTACCACTTGTAACCTAAAACTATCCAGTAATCAACTCACCAATGTCAGAGTGTAGACCAACATTTATCCGTTAAAGATTCGATTGATTATAGACTTACTGAATATTGGAACTTAAACAATTTGTACGGCTTCGTCAAGGTAATTAACAATGTTTAACATTAGTCGTGGAGATGAGAAATTATCTCACAGATTTCTGCACGGGTTATAACAGCCACATTAAAACCTGATTGACGTGTCGGTGCAGTACTGTGTATTACATCATGTAAGTTTCTGCAGACCACGATGAAGTTATTGTAATTGAGACCGTATTGTTGTTTGAGCAAGTGAAGCCAAGCGGCTTTGGTTGAAATGCCAAGTCGTTTAGTTAAATGTTGTTAAATGAATGTAGTTAATCGTCGTTAAAAGTTGATGATTTGAATGAGTGAGTGAGTGAGTGAGTGAGTGAGTGAGTGAGTGAGTGAGTGAGTGAGTGAGTGAGTGAGTGAGTGAATGAGTGAGTGAGTGAGTGAGTGAGCGAGTGAGTGAGTGAGTTAGTGAGTGAATGAGTGAGTGAGTGAGTGAGTGAGTGAGTGAGTGAGTGAGTGAGTGAGTGAGTGAGTGAGTGAGTGAGTGAGTGAGTGAGTGAGTGAGTGAGTGAGTGAGTGAGTGAGTGAGTGAGTGAGTGAGTGAGTGAGTGAGTGAGTGAGTGAGTGAGTGAGTGAGTGAGTGAGTGAGTGAGTGAGTGAGTGAGTGAGTGAGTGAGTGAGTGAGTGAGTGAGTGAGTGAGTGAGTGAGTGAGTGAGTGATTGAGTGAGTGAGTGAGTGAGTGATTGAGTGAGTGAGTGAGTCAGTGAGTGCAGTGTGAGTGAGTGAGTGAGTGAGTGAGTGAGTGATTGAGTGAGTGAGTGAGTGAGTGCAGTGTGAGTGAGTGAGTGATTGAGTGAGTGAGTGAGTGAGTGAGTGAGTGAGTGAGTGAGTGAGTGAGTGAGTGAGTGAGTGAGTGAGTTAGTTAGTTAGTGAGTGAGTGAGTGAGTGAGTGAATGCACAATTAGTAACCGAATACAAAGTGCATAGTTCATGCCAGAACGGCTGCCTGCTGTATTCAGCATATCGAATAATCAGTCCCACATTACGTTTTTTTTTATTATTCTATCAAAATTCCTGATTTAGCGCGGGGGAAGACATTAATGGATTAATAGAAAGTACGGAAACTGCCTTCAATGATGCACTGGATGACTACAAGAAGACGCTGGAAGATACGTTGGCCAACATGTGCGAACTACCGGGCTGAACGAAAAGTTTTCTGAGAGTTTCTTAAATGCTCTGAACGAGCAGTTCATTTATGAAACATGAAATTTATGTTGAAATTTTAAATTAAATATTTATTCTGGTAACGGCTTATTTTTATTCTAACAAAGGCGATTATGTTCCGGTCTAATCTAATTCAACTAAAAGTTGCATGCCAGTTTAATTGTTTTACATAGCGTTGACCATGATGTATTGACGTGGTCACGACATAACGCGAGTGTTTTTTGTTTTTTCGAGAATCTTAATTGATAAGCCAAGTCTGTATGTTACATTCAATTAAAACACGAGCTCCGTTACTGAAATCCACCCAAATCCAAAAAAAATTAACGTCATTCAGTTATTTATTCTCAACTTTTAAGCTTATTTCGTTAAGTGTTGAGCAATTTTTTTCGGGGAATTTCTTACATGGAATCTCGATTAGTGGTTACTGAGTTTTTGTTTTGCCATTTTTTTCCAAACTTATACAAACGCGTTAGACACCAAGAGAAAATGGACGATCAGAAAACGTTATTTGCAAGTTTTTTCAATCAATTGGGTAATCAATAACTCTCAAATTTCCGAGAATCATTCACTATGTTACATATCTGCAATTTTTCTCTTTTTTACATCAAACAAAATTATTGCAGTGACTTTGCACGCGTCAGTGGAAATCAACAAATAATTCGCGAATGCCATCAATTGAATTCTTTAGGTTTGAGGTCTCGGAGTTGACAGATTTCATCACTGAGTCGATCATGTCTTCGGATCTGAAACATCAAAGGAAGTAGTATAGGGGTAAGTTAAAAATCATGCGATCATCTGATACATCTGATATCATATACAATTTTTTTTTTAGATTTTCGATTTGTATGTACATACATAGATCTGAAAAACTCAGTGATTTCAGAAAGTAGCAGGTTGCATAATTTGTGTAAAATTAAACAATAACTCCAAATCAAGTGTTGCCTCTTCTTGAGCAGTATTTTTTTTATCATAAAGTACGTAAATGGTATATTGCCATTTACCGACGAGCCCAACAACGTTTTCAACTAACATCGGACTTTTGAAATCTGGGCACATCACGTTGCCGAATTCTCGTAATTCATTCAGGTATTCCGTGACGTTACCTCCCACCGTACTCTTATCGGACATGATTTGATTGACCATTTTGCGCTAATCAAAAGATTATAAAAGTGCAGGTATTTATGCTTGATATATTGTTTATGTCGATAGAATTTCGTATTTTCAGCGTATAAAGTCATTTTCTTGATAAATTGTCAGAAGGTCGTAATAATGATCGTAACAATGATCGTCCTAGTACTGTGGTAAATATGGTATACACCGGATAACTATTAAAACAGTTATTAGCCGAATTGATGCCTACAAACTAGAAACACAAAGCGCGTAATGAAAGTGTCAGAAAAAAAGACAGTAAATGTCTGTACCTTGGGGGAAAATGGTATTATCAAAAACAATAACCTATTCAAGCCGATATCAAAATGCGGAATTTCAAAAGTGAAAGATGAAAGAGCACGCGCAAATGGTTTTTGAACCTCTCTTTCAATGTAAATTTGTTACCACACATGTGCCGAATGACGCTTGTCAAGAAAACATCTGCATGTGACCGCACGCTTCGTTTGTGAGCTATTTTCAGTTCATTTACCATGTTCATTGACAAATAATACCTAAAACCAACAAATTTCAGGTTGTGAATAACCTGAGAATCATGCAGTTTTTCAAAACTCGCTTGAACGTGAATTGGTATTTGACTTTTAGATATCGTATACAGTGCAGTACTGAAAATTAGAATGGTTAGCAGTTGGCAAACTCTGGATAAAAATTGAGCATCTCTTAAAATAAAAAATAATTTTTTCGTCCAGGAGCAATTCGTAAATTAAAATACGTAGTTGGGAAAGTTCTAGCTCATTGTTGACAATAATTAAAACAAGTTTAGTTGCTCAAAACATCCGTCAGCCGCCCTGCGCTAAAATAAAACAAATAGTGAAGAAATTGCTGAGGAGCTAGCAACAACGAGTATAAAATGGTTTAAAAGACTAGCGACGCAGCTTCGTACAGTTCGTTGTACACAGTACAGTGTTATCGTGGTTACTAAAGAAAGCATTCTTTATTGTGATGTTGGGCTTGCTGAATCGAAATATAAATCAACGGGCTCAACCCTTGTTCAATCAGAATATTATGCCTTATAATTTCACACTCAGTTGCATGGAAAACCATTGAAAAAGGCATACCTTTCAGCAAACAAGTCGAAAGTCGGCCAAATTGAAATTAGTGCCTCCGTAATTTGTTGCAAACGGAATTCCAGTACGGCGGTTTCAAAACCTCTCTGCAGCAGAGCGTCACCTGTGCACTGAAAGGAACTTATTGTTATTTAGTACGTGTTACGATTAGTATATGTATGTATCGTCAGATTATTTCGCGGAGTCCGTCCAATGCAGAATCGTACTTACATACATGTAATTGAATGAATATTATTTTTACATGCCTAAAGTTCTGAATATGATTTTATTTATTGAAAAGTGAAATTTAAAGGCCTTTTATTGGTGCAGCGGATGCACCTGAAATAAACAAAAAAAACTTTTTACAAGACACTACTTAGTTGAAACCGATCTGTCATCGCCAGACCATATCATGGTAATCAGAAAAGAATATTATATTTTAAATCGCGATGCCTGTTAGCGGTCCAAATAACGACTTCCAAGTTTATTACGGTTTTGGATACATCTAAAGCCCCGTTTATTCTCACACCGAAACAACAACCGAAACAGAGACCGCAATCTCACCGAAAATCTCGGCGAAACGAGTATAAACGTGTTTCTGTTGCGGTGCGTGTTTCGCCGTACGTTTCGCCGAAACGAGGGAGTATAAACGGGGCTTTATGGTGGTTATTAACCATACAAGACGATTTTTTAATTACAGCATTATTCATTATTAAAAAAAATCGTGTTTGTCCTTTTTTGTCGAAATAGATTTATAACTTCTTAAACGCGTGAGGCATCAAGCTGGAAATTTGAACGCTGTTAGTGATTGTGGTCATTTTGAGCTCTATTAAAAGTTCCTTCCTTGTCGAGCGTTCATGGTGTCAACTTTAGCTGACATTTTAAAGAAACCCTAGACACCGCGGGACTAGCGGTGTGCAGAGTTTTTTCTCTTATATCCTCCTTAACACTTGATTAATGCACCCCCTCCCTCGCATCACCTTATTTTTCAAAGAAAAATTTGATTTTTGAAAAAAGTGCCAAAAAAAACACGAATTTTTTGTGTTTCAACACTTTGTGGCGGCACCGTTGAAACACACTTCGGGGCTGGCTCCTAAGACTCTGAATAAATTTTCCCCAGTTAATTAGCTTTCTTTTGAGCCCTACCCGATAAGTTGTAGATTTTTTATGAAGGAAAATACGTAAATAAGTCTAATGGTTTGATGCTTTTTCTGTCGTTTCATGTTGAATGAAATGTTGCTGAACGCTTGTCGGTCACGAGGTTTCTTGGACGTGGCTGGGGGGGGGGGGGGTCGGGGAAGTTTATTCCACCTATTTTTTCTGTTTATTGATAAAAAATAAAACATGTAAAGATTCGTGTTTCACCACACTATCACGCATTGTGTTTGTCTTTTTACGTTGCGAACATCCAGGGACCAACCATATATATTTGGAAATGTTTATGCCGTGAGGGGTGGGATGGTAGAGGCTGCTTGTCCAGTTATATCCGTACTTTCATCAAGTACTAAAGCTGCCATTGAAAGTGTACATCATAAGTACAACACGTAAACTGAGAACCATTTTTGGAAAGTCCTCCAAACCCCCAGATCAGTCCCACATGCGTTAAGTACCTATCCTGAATCCCTTTTCTGAATAGAGAGAAGATGTTCGACGAAAATTCAATCAACCGAAAGGTTCGTGTTGTCAAATGATGTGTGACTTTATGAATTCACTTTCAGGTTTATGAAATCACGTGATTGAAATCAAAGCAGGTGATAATTATTTCGATGAACCAACCTAAAAAACCCTTGGCTGCGATTCGTCAGTTCAGCTAATGCAAATTTCTTAGAAACATAAATATAAGTATAAAAGGTGTTTGAGTAAAACTATTAACATTTGCTTTGACTATGTCAATGAATTTAGTCGTCTCTTTGAGCCAATGGGGAGAAAAATTCCGTTTTATATGGTTGACCAGTTCTTCAAATTTCAGCCACTGCATTTGTAATTCGTCTAGTGCACGCAAACACTGGAAATGAAATGTAAAATAGGAGTGACACGAACGAAACCAATAAAGCAAGTAATCAAATCACTACGTAACTTTTCCACGGAGGAAATACGATGATGATATTCTTTTAGTTAATGTTCTATAGAGCATCCTTAAATTAACTTGTCGGCATAATAATTGTAAATTTTATTAGAACCTCTGTAGTTTGATTTGTACCATTGACTTTCTTTTGTGTGTCATGAACAATTTCAAAATAGTTATAACCGCAGTCGTTCCCTTACATTCTTTAACAAAACTGAATTTAGGTTATTCCTTAAATCTACACCCACAAGATAAGCAAAAAATCAACACACATACACACGTTTGCCAGAACAATAAAATAAAAAAAAATACATTTTCAACTTTTGTTAATAGTCATATAATAGTCGGAGACCTCAGCGGGATGGCCTGAGCGTACTCCCCTTCCACCCCCTAAGCCTAAGCCTAAATGAAATTTTCTCTAAGCCTAAGCCTAAATGAAATTTTCTCTAAGCCTAAGCCTAAGCCTAAGCCTAAGCCTAAGCCTAAGCCTAAGCCTAAGCCTAAATGAAGTATTCCCTAAGCCTAAGCCTAAGGAAAGGGTAATTATTTAAGCCTAAGGTAATTCTGTAAGCAAAAATCCGCCACTTGGGGTACAGCTGGTTCAATGGTGCAACGGTTGCGTTCATTGTGTGCATTTTTTCAAATTTTTTACATTTTATTTTTTACGTTTTTTTTATTTTTGTTTTATTTTTTATCACGCAGTATTCTTATAATACTTTTTCTGAAAATTTCCAAATTTGTCGCACGCAACCCCATTATGAATGCATCCTAATTTCACTAATCCATCTAGTGATCAGGGCACGCGCGTCTGTTGATGCGTCTTTAGGAGACCGAGCGATAGCCTGATCTCTCTCCTCAATGTGTGATATGCTTGTTTTCGACAGGGTCGTGTGAGAAGAGGGGAATTAACTTTATGAAGTTAGTGTTTTTTCACTTTTCATTTTATCTTATCAAATTCAATGACATTATCACAACAACAATTTTTCACCTCAACTATTTTGAATTTGCCGCAACTCCATTGTGACTGCGTCCATCTGATCTTTGTTTGGGGGTTAGTGAACACAAGCCGTACGCGTTTGACCCGTGCAACATGTTAAGACGTGTTTTTTCGACGGGGGCGTGTGAGAAGAGGGGAATTTACCTAAGGAATGGAGTTTATTCACATTTTTTGTTTCTATGATAAACCAATGAGCACCATATGCTTTAAAAATCCGTGTCCCCTAATTATAATGATTGACAACGTTTAAGGGCCCGCCACTGTGATTTACTTGAAATCTGAATCTAGCGACACGCTTGTAAACTTCGTGTTGTTTCGGCGTGGATAACCAGTGATCATAAAAACAGTGAATCTGATCAGCAGCCGTCATTGTGGGGAGTTTTCACAATTGCAATGTATGGTGCAATAATATGTACATGTGTTGCTGTTGATATTTGTTTCTGGGTAAATCAACTAACTAAAGGATTACATGTAACAGTGTGCAAACATGATTGACTCATCTATATAACGCATTAAACCAATGTAGAAATTGTAATGCTAGTATTACGGTAAAATCTAATAAAATCTTAAAACTAATTATCATACAAGTAGGGATAACATGTCACTCCCTCATTCACTCAATTCTATGTACATGTGTTTGTGTGTGTATGTTGGTATTTGAAAGTTTATGGGTAAATCAACTAAAGGATTACATGTTACATTTGTATGCAAACAGTATGATTGACAGATTTTATGTAAAGCCTATGTAACGCAATTCAAAAATGTAAAAAATGTTATGCTAGTATCATTGTATCCTAATAAAATGCTCCGAAATGTAGCTAGGTAGCTTATGCATAAACAACAGCAATCGAAACGAGTAATGTCACTCCTTTTACATGATAACGCTACATAAAGTATGACTCACTGATTCATTGATTTTATGTAAAACCTATGTAACAACCCAAAAATGTAAAAACATAAGGATAGTATGAGTGTATTATATTAAAAATGCTCAGACATGTAGCCCATTCATTCAGTCTAAACTAAACTCTGAGTATTGTCACCCATTCTACATGATAATGCTGGTATACTGATTTATTAAACGGCGGGGGCTCATCATGGAAAGTTTTTGTTTTGTGTCTACTCTCTGTTACATACATTCAACCCATAAGCCCCAAATTTACATATTCCATTTAGACTTCTACATACACTACTAAAATGCCTTTAGGGCTCTGACCAATCAGCAAGCAGGGGCGCCCGAGCGCTTGCTGTCGGCTCTAGGGGTAAACATGAGTGGTGAGAGCTGTGACACAATAGTTTACGGTAGTTTTAATTAATGTAGGATACGGTAATGGTACTTTTTCACGGAGAATGGAGTGAATGACTAAACATGGTATATACTCCATAAATTACGGTTACATTTCTTAACATTCAAGAATACGGTAATGGGAATTTTTCTCGGAGAATGGAGTAAATGACTAAACATGGTTTAGACATATAATCCATAAATTATGGTAACATTTATAAACATTCAGGAATACGGTAATGGGAATTTTTCACGGATGATGGAGTAAATGACTAAACATGGTTTAGACATATACTCCATCACACAAATTTTTTCGGATTTATTGAAACCAGCCACAGCTAATGTGCTTTTATTTTGCATTTTACAATCCGCAAGCCTTGCGCACTTTCATTCCGCCAGGATTCGCTATTGTGCTTTTATATTGCTATATATAGAGCTATTTTTACATTTTTACTTCATTCTTTCAGAAATGTCGCAACCGGAATCCCCAGTTTTCGATAATATCGAGCCTCTGAGGAAACGACGGCGAAATGTCCAGCCTGATGAACCTTCAACTAGCGGTCATCAGGAAGATGAGCCATCAACCAGTGCTCAACCGGACGATCGACCATCAACCAGCGATAATGAACAGTATAATCTGGAAGATTTCATTCAAATCGGCACTCCAAGAGATCAATATGTGCGCCGATTCGCCATCACAGGTACTGCATACACCCTGAGGTTCCGAAATCTACATCTGTTGCCGGTTTCCATCCACCAACTACTCATCGATGTTAGTTATTTTATTATTTTTTTTAGCTATCTCATTCTTTCCTTTTCTTTCCTCATAAATCTTTTATTTCTATAACGCTCTGTTTAACTTTCAGACGGTCAACCATCTGATTGAGCTCGCGGTCCTCGATCCACAAGATGCGGACCGAGTGGGTCTGGAGATTAAGCATCAGGGTCTGTCCAAACCCATCCTCATACCATTCCGACAACACATGGATGCAGAGACTGTCATCCGCGATATTGAGGTTCACTCACTCACTCACTCACTCACTCACTCACTCACTCACTGACTCCCTCACTCACTCACTTCAGAATATCGCAACATCGGCTCTGGCATTCAACCTGGATGACAAGATGATCATCAAAATCACACACATCAAGATTCCCCAGGGCGGTGGTGGTAGCCTCAAACTCAATGGCAACTTTGACGACTGGCTGGCTAAGAAGTCAACAGTGATCCACATTCCTAAAGACGGACTCTGCCTTCCCCGCGCCCTTGTTGTCGGTCACGCACGCCTGAATAAAGAAAAAGGTAATTTAGAGGAAATTTCTTGATTTTTTCACATTCTACTATAAACTTAATTTCAGATCCCAAGACATGGAATCAGGTACGAGATAAACGATCGCTGGCCCAGAAGAACAAAGCAACCGAGTTGATGACTGCTGTGGGACTGCAAGACCGCAACGATAAATGGTCCCTCGATCATTTGAAGTTGATGCACGCCACTCCTCTACTGAGTGAATACCAAATTGATGTTAGTTTATTTTTCTTGTATTTTATTTTTCTTGTATTTTCAGATTTTCTTGTACTTCTGGGTAACCAACAACATTTTTACTATATTTTCAGGTGTACAGCAAACACCATCTGATGTCCCGGGTGTACACAATTGGTAATGGTCCACTCATCAATCTCATTCATCACGATGACCACTACGATGTAATAACATCAATGCCGGGTTTTTTTGCCCGAGGTTATTGGTGCAATGTTTGTATGGTCCCATACAACGACAGTCGATGCCATACTATTTGTGGATTGAAGTGTCAGTGTTGCATGATGGATACACCATGCACACCGGAAACATCCAGGCAATGCGAGAAGTGCAAGCGGTCATTCAAATCGACTACATGCTTCAACCGCCACTTGGCGGTAACATCGCACAAAAACAGTAAATCCACATGTGATGTGGTCCACAAGTGTGTTGACTGTGGGACGAACTACAACCCGAAGACAGCACATCAATGCGGGCATTATGACTGCCATATCTGCAAGCAGTATGTGGACCCTGACCACCTCTGCTATATTCAGCAAGTGGAATCGGACGATAAATCGAAACCATTCATATTTTTCGATATGGAGAGCACACAGTGCACTGAGTTGGAAGCCAACCATCAGGGCAAGGTGTTTGAGCACAAAGTCAATCTCATCTGCTCTTCTAAAGTTAGTTCACTATTCTATTACTATTTACACTTATACATTCTTTATTATCCATATCCACAAACAACTTTATTTCAGGTATGTGAAAAGTGTACAACTAAACCATGCCTGATCTGTGAAATCAAAGAGTTCGAGGGACTCAATGCACTCGATGAGTTCTGTACCTACCTGTTCAGCAAACCCAATGAGGGATGTGTCGCCATCGCGCATAATGGTTAGTTGTTTTTATTTTATTTAACTTGTTTCACTGTTAATAGTTAATCATATAACTTTGTTTCACAGTTAACTTGTTTAACACTGTTTCAGGCAAAGCCTACGATACACAGTTCCTGATGCAGTGGGTCATCAAGCAAGGTGCTACACCGGAGGTGATCACACGGGGCAGCCAGATCATAAGGTCAGTTTTTGTTACTATTACTGATTAAAGTATGTTTTGTCAAATTGTTAATGAATTATACAAAATTACTTATGTAATTTTCAGGATGGAGTACAGCAGAGTTGTGGTATTGGACAGCCACTGCTTCCTCACCATGCCGCTGTCCGCTTTCCCTTCGGCATTGGGACTAGAGGTGAACAATGTTGAGCTGGCCAAAGGGTACTTCCCGCACTACTTCAATCGACCAGAGAATTGGAACGCAGTTCTGGACAAACTGCCAGACGAGAAGTTGGTTAACTCACTCACTCACTCACTCACTCACTCACTCACTCACTCACTCACTCACTCACTCACTCACTCCCTCACTCAGGTACTACGGGGTCGACAGCATGAAGACCGACTCTCTAAAGAAGTTTAGAGAATGGTACGCGGCGCACAAACATGACAAGTTTGATTTCCAGAAGGAAATCAAACAATACTGTCACCTGGATGTGGAGATCCTGCAGAAGGGCTGTTTGCATTTCCGCAAACTCATCAAATCCGTTAGTCATGATGAATTTTGAAGTTTAATAAATTCATTGTTAATAAATTTATTCCATGTTTTCAGACTCATGATTTGGACCCCTTCACGGCCTCTACAACCATTGCCAGCCTGTGCATGCGCATTTTTAGACAGAACTTCATGGAAGAAAACACGATTGGCATACCGCCAAGTAAAGGTTCTAACACACTCACTCACTCACTCACTCACTCACTCACTCACTCACTCACTCACTCACTCACTCACTCACTCACTCACTCACTCACTCACTCACCCACTCGCTCACTCAGGTTACCGAAGCCGCGATACGCAGTCGGCTCTAGCCATCAAGTACCTGAGATGGATAGAGCACAGCCAAGGTATCCAGCTGAAACACGCCGGCAATTCCGGCGAAGCCTCCATTTCCACCGCGGGCCATACCTACAAGATTGACGGTCAAGAAGTGGGCAACCCACAAAACTTGTGGGAGATAAACGGTTAGTTTCATAATTCTTCAATATGACTTTTAGGATGTCCATGGCAAGGCATTCCTGCATTCACTTCACAATTCTTCGACATGTTTTCAGGATGTCTATGGCATGGTCACACATGTCTGAGAAGACAGACAATCCTCCCTCGATCCCACATGACTGCTGGCCAGGCATATGAGCGGACAATAAAACGACTAGAGCAATTGCAAGATGCGGGTAAGTAATTACGAATTCTACACATTTATACGATTGTACTTATTTTCACTGTTTTTAGGATTTAATGTCAATGTACGCTGGGAGTGCGAGATCCGCGCCGAGATGCGCGCTAACCGAGAGATGGCTGAATACATGGCCGAACAGAAGAAGTACGAGCCACTGGACCCCCGAGATGCCTTCTACGGTGGACGCACAAACACACGCAAACTGCACCACAAGGTCTCCGGAGAAGAGAAAATCCACTATGTGGATGTATGCAGCTTGTTAGTTTTTTTCAGAAGTTTTCCAATTTTTATTACAATTTTCAATAAGTATGCTATTTACAGGTATCCCTGGGTACTAAAGTACGGAGAGTTCCCCAAAGGCCACCCGGAGGTCATCACTGAAAAGTTTGATGATATCAACATGCGAACATACAGAGGTCTAATCAAGGTTTGTTGTCATTGTATATGCTTGTATTTGTATATGCTTGTATTTGTCTAACATTGATTATTTTCAGTGCCTGGTGTTGCCGCCTCAGCACCTACTCCATCCGGTGCTCCCTCTCAAGATGGACAGCAAACTGCTGTTTCCTCTGTGCTACGAGTGTGCCAAGCTGAAGGACAACGAGTGTGAGCACACGCCCGAGCAGCGCCAGTTCTGGGGTACCTGGGCTACTATGGAGCTGTATGAGGCTCTGGATCAGGGATACAAGTTGGTACTCACTCACTCTCTCACTCACTCACTCACTCACTCACTCACTCACTCACTCACTCACTCACTCACTCACTCACTCACTCACTCACTCACTCACTTGCTCAGGGTCATCGAAATAGCCGAAGTTTACCACTTCGATGAATGGATGGAGGCAGGTGACGGTCCATTCACAGGCTACATCAACTCATTCCTGAAGACCAAAGTCGAGGCATCGGGTTATCCTAGGGGCTGCGACTCCGATGAGCAGAAGGCACAGTACATTGCGGACTACAAGGCCAAGGAGGATGTCCAGCTGGAAGCAGCCAACATCAGCAAAAACCCTGGACTGAGGGCGACAGCCAAGCTCTGCCTCAACTCATTTTGTTGGTTTAAATTTTATTGATTTTTTACTCATTTATACATGTTTTGTAGATTTAATTTTTCCATTATATCATTAAGACATTTCACATTTGCAGGGGGCAAATTCGGACAGCGGGAGACACTGTCGAAACAGAAGTTCATCACCGAGCCCGACCAGTTCTATTTGATGCTCACCGACGACTCCATCATTGTCGAAGCTGTCGATATCATCTCCGACGAACTCATTTCAGTGACATACAAGTCTGCCGATGAATTTGTGGAGGAGTTACCATCCACAAATGTGATCTACGCCTCCATTGTGACGGCTCAGGCACGACTGAAACTGTACTCCTACCTGAAGGAGGTTGAAAAAAATGTATTATATTTTGATACCGATTCTGTCATTTACCTGTCCACCCCTGGTTCACCAGTTCTCCCTGTTGGAGAACATTTAGGTGACCTCACATGTGAGTTAGACGGCGATTTTATCACCGAGTTTGTAAGCTGCGGCCCCAAGCAGTACGCCTTTAAAACATCTAAGGGCCAGTGTGTAGAAAAAATTAGAGGTTTTACCCTCACTGATGAGGCCTCTAAATTATTAAATTTTAACAGTATGAAAAAAATTGTCAATGATTATATGCAATCTATAACTACCAAAATTGATATTAAATTTACACAAATAGCTCGCAAACAGCATAATGTTGTTGTTACCCAAGCCGCTAAGAAAACATACCAATTTGTGTTTGATAAATGTGTTATTGCACCTGACATGGTTTGTTACCCATATGGGTACATTCAATAATTTTCATCTATGATATTATTTCTGTGATAATATTTATGTGCTAATAAAAGACTTCTACCAAACAACTTGGAAACTTGGGTTTTATTCGTAGAAACATAATTTATATTCAATACATAACAAATAATGTACAGTAGAAACAAATAATTAGTAGTAGAAACAAATAATTCACAGTAGAATCTTATAACGGTGATCAATACATAGCAAATAATACATAGTAGTAAAATAAAAGTAATCACTCTCTTTTGATCACAATCCGAATCACTATATGGCCTTTAGAGTTCACTTTAACAATCTTTTTCGGCTCAGTCTGAGTAGCAATCGACTTCTTTGTCTCTGTAGGTGCATGGCGTTTCCTCTTTTGACAAGTCGGTAGTTTCGAAATAGGCGGTAGAGCGGTAGCGCAGGGTGCAAAGACATTGGATGTCGGTGTCATTGGAGAAAGATGAGGTGGTTGCGTCTGAGGGAATGAGTGATCGGCTTTGAAGTCCATCATCAGCTGATCCCAGGTATCGGGTGGTAGTTGACTATCGAATGTCGGTGTGACCAGTTCTGAAATGGGTTAAATAAGCGATTGGAAGTGATTAAAAATTGGTAACGATTAAAAAAATAAATGATAAAAAGAATAGGAAATAACAAACCAGATTCTTCACTGATGAGTTTTGATGGGCGTTTAGGAGTTGACATTTTCGAATAATGATGGAAATGTTGAAAATCACTCTTTATATACTCAACATGTTCAGACATGTTTTTATTTATGGTATACGGTAATGGTTTCATGACGTCATTGACTCCGCCTTCTATGGTATACGGTAGCTCACTTCTATGGTAACTCATTTTTATATCTCTTCATTCTTCATTTTGCAACTTGGAAGCTGTCACTCCTTACAGAATGTCTCATAATGAGCAACGGATGCGGCTATTTATCATTTCATACGCTGAAGAATTCAGTCATCAGATACGAAAGTGTGCTGGAGATCCATATGGAGGCTGGGCTGAGCATGAAATTCACAAGTTTGATGTGAATATCTCCAAAGAAGCTGTGATTGAACGATTTCTATACAAAGATTTGGATGCATATAAACTGTTTGATTCTTGTGATCCATTTATGCTTGTCATGACTACATATTTTGATGATTTTATTATGTGTCTCCATGAAATATACGAATAAAAATTTTTAGATGGATTTCGCTGGCACCGACTACACTGGCTACACCCGATACAGTTTCATACTGGCCTACACGGATGAATTTATCGACTGCTTAATCGAGATTGCCGAGAACCACTGCCCTCCACACCTCAACACGATAATAGACTATAAATACGCCTACGAAGCGGGTAGCAGCTTTCGACGATGGGACACTTACAAATTACTCGGATGGTTGGCCCACAGATATCTGAACCGATCTACAGTGATTGATATGTACCATTGGTATTGTGCTGATGCTAATGTTCCTGAACTAGATTTGAATGATATTTTCAACGATAATCCATTTATTAAAATTAAAAATGCCTGGAAACATGATTTTGAGGTACATCTGCATTCAATGCTGCTGGAATAAAATGGTATAAATAGAAGCCTCGGTGGCGGAATTTATTTTAAATGGAATTCGACGCTCCTTTCACTGCCTGCCTAGCAGGTGCTACAAAGTGTGGTAAATCAGAGTGGACTAAGAAACTGATAAAAAATGCTCAAGTAATGATTAATCCACCTCCAAAGAAAATTTATTTGGCTTATGGTGAATGGCAAGACGGATACAACGAAATTTCTCATTTGGTGACTTTTATAGAAGGTGTACCGGACACGGACATGTTTAGAGATGATAAATCACCGAAATTATTAATATGCGACGACCTTATGTCTTCGGTAGGCGCCAAAGAACTTTCCGATCTGTTCACAAAAGGTTCACACCATCACAACTTGTCAGTAATTCACATTGTACAGAACCTTTTTCATGCAGGCTTAAGAACAGCTCGCATAAACTCACATTATCTAATTCTAATGAAATCACCAGCTGATTCACTACAAGTACTGAATTTAGCAAGGCAGATATTTCCTACTAAACAAAAATATTTCTTGGAATCTCACGCTGATGCTTGTGCTAAACGATTTTCGTACTTGGTTTTGGATTTAGCACCATCCACCGAAGATGATATGAGATTGGTAACTAATATTTTTCCTGATGACCCCTGCATGTGGGTATATAAGGAGAAATAAAATTCATTATTCAATCATGTCTAACTGTGTGCGTCAACATTATCACTCTCTCGCAGTTCTCTCTAAAGCTAAACCTAAACTGAGAAAAGTTATAATTGAAAAAAGTGATAACGAATTGATTAAAGCATTGTCAGAGGTGATATTTAATGTTTTACATGGTACGGTGAAATTGAAACCACAAGAACTGAAAAAACTAAAACGTTACAAAAAACAGCTGTATGTCTTGGCAAGAAAAAGTGTATCGCTGAAAGAAAAACGTAAAGTTTTGTGTCAAAAAGGTGGTTTCTTACCTCAACTTTTAGTACCTGCTGTATCTTTTTTGGCTAGTTTATTATCATGAAACACGCACGAAAAATGGCAGTAATTCCTGAAAATTTAGCCATGCAGCTTATTAATTCATTATCTGATACTCCTATTAATGAAATTACGGATTTTGAGACTAAATTGAGGGAGATTTTGGCTAGCAATCATCCCGCTGACATTAAAGCACGACTTTATCAGCAAGCCATGAGTGCATATTTTGCTCTACGATCAAACTATTTCAATGATGTACAACCTCATGTTACACAGAACAGTGTTCAACATGTACAACCTTATGTTACACAGAACAGTGTTCAACATGTACAACCATATGAAAACAGTGTTCACCAACCTATTTATGAACATGCTCCACCAATGTATGTATCCGATATGGACGTCGACGCCAAAGGAATCAAACGAAAAATTAAAGAGGAACCAGGTGAAAAACGGATGAAGATAGCACCTGCCATCCATGCTGCCAGACATTCGGACTTGATAGTGTCTCCCCAATATGAGAACCCTGGTATAGCACGCAAACGGAAACAACCCGACCCGATTGAGCCCATCAGAGCAGCCAAGATTGCACGAGCTGGATCACGTAAACGAAAACTATCCGAACCGATATTTCCTATCAGGGCCTCCAAGATTGCACGGGTCACCTCACGTAAACGAAAACTTGCCGAACCGATACTTCCTATACGAGCCGCTAAGATAGCACGAGCTGATTTCAAGAAGGCCACCAGAGATGCCAGTCTACGAATCCTGAAGAGAGCAAAAATATTCAAGAAACCAGCGAAACATCCTGTGATTGTCAATATAAAAAGAAGACTCAAAAGAATTCCTGTCACAACATGGAGGAGCTTCTGAGAAATGTATACTATAATCCTTCTAGTGTTGCTTGTTTTTCTAGTGCTGATTCTGTATTACGCGAAGCTAAAAAACTGAATAAAAATGTGAAAAGAAAACATGTTGAGGAGTTTTTATCTAAACAAAAAACTTTTGCCATACATAAAACTTATAGACGAAAGTTTAAGAGGAATAAAACCAAAGCCGCTGGTTTAGATGTAGCATGGCAAACTGATTTGGCTGATATGAGGAACTTGAAACACGCAAACAATGGTTATCAGTACATTTTGGTTTGTGTAGATGTTTTATCTAGATTTGCTTTTTGTGAGGCTATCAAACGAAAAACACCTGCTAACACTGCAGAAGCTTTTAGTAGAATACTTGAGCGAACAAAACGCATTCCATGGCGTCTAACCAGTGACAGAGGATCTGAGTTTAAAGGAGTATTTCAAAAAATGTTAGTTGATTATGACATTCAGCATAGTTGGTCAAATTCACCAGAAATAAAATGTGCTATAGCAGAGAGATTTATTCGCACATTGAAAACTAGATTATGGAAATTTTTTACGGCCTACAGTACCCAACGTTGGGTTGATGTCTTACAGGACGTAACAGAGAGTATTAACAAGTCTTATAAGCAGACAATTAAGATGGCCCCGGCTGATGTAACCAAAGAAAATCAAGGAAGGGTTTGGAAAACGCTTTACGAAACAGTTAAAACAAAGCCTAGGTTTGAAGTAGGTGAGTCAGTGCGTATTTCAATGGAAAGAAATAAGTTCAAAAAAGGTTATACAAAGAATTTTAGTGAAGAAATTTTCACGATAACTGAAGTGAAACATAGAGAACCGCCCTGTTATAACATTTCCGATGCTCGGAATGAAATGATAGAAGGTGTGTTTTACGAACCTGAACTAGTTCGTGTGGTGGAGGAAGACAGAGTTTCAAAAATTAAAAAACTATTGAAATCTGAGAAACGAGATGGTATGCTTTGGCATTATGCACAATTTGTTAATGGTAAAAAAGGTTGGCTACCCGCTGACCGGCTGGTCAGTATATAAGGAGTGAGTTATTTTAAACTTTAACAATGTCCGACAAGTGGTGTATCAGCGGTCACTCTGTTTCCAAGCAGCAAGTTGTATTTTGTGTACAAACACTTTTGATTTACACAGTAGTGGTAACCAGTATTGTTAACTTGGCTTTGCAAACAAAAGATAGAGAAATTTGGATTACATTGTTGGCCAGTAGTTTGGGCTATATTTTACCGGCTCCTAGTTTGAAAAATGAGTTTTTACATGAGTCTGCCCAGCAACACTCTGTCGGGTCAGAACACGACATCAGAGTTTAGGGTTCGACTGCCTAAAGAAATAAAGTTAGAAGGTGAATGGGAAGTAGGACTGGTTGAAGTATCTTATCCTTATTCATGGGATAATGTTCACTCTAAAAGTGAAAACTATTTGAAAGCTAATGAAATTGCTATTTTGAATGAAAAGAATGCAATTCATGCCATTTTGTCTGTACCCGAAGGTTTTTACACGACTATTGATATTGTGAGAACAATAAATAAAATGTTGAAGGAAAGTACGGAAAACATTACGATTAAAATAGTAGAAGAACATGTGAGACTCACATTCAGTGCCGGATTTGGGATCCGATTGTCGGATCATTTGACTTACTTTATGGGTTTCAATGACCATACTATACGCAGCAGCATAACTGCACCCCATCCTCCTGATTTGAACGGAGGTATTGATGGGTTATATGTTTATTGCGATATTGTAGAACCCTCTGTAGTAGGGAATACCATGGAAAATTTACTGAGAATTTTACCAGTAACAGAAACTAAGAAACATGGAAACCTTATACATGCTGAATTTCTGCATGTGCACTATAAAAAGGTTCTGCACAAAACTTTTTCTTCAGTGTCAACCAGTATCAAGGACGATTCCAATACACTTATCAAGTTTCATTACGGAAAGTGTGTTTTAACACTACATTTCAGACAAGTATGAGAGTTACATATAAACCATTGAGTGAAAAAGAATGGATTATTTATCTACAAAAAGGTTCAGGTTTTCATGGTTCACCTTATCAAAGAGGCAGAGGTTTGGGTAACTTGCTTAGATCTCTATATAGAGCCATTTTACCTGTAGCAGGTTCAGCTGGAAAAGTTATGGGACGAAAAATTTTGAGTACCGGTGCTAACATTGCCAACGAAGTTTTATCAGGTGCCAATGTAAAAAGAGCTGTTAAAAGAAATACTAAAAAAGCAGCAGGCGATTTACTGATGAAAGCGGGGCAGCACCTCAGAGGAGAGGGTATAAATAAGCGAGCCAAACGAAAAACTGTCAGTCCTAAAAGTAAACCCAAAAGTAAAGTTAAAAAGAATCTGGAATTTGGTCAGAAGATATTTTGAGACGATGAGCGCTCAAGTACTAGACAGTGCAAGCCATTCTGTCGGTTCTTCAGTTGTCGATTTTTTCTCAGTACCTTCAACCCAGACAGTGATCGAAAACAGTTACTGGCAACCTATTCATCCCTCTAATACAATAACTTCCGAAGGTCCATATCAGTTTTGTGTACCACCAGGACCACATTACATTCAACTTGCAAAAAACTATTTGGTTATTAAGGCTAGAATTGTGAATTATGATGGTTCTGGTATTGGTAATGATTTGGTTAGGGTTGCACCAATAAATTTACTGGGTCAAACGCTGTTCAAACAAGTAAAAGTAGCCATAAATGGCAAATCAGCATTTGATTCAGGTCCACTATATCATTATCGCGCATATATTGAAACTGAACTCAATAACGACGCGTTCAAGAAAGCTCAAGTGCTAAAACCGAGTTTGTATCAGAAAGATCAGGGTGAGGCGGGTAATTCCGCAGCAAATGACGGTTTTATTAAACGCGGAACAAAGTTTGTTGGGTCTGTTGTTGTTGAGTTGATGAGTCCTATTCATTGTGATTTGTTTCAAACTGATAAATTGATGTTGTCTAATACCCGAATTGATCTTGAACTACATCGAAACTCTGACAAGTTTTGTTTATTAAACTTTGAACAACCACCAACCGAGTACAAACTACAAATTATCGACATGACTTGGTATGTAAAACATGCTATTGTGACGCCGAGTATGCATCTAGCTATCGAGACCAGTCTACTGAAACAACCGGCCAAATACCCACTCCGTAGAGTGTCGGTAGTCAACATGCTTGTATCTGCTGGACGCATGAGTACGCCAACCACACCAATTCTAACAGGACAATTACCGAGACGCATAATCATAGGATTTATGGATTCCCGAGAGTTCCACGGTGCCTACGGCCGCTCACCATTTACATTTGGCAACTTTAATGTATCGGAGATCTACATAGAGGCCGGTGGTGTGACTATTCCACGAGAAAGCATCAAATGTGATTTTGGTAAATCACACTACACACGAGCCTACATGGCATTGATGGATACCCTAGGCCTGGCTAACGAAACACGATCAAATGGAATCACGATGGACGACTTTGATCTGACGCCGGAAGAGGCTGAAAACCCCGGATGGGAACTTATAAAAAGCGGCCCCGTATCTGTCCATGCTTCATTCGAGACTGCTGTACCCGCCTTCGGACTGGAACTTGTTGCTTACTGTGAATTCGATAACGTGGCCTCAATCGATAGATTCCGCAACGTACAATTCGACTACACTGTGTGATGAACTCTATTGAACTCGCTAAAATATGTAAATTCAAGACTTTTATTGGTGTTTTCCCAAGCGATAAATTACATGAAATAAATGCTTTACCATGTTGTTTTATTGCTAATACCAAACCCAGCGACCATGCTGGAGAGCACTGGGTTGCGATATGTATTAATCGAGAAGGACTCGGCGATTATTTTTGTTCATTTGGTGCATTACCTAAACCTGTTTTTGTAAAGTTTATGAATAAAAATTGTGTTTCATGGAATTATAGTGGTAAACGTCTGCAGGGACTATCTACTGCTTGTGGTCAATATTGTGTATTCTTTCTTCATTGTAGAGATTTAGGCCTGTCTTTGTCTAAGTTTCTTTCCTTGTTCACCAAAAATTTTGTTGAAAATGATTCAATTACTAAAAGTTTTATTGATGGCAAATATAATGTGAATATAAAGATTTACTAATAAAATTATTGAAAATAAAAAATTCGGAATCGCTTATGATGAAAAAAAAATGACGCCATGGTGTGCTACGTCGAAACAACAATTAGGCGCCACAGACTTCCTACAGTGTGTGAGTGAACGTTAATCATACTTAAGGTGGTGACAGTCCGGTAAATTCCCCTCTTCTCACACGCCCCTGTCGAAAACACGTCTTAACATGTTGCACGGGTCAAACGCGTACGGCTTGTGTTCACTAACCCCCAAACAAAGATCAGATGGACGCAGTCACAATGGAGTTGCGGCAAATTCAAAATAGTTGAGGTGAAAAATTGTTGTTGTGATAATGTCATTGAATTTGATGAGATAAAATGAAAAGTGAAAAAACACTAACTTCATAACATCACCCCTCTTCTCACACGACCCTGTCGAAAACAAGCATATCACACATTGAGGAGAGAGATCAGGCTATCGCTCGGTCTCCTAAAGACGCATCAACAGACGCGCGTGCCCTGATCACTAGATGGATTAGTGAAATTAGGATGCATTCATAATGGGGTTGCGTGCGACAAATTTGGAAATTTTCAGAAAAAGTATTATAAGAATACTGCGTGATAAAAAATAAAACAAAAATAAAAAAAACGTAAAAAATAAAATGTAAAAAATTTGAAAAAATGCACACAATGAACGCAACCGTTGCACCATTGAACCAGCTGTACCCCAAGTGGCGGATTTTTGCTTACAGAATTACCTTAGGCTTAAATAATTACCCTTTCCTTAGGCTTAGGCTTAGGGAATACTTCATTTAGGCTTAGGCTTAGGCTTAGGCTTAGGCTTAGGCTTAGAGAAAATTTCATTTAGGCTTAGGCTTAGAGAAAATTTCATTTAGGCTTAGGCTTAGGAGGGGGTGGAGTACGCTCAGGCCATCCCGCTGAGGTCTCCGACTATTATATATAGTCTAAATGAGTCAGGCGGTTGGTCCCAGGGTTTGCTCATACATTGACGAATCAGCAACGTGGATTCGATTTCACGAGCAATGGAACGATCAATTTCGACTCTCCAGTGACTCAGGTGATAGCCGTACAGTTCCTGGATCGAAAATTCAATTTAACTTTATTTATTTTGCATTTCTTATTGCTCAGTAATATTGAGACGTGTCAGCAGCATCTAAAGGGTGGTTCAAAAAATGCCAACACTTTGTTGATAAATATCTTGTGAGTGTGACACAGAAGACCGATTTCAATGCGCTTTTCAGGGATTAACACAAACTTTTTGTCGTAGCAAAATCTATAATATCAGAGAAATCGGCAAATCACAGCGGCCGTTGAGTGGAAAACTGCGTGTTGATAAAAAACCAAGGTATATGCGCGTGCTGACACAAGACATGTTATGCACAATTTGCAAGAAACATGAATTTACAGAAAACAGTTAGTTTGAAACAAACATATTTCTCTTTCTTACTTTTATGAGTCGATGTCAGAGAAAAGCAACCGTCCGGGCTGATTTATTATAGGTTGTTATTTATGTTGTTAAAGCAATGGACATGGGATTTTAGATTTTTGATAAGTTCATGCTCCGTTCCCCTGAGCTGAGGCAATTCTGGGAATTCACGTCCAGAGCATGCACATTGTTAGGAACTGTGCATCTAAAAGAGTAGGGATCCAGTTGAGCATTCAATAGGTTGGTTCTGATAAGTTTATCTTGACGTCGTGAAACAGGATATTTGTCTAAATAAATGTTAATGTGCGATAATCAGGAATAAATGGCAGATTTTGTTTTGAAAAACGTTTCAAAATGATTCCACTTTCGTAGATTTGGCAAACATTTTTTACTCATAACTGATTCAGAATTGTAAGCCTATAAAAAATTTTTCATGAAGTCTCTTTCATGTGCCGCATAAAACCTTGAAATCGGTTAACCATAACAAAAATTATAGTAAAGACAAAACGTAACTTTTAGATGGGATGTCAAAAAAAAAAACAAAACAATGTAGATGAAACCCAAGCGAAAAATGCACTTAAGTTTACACCGTAAACTTGATTTACAACAAAGGGATTTGCTAACCTGCACAAAAACTTGTTAACCTGTTCAAAAGCAAACTGCACCAGCTTCTCATGGAAAAGTTCAGTTTCTTCCGAATTACGACCACAAACGCCAACTTCTTTCATCAATCGCTCTCCGATTACCTATTTTATGAAATTATAGAACGCATTCGAACTTGGAGAGAGAAAACGGCTACCTTTTTGATTTTATAGTTGAACTCGAGGCCGTCAGTTAACCAATCGTTAGCCTCTTTTGATAGCTGATCAAATGATTCGGTTGTTGTGTTCTGAAAGAAAAGTACAGGATGTATCACTTAAAAGCTTCAGTGAGAATTTGCTTTAATTTTCGATAGAATGAACCGATTTTAAAAGTGTTTGCGCCGATTTGCAGACAATTCTTGCCACCCTCGCCGTGCTAAGATACAGCGTTTGTGCGCACACCCTACTGTCAGCCGGCGTGGCCTAGTGGTTTGGCGCGTAAATTGTTTTAACGAAAGGGTGTGGGTTCGCGTCTCACTGACATATTTTTGGCTCATTTTGATCATACACTGTTTCTAAGAAGTTTTACTGTTCGTTAACCCCCGATAACCTATCGTGAGGCAATCGCGTTAGCTACTAATTTCCGTTAGCCCCTCTCTAAGAGCCATTTTTTCTTTTGTTTGGGACGTTAACCAACCAATAGTAACACGTTATCATGCGAAGGCGAAGATCACAAATTGCGAAAATGAAGAGGTTTGAAGTTTTCTGTGATTAGAAAACTTTTTAAAAAATTTTAGCGTCAAAAAAAATTGCCAAGAATTGTTTACAAATTAGCGCTTTTTTAACGGATCATTCTATCGAAAATTAAAGCAAAATCTCATTGAAACTTTTAAGTGGGACACCCTGTATAATATCTGTTAACGTGTGATTGTTGGTTAGCCGTGCAGTTATTGAACGATTGCTCAGGCAATGAACGCTCAAAAGTTCTCGGACAACCAAATGTTCGAGATTTCGGTCCTCAAATTGAGTTAAGAAATAAAGTAAGAAGTTCATCCAAAACTAAATTGTCTAAGTAAACTAACCACTTCATTCAAAACGCGCAGCATACGCAGCGAAATGTTGAAAAGTCGGCTCATATTTTCGGAAAGTTCAGCTATTTTCGGGTGTGATGGACCTTCTGATTTCGTTTTGTTGAGCTTTGACCAACCATTGGTTAACGTCTGCGCGAGCTTTGAAGTTTCATTTTCGTATTCCGATCCTTTTCGCCTGTTTTCAATCAATCGTGATGGAACCAACAGTCTGAAATGACGATCTGGCAGTAGAGTAACGACGCGTTTTCTCGCCGCCCTTTTTTACGTTATTATATTGCCTGAATAACTTTTACATGCCAGCTATATGTAATTGGTCCTGAAAGTTCCGTTTATGGAGTTCATGTTAGTATAGCTTTGCTAAAAAAATTTTTAGCGAAATTTAACGGATTTTTCGTTATTTTTCAACAATACTGATCGGAATCTTGTGAAAACGGACAATAATAAAGCGAAGGGAGTACCAATTCGTTTCAACAAGTATTCATATAAAAAAACTAACGTTGCTAACTAGAGTTGTGTGCTAAGGAATTTCAAAAAAATAAAATTCCTCTTATTTCACCATTTTGAAGTCTCAACAAAAAAGCAAAATCAGTAAATTAATGAAAATTCAAATTTTTTTGGAAAACTAAAGTTTTAGGTTTTATGCGAAATAATCATACTTTCATAACCCCCATAACATATGTACATGTGATGTCATAACTCACCGTTAAGGATAATAAAAGCTTGATGATCGGCGAGATCGAAATTTGTATGAAAAAAGTTTGTTGTGAATGCTGGTTTAATATTGGCCATTTGAAAACACCAATTCGGCGAATTGATTTTTAAAAAATCATCATAAAAGATGTGTGTAAACTTTTAACATCCTGAAATGCATTTATTGAAAAAATACCTTGTAGGATGCAATAAGTAAAAAAAATCTTGCTTTTTTGATAGAAGTTTCACGAAAAGACACCAAATACCAAGTCTAATACTGCAAATCTGACCATATTTTGAATTTTTCATGTGTTTTTACACAAGTTCTGCTTTTTTAAACACTAGTACCACAGTAATTTTTTGTGAGAAATGGACAACCGGAAACCGCGGCGTTACTTTACAGCCACACTGTATACTGACCAAAGTGCTGTTCACGATGGCAAGGACAGTGGCAAAGTCTTTTAGATTATTATCGGCGCACTGGATGGTGACATTTTGACTGACTTGATTTTTTTCATATAGATGTCTAACGAGAAAGACCAACAACATTTTAAATAAAGTGGGATAACCAACTGATTTTCGAGGTAGGTTTTGAAAATAGAACCCAGTTTCACGACATGCGTCAAATACTGTTTAACGGATGCCTCGATGTAAGATGGGTGTATAGATTTACCATTTGAATCACCTGTAAAGTCGATAGATATGAGCATGTTGCATACATTAATACATATTTGTGTTCAAGAATGGTGATGTTACTTGTTATAACTTGTTTATTTAGTATGGATGTGAATTTGTTCCCATATGTAGGATAGTACGCTTGAATACAACCCACCAACATACAAACTTTTAAGTCCAAAGCTAAAATGATTTGAGTGTCTCATCACAAAAAATAGTTGAAAGTAAGCTAACTAACTGACTGTGAAATAAAACGTTTAAAACTCTTATTTCAGTATGATTTATGGTATGATTTAGTTTTGAGATGCCACCCCATATAAATGTGTGAAAAACGCATTCAAAACAAAACCAAACCGTAAATTTGTATTAAATTTGTAAATCTTATTAAATATGCTATATCATTATACTAATTGGTTTATTTGTCACACACCTTCCTGCAGGTATCTTTTTACAAACAGCGGGTTCATCGTAACTACTATGTCCACAAATCCACCTTCCATATCTTTCCAGAAAGCGCCTTCGTCCTGAAAGTAATACTATTAAACTTATTTACATGTATATAGTATTGAAATGCCCTACAATCCGTTAGTTTTCACAGATTATACTATACAAACAAGATGTACAGGTTGTCCCATCCTCAACCGCCGATGTTGAATGCTCCGTTTTTGAATTGTACTAGGTTATATAACTGAACTCTCATTTTCGAATAGAGAAGCCTTAGGCAATTTGTTCGAGACCTACCAGCTATTTATTGGACGTCTGTAACTAATTTCACAATCGAAAAAGATATATTTTTGGGACTAGTTATTATTTCTCAATAAAAAAACTCTTCAAGAGCTGAGAATCACAGTAAATAGCACAACATAGAATGGAACGACAAAAAACAATTGAGAAGTTCAAGTTTCGACTCGGGTACCTCCTTCATCTGACGTCGTTACCAGTGACAAGACACAGCTTCCACCGCTACATTACCCGAGTCCATTGGAATTGCACCAACCTCTTCATAAAAAAGATGTGACTGGTCCGTATTCTTGCAACTCCTCGGATATACACGCTTCTTCAAATCACCCTGGAGCCAGAAATCCAGAATGGTTACGGGCGACGACCTAGCAGGGCACGGAAGTTGCTCTTCTCAGCCGATCCAGGGAAGGTTCCGATGAGACGATCCCGGGCTACATAGCTGGAATGATGAGCCATAGCACCGTACTGTTGAAACAACAGGTCACCTTCTATAGTTCTTATAATTGCTAGACGGGGCAACAGCCACTTTTGCAAGAATGCCAGGATGGTTCGTTATGCCAGCTTCACCCGAGATTAGTTCAATGAGACCTTTCCTTTCTGGTTCCTGTTTCAGCAGAAGAGGAAAACTTATATGACCTACCAGGTCACCAGACCTGATCTTTCTAGACTCCAGGCTGGTTGAAAAAGCAGGCATATCCGAGGATTCCGGGAATACGTGCCAGTCACGTTTCTGTATCCTTGAAGAGATGGTTAAAAATTGTATGGACTCAGGTTATGTAGCCGTGGAAACTGTACCTCGTCACTGGGGACGATATCAGGATGAAGGGGGTACCCGAATCAAAACTTGAGCTCCTCAATTAGTTTTTTTGCTGTTCCATTCTTGGTTGTGCTATTTCCGGCGATGCTCTGCTTTTGAAGTGCTTTTTTACCAAATTTCTTGACACAAAGGAAGAAAAGCTAGTTCAAAAATGAACCTTCTTTCGATGGCTTGTAATTAGCCACATACGTTCAATAAACTTCTGGTAGGCGTCAAACAAATTGCCAAATACTTCTCTATTCGAAAATGAAATTTCAGTTATATATACCTGGTACAACTCAAACACAGAGCCATCAACATCGCCGGTTAAGGATGGGACGCCCTGTACATATTATAGAAAATAACGGTCGGGTTGGAATCTACGACGCCCACAATCCTTTTAGTTCAAGTATGTATGTCAACCATTGAATGTCATCCGAATGGAATTATGTTTCTCTAATTTTTCATTCATAATTTTCTTCGGGTAATCTAGTAAAAAAAGGAAGACAAAACATGTCTGTATCATTAACTTCTTCGGCAATCATTATGATTTATTAACGATCTGTAGAACAAGATTTCGAGTTTCACGGAATATAGAGGGTGGTCTAAAAAGTATTTTTACACAAATACATTTGAACACCTTTTTCAGATGTAAAATAATGATTTAGGATGTGATGGTAATTACAACTCACAAGGTTTTACATTTTCCAATTAAGAAGTAGTAATGCAAAGACAATACAGCGCGATTTCCCTCATACAAATTTTTACAAATGCTAATGGGAGTATCGCGTATTTATGGAGAAAAAATGTAATTAACGGAACTATAAAATTGGGATCGAAACAGTAAGTAAGTCAGTACGAAAACGTATATCCAACAGTTATGAAATTAAATGTGATCATGAGAGTGAAGTCGTCAGAGCTAAAAAAGAAACAATAAAATCTGCCACAAATACGACCTGAAACCGTCTGAAATTGTGGTATACTCAATATTGTAATAAATAATATGGATTTTTTTTTATTAAATTCGCATTAATACGTTTCGCTTTCCAAAAAAACTTACTTGATATGATTTATTCAGGGCTTCCCTTGATTCACTCATGAATTCGGTTGCCCTCTTTACGTCAACTTCATACTTTTTCATATGATCTCGCAGCTGTTTGAAACTTACTTTCCGTCTTTGTTTCAGCCGGCTAATCTGAATTTGTTTTCGAAAGCTCAAAACAGGACAAGCGTACGTTCAGTACGTATGTTCAGGAGGCATATTTGGAAACAGTACCGATTTTTTTCCAGATTCTTAAATTCGAATTTTTCCATTTTGTATTCACGAAGAGGCTAAGCTAGGCTATCTCCTTTACTAACGTACAGTCTGTGTTCGGAACTAAGGCGACGCCGTACACACAATCAAATGGTTATTAGCTGTCGTTGGATCGCACGAATTCTGACGAAAACCGGTCGGTAGAGTTTCCAAATATGCGTCCAGGAGTAAGAGTGAAAACTCTTCCAGCGTATCTCAATAAATCAGTGGTGGTGATAATCTAAATCTTCTGTTACGATCCCTTCATTTTGTGATCCTTCATTTTTTATCCCTAATATCCGCCACCATCGGCCGTCATCACTGGACACGAACACCACTGTCCGCAGCGGATGTACAAATGCAGTGGCGAATCAGCAGCCACAAAATGAGAAACAAGGACTACAACAACAAATTTCTTTTTGAAATTTGATACTTTTCTTGTTATTGTTTGATATCTGTTACTTTTCTGCCACCTGATGTCTGCAAAGATGCGGGCGGATAAAATATAAACAGTATGAGCAATTATCGAAGTGTACTGAATGATAATATGAAATATGTCACCTCTTTAAGCTCTTCCTGCAATTTAAATTTGTCGTTCAGCTTTTGAAGGACCATTTCTGAAGTATCACCAATACATTTAGTAAAACCGCGGATTTCTTCCAAATTAAATTTGGATTCTACCATAATATCCAATCTGGTCCTGTAAGCCGCGTCATACCCTGAGCCCTGCAACGAGAAATAAAGAATGAAGGAAGCTTTCAAGTAACATCCATTCTAGATCACAACGCTTACGAAGTCAAAACCTGACTTAACCAAGTGTTACACCATGTACATTAATAATCCTAAGTAAATATTAATCTAACAAAACCATAGTGTAATTTTTGCGAAACCGTGAAAATCGCGTAAGCATTAGGAAGCAATACAAGTTGTTTCTTATTTTAGCTAACAACTAGGTATGCATTTTGAGCGTTAAATACAAAATAGAAAAACTGTAATGATTCAAGGAAAAATTATTTCAATCAATGAATCCATTAATACTATATGATAAAATCAAAATATTGTGATGATTTTCGAACTTTTTCTGTGAGAAACGTTTTTTTCATTCATATCAGTCTAGGCCAGATTTCTATCAGGAATCAGTTTCTTTTGCTTGTGTACAGTTTCTTCATCTAATGAAGATGGAACTTTTTTCAGAAGATGTTCGTTTTTTAAGTCCAAGTACACAAAATATGCATAGACGTACGATTTTCGAAAATGAAAAGTAAGCTAAGTATATTTAGAACAAAATCTAAAGCTTTCTTGCGACATCACGCGTAAAAGCTCGCTTCGCAGTTCCTGCATTATTTTTATGTTAAATGTTTATGATAAAAAATCACGTTTGTTTCTCCTACTTTTTCTGCGATCATAGTTTTCATGCAAGTTTACTGACAACTTATATTTCAACACCCCTATGACTCCTACTTTTCACTATAGGAATCGGAATCGTACCTTAACGCCCATTTCGCAAGATTTCTGGTTAATTGCTCAGACCATTAGAAGTATGTGTAAAAAATTGGCAGTTCACTAAGTGCACTACACTCACACTCCGGATCGGCATATATGTAAGCTTGAAACGTGATGATTTCGGTGGTAAGTTGATTACATAATAAGTAGAAAATTCGTGCCAGAAGTACGGCAACGGGGATTGTGCTGACAGGGAAAACTACGTTGGCCACCCCTTCGCTTCGCGGTGCTAACGTTTTGGAACTCAGGTTTCACAGTAGACTCAGTGTTTGTAGAAAGTATCGAGCGTGAGCTTAAGCCGAACAGCGTTTAACACAGTGAATTGGGAATGAAAGTTAGGAATTAAAGTCTTAACCCGATCATTACGTATAATATACATATTTGTACATGTATGTTCGATGTATTAAAGAAAGCCGCAGTAACACACCGTACATTGCGAACTCACTTCAAAAGACGCGGCTACTTGATTGCGAAATTTGTTGACTGTGTCCGCAGCCTTTGTATTAATAGATGCTATTAAGTGCTTTCCCTCGTTTAAGCAGCTGGAGAACTTATTGAGAGCCTGAAATTAAGCTATACAAAACTCAATTATACATACATACATACATACATACATACATATGTACATACATTTAGCACCCATAACTCATTATAACAAATTAAGAAGATTTTTGACCATTCATGATATGTACATGCCTACATTTGATCCCTCATGCCAGGAAATAGTCTTAAGAACAAAAAAGTGTCTCAGATTCGGGACAAAATCCTAATTCGACGTTTTCGACATCAAACGTGCTAAAATTATGACAAACTTTAAACAAAATTAAAGAATCAAATTTATTATTTTCATAAACACAGAAATTACACAATTCAATCAAAACATTATTTTTTGAAGAAAAATAAAAAAAGTATTCAACAGGCAGGGAATAAAAATTATAAAATTTTTGCGCGGTGAATGTCTTTTTACTGGAAACCCGTCGGTCTTGATCGAAATTCGGTTTTTCTCATAATCAATTACAGAGGCTTTATATACAATAAAAAACATCTGCATGGTTAACTTTCCCGTTACTGCTTGTATTAACTGAATTTCATTAGTAACGAGAACTCGATAACTAAAATTTTGTTTCAAACATACGTGTAACTCTCGTCATCCCTTGAACGCTTTCTGCAGTATAGGACAAAAAGAAGCTTCGACGAAAATTGCGCATTCTAACCATTACTATTTATTCTCGCCGGAGAAACAAACAATCATGACTTTTCCAAAAAAAACAATTTCAATTTGATTTACTTTTTCTTCGAATTCCGCGTCGAGACAGCGTTTTGCTCAGTTGTAAAAATGAATTATCGCAGGTTGGGTAAAGTTATACCGATCAAATTGTTTTACTGGGTTTTAAAAATTTGCGCGGCGGACACTGTTTTGAGGGCATTGTAATTCACGAGATAGTTTTTATTCAGAAATTCTGTTAATTATGTTTTTTTTATTCGGGATTTTCTCGATCTTCGGTTTGCTGCTTATCAACGAGCATGTAAGGGTTCCAAACCATCAATAACTAAAAACATATGCGTTTCAGACGCACGATTACAAAATTTGAAATTGGAAATTAGATTACAAAATTGGGGTATGGAAAATTGCGTCGCAGACAGTAAATTTTCTTAGACAATCGGATTTAGGCGGTTTAAAAAAGTGGCTGCAGGATACCCGGACTGTCCAAAAAACAATCAACCACACACACATCGAACAAACAAGTAACACAATTTAACCCAAAATGAATGTAGTAACCTGTGGGAAAAAACTGTCGAAGGTTGCCTGGCTATATCTATCAAAAGCTGCCAGGCTGTACATCGTGCTGAGAACGACAGGCACCGGTGTGACTAGATGACTCCAGTCCAAGCTTCTGTAAAAAATGCGGAACAACAATATTGGTGAGATTGTCGTAGTAGTAGTAAATGATTGGGACCGAAAGTTAGTTTTCAGCCCAAATTAATCATTCTATAAACTTTTTATTGGTACCATTGAATTCTACAGGGTTGAAAACTTGGGGTTAGCCAAATTCTCTAATTGTTTAAATCAACGGCACACGCACAAGGACCGGCACACACACAGGCGTGCCCTTAATGCAAGATTTTTTTTTCGAGAAGTGTGAAATATACATATCAGTTGTTAAACGTAACCGTGTTAGGAAATGTGTTACCTACTATTTTATACACACACACGCGTGGTCTAACGCGCGCACGTGGCTGAAAGTTGATATGCTCTCTTGTATCGATCTGATTTTTTGCGAATATAACGGATTAAGGCGTAAACAAAAAACGTAATCTTGATGTGCCGATGCACACAAGTGGTGGCATATTGGTGGCTTATAAGTTTTTTCATGATGCCAACGTTCAAAGGCGCAAACAATATACTGGATCTCAACAGATAAGTGGCACAAGTAACACATTGGGGCTTCAATTTTTGTTACATTTCACAATATATCGGGTTAGGCTGAACGATGTGAAAAAAGAGGTAGGGATGGATGGCGGTCTTTATGAAGCTAGTGTTTAAAACGCTTTGCCTGAGAAAATCTACAGGTAGCGGCCCAAACAACGATCTCCTGGTTTATTGGGGTTTTTGATACCCCTAATAAAGGTAGTTATGGAGCCAAAATATTTCGGCCCTAGAAACACGCTTTCGATAAAAAACTGATAATTAAAGTCTGAAAAACTCACTTTTTCTGAAAAAAATTTTTTGACCAATTTTTTGCGATTTTTGTATCATAACATTTTATAGAAACAAGCTTTCAAAATAAAAATTTACATGCATGTTCTACGTTTCACTGCGGTCATTTTGAGCTATAATTGAGGCAAATTTAAAAAATTTTGATTTTAGTAATTCTTCGATTATATCGTCTATTCACATCAACATGGTGTCAACTTTGACTCAAAATTCTCGAAATGGCCTCCATGGGAGAAAGTTGCTGTATGCGGCAATGGATGGGTCATTGGTCGGTCATCATCACCCCATGAACCCACCCCCCCCGCATCGACCTGTAGATCGGTGAAAAATTGGATTTTTTAAAAAAATGTGCGAAATTTACAAAATTTTTGCTTTTTTGTCACGTTAAGGGGCCTATAAAAATTTCTGACGGCGTATCTGGTTTTAGTAGGTTTGTCATATGATAGACAGGTTTATTAGCTACATTTTGAGCCCAACAGAAAAGAATTTGATCCATTTTTGAACCATTTAAAAGGGCATACCCAACTCGAGATCGGCATTTTGCAGGTACCATTGTAACGCTTCACCGGAGAAAATACGTTTGGGAAGTAAATGTGGCCCGTCTCATAAAAATTGAGTTCCAAAGTATTTTTTAACCTACCAGTATAGCATATTAAAACGTTATGTCAGTTTGTTTCAAAGTTTCTTCAAACAGTAAATGTCCGGATTTTGCGATTTCGGCTTGAAGGCACGCATCACCAAGCGATCTGGCGACTTTAAACGGCGGCCGTCGGCGATAGAAGCATGCTGTCAATAAATGAATAACAGGATATGAAAGTAGATCTAATTTCACGTGTTTTGAGCTTTATTTGACCGTATTTGATCGAATCTTCAATATGTGAAGCAACCCTGAAAATTTCTTCAAATTAACTTTTTTCTTGAAAAGTATTATTTGAAGACATGAAAGTCAAAATAAAAGTCATATTTATCTAGAAAAAGTTCTTATGATAGATACCCCCTGCTATAACTAAGGTTCGAATATTTCGCGACAGTTTTCCGAGACATTGTCGAGACAGTTTTTCTGTAGAAAAATTTCAAGCACAGTATTTTTTTGTAAAACATTTGACAGGCACATTAGTTTCTAATTTCCAATTTAAGGTGTGTGGCAAGAGTTTTATAAAAAACGGTGAATTTGTCGTCTTTGTCGCGAAATATTTGAACCTCAGTTATAATATGACCCATGTTTTCAAGCTACGGGCTATTTTTTGCGAAAAATAGCTGGTTTTCCTCTGTTTTCCGTTCATGGCCGATCGTTTGTCTTTGAATCATGCATGAAAATACCTTCACTTCATAAGGAAAATAAGGATAATAGTCAGTCTTCGAAAGATCACAAATATGATAAAAAAATGAAATTATCGAAACTTCAATCAGCTTACTGGTTACGTTTTAGGTGAGCACTCTTTCCGGGTTTCAAATCAGACGAGTTTATTAGTGATTACCCCTCAACAGTGACTCCTACTATAATTACTTTACTGTTGATTGGTAAGAAATACGTCAAAAAATTCATCGATCCTACTAAATATGCTTAAAATGTTTGCTGGAATGATGTTCTACTTACTCTTACTTGCTCTTGTACACGAGTTTGTACCACAGGCATTCTATGGATCCAATACGCATATTTCCAAAACCCAGTAATTTTCCTAGAATTTTTCCTATACACAAAATTTTATAAGGTGGGTGATCACTGAAATACCACCGCTGCGCGGGCCTAACGCGCTTGTCCTCGCTCCCGCTCGGACAAGCCAGCCTAACGATAGGTAATCGGGGGTTAACGGACAGTAAAACTTCATATAGAATATATTTTTGGTAAAAAAATTTTTCGGCGTTTAGTAAAAATTCTAGAAAAATTACTGGGTTTTGTAATTTTGCATCCAATACTCCTTGAAACAAACGGCTCGAAGCAAAGTAACAAAATTTTCAGTCAGCATTCGGTACAAATCAAACGTAAAAATGAACATATTCACTAGTTCATTCCAGCACTTCCACTTTCACTTAATTCCCTTTACTTCGGACACCTTTGACAGTCACACTTGTGGAATAGCAAATCCTGTATAAGGAGTAGAAGTCGCTGGGAACTCATTTATGAAGTTATTTAGGAAATACAACTAGGAAACATGTAGATGGAGATTTAGGTTTTCAAGACACAAAAAGATTTCAAAGCCCACTTGTTACTTAAATGTCTGTCAAATGTAAAAGAGCGGTCGGTGCAGCGTGTTATGTCTTGTAAAACTAACTTTTGCCATACACATCCTAAAATTGAATTTTTCTCTGACTATAACGGGAATATGATAATGAAATTTTTGTGGTATTGAATATGTTCCGGCGCACCCTTTCAGTCCGCAAGAATAATGAAGAAATTGTTCCTATCCATGAAACATCACCTTCACTACTTCTCGTCACTTTTGATATGAGTTCTTTACATCTGTCGAAATGTAAATGAGAGAAAGAGTTAAGCGCTATTCGTTTTTATTTGCGTCTCATCGCGTGAGTCTGGCGCGATGAGTCACAATATCGCGTGATTTTGCGATAGGAACAAATTTTGGATCTGCGATTTTGCGACTTATTGCGCGTCTACCGCGCGATGAGTTGAAATTAAGTATGAATAGCGCTTTACTGACTAGCTGAATGAATTTGGTATAAAATTGTCAAGGAAGTTAATCACAAGTACGATATATAGTATGCAGTTATTCAAAAAAACATTAGACTTGTAAATTACCACAAAACATCATAAAATTTGCAACCAAGGGCAAGTATGAGTAAGTGAAAAATCATTCCAGCAAACATTTCAAACATATTAAGTAGGATCGAAGATTTTTTTGACGTATTACTTACTAACCAACAGTAAAGTAATTATAGTAGGATACACTGTTGAGAGCCAATCACTAATAAACTCGTCTGATTTGAAACCCGAAAAAAGTGCTCACCTACAACGTAACAAGTAAGCTGAATTGAAGTTTTGATAATTTCTTTTTCATCATATTTGTGATCTTTTGAAGGCTGACTATTATCCTTATTTTCCTTATGAAGGGAAGGTATTTTCATGCATGATTCAAAGACAAACGATCGGCCATGAACGGAAAACAAAGGAAAACCAGCTATTTTTCGCAAAAAATAGCCCGTAGCTTGAAAACATGGACCATATTATAACTGAGGTTCGAATATTTCGCGACAAAGACGACAAATTCACAGTTTTTTATAGAACTCTTGCCACACACCTTACATTGAAAATTAGAAATTAATGTGCCTGTCAAATGTTTTACAAAAAAAATACTGTGCTTGAAATTTTTTTACAGAAAAACTGTCCCGGAAAACTGTCGCGAAATATTCGAACCTTAGTTATAGTAGGGGGTATCTATCATAAGAACTTTTTCTAGATAAATATGACTTTTATTTTGACTTTCATGTCTTCAAATATTACTTTTCAAGAAAAAAGTTAATTTGAAGAAATTTCCAGGGTTGCTTTACATATTGAAGATCCGATCAAATACGGTCAAATAAAGCTCAAAACACGTGAAATTAGATCTACTTTCATATCCTGTTATTCATTTATTGACAGCATGCTTCTAT
>OZ038444.1:28401072-28433572 GCA_964036265.1 Daptonema setosum
AGTCAGAGAAAAATTCAATTTTAGGATGTGTATGGCAAAAGTTAGTTTTACAAGACATAACACGCTGCACCGACCGCTCTTTTACATTTGACAGACATCTAAGTAATGAGTGGGTTTTGAAAACTCTTTATGTCTTGAAAACCTAAATCTTCATCTACATGTTTCCTAGTTGTATTTCCTAAAGACTTCATAAATGGGTTTCCAATGACTTATACTCCGTATACAGGATTTTCTATTCCACAAGTGTGACTGTCAAAGGTGTCCGAAGTAAAGGGAATTAGGTGAAAGTGGAAGTGCTGGAATGAACTAGTGAATATGTTTATTTTTACGTTTGAATTGTACCGAATGCTGACTGAAATTTTTTGTTACTTTGCTTCGAGCCGTTTGTTTCAAGGAGTATTGGATCCATAGAATGCCTGTGCTACAAACTCTTGTACAAGGGCAAGTAAGAGTCAGTAGAAAATCATTCCAGCAAACATTTCAAACATATTGAGTAGGATCGAAGAATTTTTTGACGTATTAATCACCAACCAACAGTAAAGTAATTATAGTAGGAGTCACTGTTGAGGGCCAATCACTAATAAACTCGTCTGATTTGAAACCCGTAAATAGTGCTCACCTACAACGTAACAAGTAAGCTGAATTGAAGTTTTGATAATTTCTTTTTTTATCATATTTGTGATCTTTTGAAGGCTGACTATTATCTTATTTTCCTTATGAAGGGAAGGTATTTTCATGCATGATTCAAAGACAAACGATCGGCCATGAACGGAAAACAAAGGAAAACTAGCTATTTTTCGCAAAAAATAGCCCGTAGCTTGAAAACATGGACCATATTATAACTGAGGTTCGAATAATTCGCGACAAAGACGACAAATTCACAGTTTTTTTCATAAAACTCTTGCCACACACCTTAAATTGGAAATTAGAAATTAATGTGCCTGTCAAATATTTTACAAAAAAATACTGTGCTTGAATTTTTTTACAGAAAAACTGTCCCGACAATGTCCCGGAAAACTGTCGCGAAATATTCGAACCTCAGTTATAGCAGGGGTATCTATCATAAGAACTTTGTCTAGATAAATATGACTTTTATTTTGACTTTCATGTCTTCAAATAATACTTTTCAAGAAAAAAGTTAATTTTTAAGAAATTTCCAGGGTTGCTTTACATATTGAAGATTTGATCAAATACGGTCAAATAAAGCTCAAAACACGTGAAATTAGATCTACTTTCATATCCCGTTATTCATTTATTGACAGCCTGCTTCTATCGCTGACGGCCGCCGTTTAAAGTCGCCAGATCGCTTGGTGATGCGTGTCTTCCAGCCGAAATCGCAAAATCCGGACATTCACTGTTTTAAGAAACTTTGAAACAGACTGACATAACGTTTTAATATGCTATACTGGTAGGTAAAAAAATACTTTGGAACTAAATTTTTAAGGGACGGGCCACATTTACTTCCCAAACGTATTTTCTCCGGTGAAGCGTTACAATGGTACCTGCAAAATGCCGATCTCGAATTGGGTATACGCCATTTAAATGGTAAAAAAATGGATCAAATTATTTTCTGTTGGGCTCAAAATGTAGCTAATAAACCTGTCTATCATAAGACGAACCTACTAAGGTGAGATACGTCGTCAGAAAGTTTTATGTGCCCTTTATTTTGACAAAAAAGCAAAATTTTAGTAAATTTCGCACATTTTTTTAGAAAATCAAATTTTTCACCGATCTACAGGTCGATGCGGGGGGGGGTGGGTTCATGGGGTGATGATGACCGATCAATGACCCATCCATTGCCGCATACGGCAACTTCCTCCCATGGAGGCCATTTCGAGAATTTTGAGTCAAAGTTGACACCATGTTGATGTGAATGGACGATATAATCGAAGAATTACTAAAATCAAAATTTTTTAACCGTGCCTCAAATATAGCTCAAAATGACCGCAGTGAAACGTAGAACATGCATGTAAATTTTTATTTTGATAGCTTGTTTCTATAAATTGTTATGATACAAAATTCGCGAAAAATTGGTAAAAAAAATTTTTTCGGAAAAAGTGAGTTTTTCAAATTTTGATCATCAATTTTTTATCGAAAGCGTGTTTCTAGGCCCGAAATATTTTGGCTCCATACTTACCTTTATTAGGGGTATCAAAAACCGCAATAAACCAGGAGATCGTTGTTTGGGCCGCTACCTGTAGATTTTCTCAGGCAAAGCGTTTTAAAACGATAGTTGGATTACCAAACAAATCATCATTCAGTCATGATAGAATATAATACCATACGTTATGCGGAAAATGTTTGCATCATCGATAACCGCGTCCTTAGTTAGCATTTTTCGGAAGTCACTGGAAAGCAGCACTTGTCCATTGGATTGGAAACATGCAATCGTTGTCGCCGTGTCGAAAATTCCTAATGACCCAAGTGTACCAAATCACAGGCCCATAAGCCTCACTCGCACAGCATCACGAGTGAGGGATAAACTTTTCTATGAAAAAGCACTGTCATTTTTGACTGAAGCTAAACACATAACAAGTCACCAGTTTTGTTTTTCTCCGAAACGCTCAAGTGAAACTCAATTAATCTTAACGTTTAATGATTATACTCAGTATCTCGATCAAGGTTGCTCAGTCAACATTCTGTATGCGCCCGTCCGAAAATCATTCGAGTCAGTGAGTCATTGCAAACTAATACGGAAGCTATCAGAAAGCCCAGTTCCAAAGTTAATCACCGCATGAATCGAATCGTTCTTGTCAAATCGATCTCACTCTGTAAAGCTTAATGATTATACATGGTGGGCCAAAAAAAACGATTCAGGTTTGATTTGATATAAAAATAGCTGTAATGAATTTTTACAATTGTCATTTTCACCATGTGTTAACAACATATAAACTTAGTCTTTTTGAGAATTTCGTAAGGATCGGTTAGGGTTTGAGAGAAATGTGCACTTTTGACTAAAAAAGTTGCTCGCTCGTTTTTACAACAGCCATACACAGCCATATACGATATATTGTCCCTACGTTGAGATTTGTCACTGAAACATGGACTTCTGTTGTTTGTGAGGTATTTTTCAGTACAGTTAACCTTTTCCCGCATAAACATATGAGTTTCATCAAAAAATTTCTGTTTTGAAACGTGTGTGAAAATTTTAAATGAAAGTGAGAAAGCAGCGTTTATTAGCGTATGACCTGTTTTAACGTGTTTTCGAATTTTAGTCTGAATTTAAATAGGGTTAATTCTATCATACACTGTATTTGATTGTTTTGATAGTTTTTGATGAAAGTTATAGACTACAAATTGATAAAAGTCTTAGTTAAGTCCCATTATAAGCTGTTGTAAAAATGCGCGAGACGTTTTTTTTTGGATGCACGTCCACAACTTTTGGTATTGTCAACGTATCATATTGAAAACTTCAGGAAAACAAAGTTATTACGTTGTTAATATATGTTGATAACGACAAGCCAAAAGATTGGACACAGCCACCTCTAGGTCAGATCAAAGTGTAGTCGCTTTTTTGGCCCACCTTGTATATCGGCCCCACTACGGGCAACCCCAGTTGGTCCTCAAGGTGGTGTAAAAATTGAGTTTACTGATATTCTTTATTTGTAAATAAACCAAGTCCGCTACGTCCGTATGTACATATGTAGATACTTTATTCAATCTCGATGTAGTATGGATTTAGTAGATATGTAATGTAGTATAGATGATGATAGGTGATGATATAGATGATGACAATAGGCAAAAGTCTAATGGTAAGTGTGTCTGTATGCCAGAGGAACTCTCCTTATATAGGGTTCCATTTGGTGACGTTGACAATGACGTTGTCGTGCGTCACATTCTAGAACATTCCAAAATCCCACGCAAAGTTGAAATGTTTGTCATTTTTGGTGGGATGGAATGTGGATGACTCACCGATGAGCTCCCGATAAGCCCATTCCATTCGTGCCATTGGTGACACGTCAGTTGACATCACTAGATGTCACTTACTGTCACTAAACTCCGCCTTTCGCTCCTTATTGGGCAGCTGGAACGTAGCTGGAACGTAATGTTCCACTGCGTTCTTCTTGATGTTTCAAGGGTGTAAAACACCCCTACTTTACATCCCCTATTTTACGGAGATTTGTCCTCAAATCATAAAGACACAACCAAAAATGTAAAATACTCCTGCTTACCCAATGTATAGTAACCCAACCAGAAGAGAAGAAATTACAAATTCGATATGGTACTTGGCTGACGATCGATGCACTGGCGTCCATTCCAATATTCGTTCATTCGACACTGACACTTGAAGGCTATATATACAGGGAGGCCCAAAAGTTTCTACCCGCTGTTTGACGTCGAATTTCTCGAAAAAATTATATTTGAAGATTGCTGTTCAAATTTGCAAATACAGGTAAAAACACCTGAAAAATTGAATTATGTTTTCAGATTTGACCTATTTCTTACGATTTTATGACTTTTTGTTGAAATTCGGCGAAAATCAGGTTTTTCCTGTGCTTTTATGATCTTCAGTCGAATTTTTTTTTTAATTTAAACGTGTTATAAGATTTAAGAATTGCATAATTCTGTTTTATGATGATGTTTAAACTGAACTTATCACAAAATACAATTATAGTAGAATACCTGATCAATGGCCTATCACGTATTACATAGGCATTTTGCCCGAAAAGTACCCTGATCCTCAATCCTCCGGAGGATCACTTACTTTACTATCCCTGACCTTAGCTTTACCACCAAACTCAGAACGTATGTATCACGTCATACATACGTACTGACTTATGTACCACCAACGTGTACTATTACTATAAAACAATGATACCGGGGACCGAACCACTGACCATTTGTACACAAGCAACAAAAAATGCCCTGAAGGCATGGGGAGTAACGAATATGGTTCGATCCTGGCTAGTCCAATCGTGAAAAAGTATGAGACAAGAAATTTTATTCTCATATTTTAAATAGTCTGGTCGTGAAAAAGCAGGAAACAAGATTTGCGATGAATCACGAAAAAAAGTTTGTACTTCATTAAGTCAAGACTCAAACCAAATTCCACGAAGCATATTTGGGACTTTTCACGATTGTTGCGGTAAGATTTATCCTCATTTAAAATGCTGGTATTCAATTTTAAAACATAAGAACCTTATAAAAAATCCCATCATTATTGGATGAAAATAAAATAAAAAAAGTTTCGTGGCAGACTTGTCACACAAACCGAAGTAAAATGACCCATGCTCACAACAAGCTATGTAGACGAAATAAAGGGGATTTGGTTTTCACCGAAAAGTCCCAAATATGTTTCGTGTAATTTGGTTTGAGTCTTGACTTAATGAAGTACAAACTTTTTTTCGTGATTCATCGCAAATCTTGTTTCCTGCTTTTTCACGACCAGACTATTTAAAATATGAGAATAAAATTTCTTGTCTCATACTTTTTCACGATTGGACTAGCCAGGATCGAACCATATTCGTTACTCCCCATGCCTTCAGGGCATTTTTTGTTGCTTGTCTATAACTTTTTTATGTGTGAACAAATCACATGTACAAAATACAGTATGATGTACATTGACTAAATACATATAAATGTGCTAATGTAACAAAAATGCTTTATGAGTTGAACATTTTTCATAAGATTCTTAACCGTCAGCACTTTTATAATTTTAGATTTTCGAATATTGAATTACAATAATATTTCTGAACAGTGATCGTTTGCGAGCCCCTTCAGTTTTTTCGTTGTAAAAGGAGTCATTACATGAGTAACATGATGATGAAAAAAATTCCTGAATTAGGAATCTAGTGAGTTAAAAGCTGCCTTATTATAAAAGAAATAGACAGCTGAAGTTCAGGAGAAGTATATAATATCAAAAATAAAACAAATTAACACTTTTGTTTTCAGGGGTTTTGAACCCAGCACCACCCGTTTAACTTGCAAACCCACTATCAACTTGACTACCTTGACGAAAAATATTTTAAAAGTTGATTCGCTACATCTAACCTAGTTTCTAATCAAAAATTTATCATTATATCTGGTGTGAAAATAGCTTCAAAACTTGACTATTATTAGGTTAGCGCCGAGCTGGACTTAACAGCGGACGCTGTACCATGTGACTCTTGAATTTTTTCCCTTACTTCCAGACCACTTATAATAAGGTTTTGAAGTGTTTTATTGATGTTGGTACAAGTCTACAAACAAAGAAAAAAAATTTACTTTGAAAAAAAATTTGACCCGTTTTTCTTTATTTCTGTACATTTTGACGAGTCATGAAAATGTATTTAGAACTCAGTTGGAAGATGCAAGTATTCGAGAAACCCTCCGTCCACTGGATTGAAAATTCGTCGTGTTATTCCACGGTCTGGCACCAGTTTAACAGTGTCAAGTTGAGGTGATTCGTTCGGTATCTTGCGAATCGTTGTTACTGCATCTGATTGTGGATATTCTTCATCCGCGGCACCCGACAATAGAGAGCGAAGAACGTCGATGGTGACCGCTCCACCGATACCCTTGAACCGAACGATTTCGTTTCCGTCTGTGTCCTGTAGCGCATACGATTTCGAACCTGAAATGACAATTTTTGTAAAATCGATGTTTTTAAGAATGAATGTCAGTCAATGTTAATTCGCAAAAAAACAAGTGTTACCCACACAGTCGAAACTCACCGGCAGACACGAATTTGATCAGCTTTCGATCGGGATATTCGGGGCTGAACTCGCCAAGAATCGGATAGGTAGGTGATGGCACAGGATCAGTTGTACCATGTTTCTTCAAGTAGATGATTGAGTCGGTGTCGTGATATATGGTGTGCTCACCGGCTGATTCGAGTGATGTATGCAACTGAAGTCTTGCCCATGACGTAACGAATGCAGCGATGGCCAAGTTGTTGAAGTTAGTTGGGCGATCACTTTTGAATTTGGCGATAACACTGTTTGGTAACACGCGCAACTGTTTTAACCGACCAGATTTATGGAGCTCCATAATTTTCTTGTGATCAAAAATGATCTGAGTATTGCAGGCCGGGTTTTCTGCGTGTTTACCCCACGTACTATTCAAGAGCAGTTTGCTCATTGATCTCAACGCCTTGTTGGGTTTTATTTCATCAGCGCTGAGTTCGATACCGTTTTCATTACGCAATCTGTCAATGTATGTCTTCCTCTTTTCATCCGTGTCACAGGTTACCGGCCATCCAGAACTCATAATCTTCGTGCGGGCGATTCTTTTGATGTAATCGGAGTAGAGTGTTGTTGATTGATCAAATTCCCATGTATGTGAATCAGCCAGAAGACAATGCCTTGTTCAGTTCGGCAGACGTGTAAACTCCGGTGATCTGCCTCTCTGCTGGTGTGTGATCGCAATTCGGTATGCTGTGATCACATCTCACGGCACACGACAGACAGTTAGTGAAAATTATTCGTTCTTCTACACGAACGGGTGGCACAGGAAATAATTGTTTCTGATTTGGGAGTACAACACAAAAGTACAACCCAAAAATGTCCAGCTGCGAGGCGTTTATCAAATGAGGTGAGATTTCACCTCCTCGTAACCGCTTGAAAGCGCCGAACGGTAGGGGTTTCGTCATTTGAACGTATGGATAGAGGCTGACAATGTATTTGTAGATGAGATCATAAGTGCTGTTCTCATCCAATTCGGTCAGAAGTGATATAGCATAAGTGCGACCACCGAACACAGACTCACGCGGTCGCAGAACCTCATTGGGTTGTTTTTTGTCGAAGTCTTCGAAGCATTGTTAAAAATATTTTTATTTTTATTTATTTAATTTTGAGACAGATTTGGTCAGTGAAGCCATAATTCATTTGTCAATCCAGTTGTTCCAGTCAAACTTAAACCTTCATTTGCTCATTATTGCGCATCTCCGCAAGCAGTTGACATTCCTTAACTACCACGACGATGAAACCAGCATTTTCAACAGCCCGATTACACGAATGAGTCATCTCCTGTAGTTCACGATAAGTGTAGGGCTTTCGGAGTGGATGTCGAACATTTGCATGTTTCTTTTGACAAGCACACGCATGGAAGAAACAACCGTCCACAAAATATGCTGTTTTCGTGGCTGGGTCGAACGCATCTGCCGTGATACGACCAGTGACTCGAGTCTCAGTTTCTATAAATTACAGTTTTTTTTATGAATATTGAAAATGAATTCACCAATATGAAATGAATAAAAGTATACACACCTAAATCAGGAATTGTTGTCTTTTTGTAAGCGATGAACTTGTCACCAATACTACTGGTTAGTGGCTGTTCGATGCAATTCGTGTCTCCGATGAGCTGCATACTTCCTAAAAATATTGTTTCTGGACTGAGTTAAAATAAAACTTCATATGACAGTCTGGTAACCTTCAACCATGAACTCTGTTTTGTAGAGCAGTGCACAAAGACCAGGTAGACCACATGACATAGCGAAGGGGTCTATCTTAGTGGAGAAATTGGCAATAAACAGCTTGCGGAAGACTGATACCATTTCCCACATCACCAGCACATCGGTTCTGCAATATTTCTTTAAAACTTGAGTACATTAAATCTTTTACTTTGAAAATAAAAAAAATTATTGAATTTTTATTTCTAACTGACCTGCAGTAGTCACGTAGCATATTTGGAAACTGTACCGGTTTTTTGTCAATATCCCAAATTCGACTTTTTCATTTTGGATTCACGGAGAGGCTAAACTAGGCTATCTTCTTCACTAACGTACAGTCTATGTTCGGAACTAAGCCTAAGCCGTACAAACAATCAAATAGTTATTAGCTGTCGTTGGGTCACACGAATTTTGACAAAAAACCGGTACAGTTTACAAATATGCAGTCACGTAAGTTAGACTCGAAGTTGAATCGCTTTCCATTGGCAATTTTATCGGTGTAGAACTAGTTAAATTCATCTTGCCGTTGTTTGGACATCGATTAATAATCGAAGTCATCTTTGTTCAGTTTGTATGACTTTTCGAGTGATTCGAACGTTAGCAACTTCAACGGGAAAAACGATTTTCGAACTGTCAGGCCGAAGTCTCGAGAACAGTCAGCTAATGATGCCGGAAGAAATAAGTAAACGTCTTTGCAGATGTATTTCTTGGTACTCATTACCATTATTGACTGTCCACGAAGTGTTAGGTTACACTGGGATTGTTGACGAATGACTTCTTCGAACAAAAGAATTGTGTCGAATTTAGATCCGCAAAACGATAGAACGAGGCATTTTTCTTTCTGGTTTTGAAGATAGTTCAGTAAATCTACCACGCAAGTGCGGCCAGAAAAGGAAAATTCTCTATTTTTACAACACGAAGGATTACCAGACAATATATCAATACATTCTACACATGTATTAATACCGTAAACAAAAATTGGTAGGATACGTTTAGTGACTTTGTCTGTAACAGTTTCAAAATCAATAAACTCATAATGTTTTACCATTGAGTCAGATTTGAACTGAGGTTTCTTGATAAAACAGACATGACCTCATGGAAAATTATCTTTACATCTTCTGCAATATGACAAGCGACATTTATGATCGTTTAAATTGGATCGCAAAACAATTCGGTTCCACTCGGAACACTTGCATTTCTGCATACAGACAGATAATAAATGTTTAGCATAGCATTCAGTGAACTTGAAAGTGAATTGACATGTTGCACAAGTGGTAGATTGTGGGGAAGAAATGTTGGACCAACATCTTATACAACGACATCCGATTTGTTTCTGGCAAGGTGAAACATTATGATTGTCAAAACCAGTTGGACTTTTGAAGTGCAAATTGCACGAAGAACAAGGAAGTGCAGTCAGCAGTGTCAGTCATTATTACGCATTGGCATATGGAACAGAGTCAGTTTGATCTCAGGATCTTCATCACAGTACTTGAATAGCCTCCGACTTTGTGACACTCTCTCAATTCTGTCAGTGAACTGATCAAAGTCGAACTCAGACCCCAACATTACTGCTGAGATCACGGGATAATCCAATGTTCTGCTATCGAAGGAATCTGAATCAATTGATTATTATCATTCAGTTTATTTATCTCCGAAATATGTGTGAACAGCTTGCGCATCAAACTGTACAATTGTCCTGATTTAGAAAGTTCAACACCTTTACGAGTAAAATCTACCTCGAAAACTATTTCCTTAGCTTTGAGTGTATGATGAGATGTTGTGCTGAGCTCTTGCTGATGCCTGATGGAGAAAAAATCTTCAAATTTCAGACGATCTGAGTTGAAGTCTTCCAATAAACTTTCAACCTTCTCCAGTTTCGGTCGTTTCTCAGGTGGTTGCTGACATTTATCTGATTTGATGTGCCTTTTGTAGTTGTCTGCTCGACGGAAAGACGTGGAGCACTTCGAACACTTTAATGTGGTTATATCCGCGGGATTTTTGAAGCAGTTATTGACGTGTCTGGTGAAATTTGATTTACTGCTACGGAATTTCTTTTGACAATGTGGGCAAATTTTCTGCGTTGAAGACATTAATCTGAAATGGCTAGGAGTTTAAAGGAAAGTAAATCTGAGAGAGAAGAAATGGGTAGGATCATATCAGAGGAATAGATATGAAATAGATCTTCGAAAAAAATTAACTGTATTAATTTCCTATAACGTTCTAAAACGACTCATGAAGTTAAAACATATCAAATTTCTTGGCAAAAACATTAAACATCTTGTTTCAGTGTCCACAAAAGTTCCATAGCGAATGTCGAACTTTTTTATTACACACTTTTGCCACCACACGTGCAGTATAACAAATATCGGCGCACCACACAGTGTGATATGCCGCTGCACTGGGTGTATACCGCGCGTGTGTTCGGGCTGCGCTGGGTACGTTCGGGTATATCTACCACTCATATACTTCATTAAGTATGAGCACCATAGCAGTATCGGTTGGGTGGTGGACTGCAATGTACAAATGGTCAGTGGTTCGGTCCCCGGTATCATTGTTTTATAGTAATAGTACACGTTGGTGGTACATAAGTCAGTACGTATGTATGACGTGATACATACGTTCTGAGTTTGGTGGTAAAGCTAAGGTCAGGGATAGTAAAGTAAGTGATCCTCCGGAGGATTGAGGATCAGGGCACTTTTCGGGCAAAATGTCTATGTACATGTAATACGTGGTAGGCCATGGATCAGGTATTCTACTAATTATTATTAGCTTCGACCAGCAAAATATGAGACAAATTGCGCAAGTCATTTTTCGGAACAAAATCGGCAATTTGGCAGTTTTCAGCCTTTATCTTGTTTAAATAGCCCTGAACGGGGTTTTATGACGATACATCCGCACATTGGGAGTTGTTGGAGCATGATTATCTCGACTAGAAGTTAATTTACCGATTTTCAAATTTTTCGATTTTTGTCAAAAACGTAGATTTTTCTTCGGTTACCCAGACTTTTTTGTCGTAAATCACTGTAATATCAACCTGTGTTCCTATATAGTTATCATAAAAACCCAGTTAACACTTGTTTTCAGCAATGTGAAATTCTTTTACAATTATTTGAACATTTAATCACATAATTATGTCCAGTTTCCATGGTATTTTGGTCAGAATTGCCTAAAATACACGAAAAATCCATTAATTTCGGCAAAAACTAAAATTTTAGCAATCCTATAAAAAATAAACCACATAATAAGAAATTTCAGGTGTTATTACGCATATTTAGGTTGTAAAAGAGAATCATGCAAATTAATAAATTTGAGAAATTCATGGTCAAACAGCGGGTAGAGACTTTTGGGCCACCCTGTATATACAGTGGCGGTCATAAGTTTAAATTCACCTATGATTTTTATGATTTTATCGAATATCTCAGTGTTTAGAGGTTCTTTTATCTTGAAACTTTGATAGGATGTTTATAATAGTTGGTTCAAACCGTGATAACCTCAAAATCAATGATGATTTATGATTGTCACATGTCCGGTGGCAAAAACCGCCGATGCGTCGGCCTTGGTTTGGTACACGTGCAAGTTTGCATGCGCCATTAGGGTTTCCAACGTTGTAAGTCACATGTTCTACCTTTGATTGACGTGGGATTAACTTTAGTAATACTTTTAAACGTCCACCATGCATCGCCGTATTAATTTTGCTCATTTAACATGTCAGGCCCCCTACGACCGATTGCATAATGAGGAAGGTTTGGCGATCTGTAGAGGTGTGGTTTTGACCTTGAGGTGGCCTAAAGGCAGAGCCTAATCATTGTATTAACAACGAATAATTCACGAATCGGACACCGTATTTGATAAACGGACGGTAAATAATGGTTTCATTACCGGAAACAAGAACATTTAAGAAAAAAAATCGAACAGTGGAAAACTATCGTTTTATGTGTGACCGATGACCCTTTGTTTTACTCATAAAAAAGCACACACGCTGTTTTCAACAAACGTATTTGATCACCATGGTGTTTATAAATGTATGTTACAATTTTAAGATCAATACATGATAAACATCATGAGTAAGAACGTCGCAAACCCCAATGGCGCATGCAGAATCGCACGCGTTCAATGGCCGACGCGACAGTGGTTTTTACCACCGGACATGTGACAGACACTAATTATCATTGAATTTATGGTTAATACTGTTTGGTCTTCCTATTAAGAACATCCTATCAAGTTTTTAAGCCCAAAAACACCTCAACACTTGATATATTCAACGAAATCATAAAAATCGTAGGTGAATTTAAACACATGACCGCCACTGTACATATATATATATATTGTTCGTATACATATATATATTATGAGGTATTATTCGGAAGGTTGAAAAAGACAGTTGGCTCAAAATTTTTGTCTATTTCTGGGAAAAACCAGAATCTTAGTTCCTGTATTTGAAATTCCTGTATCTTAGTAAAACTCTACGAGATGTTACTTTTAGTATACAAAATGGCCCGTTACATCCGAGTTCTGGCTTGTTGTACCAAACATATTGTCCTACCTGATAATCTTTTTGTTTGTCTTCTCGCTTGGTATTGATTGACAAATTGTCGTGTTCAGCCATATCTTTTATCCAACAACTAATACACAGATTCTCTCTAACATTATGTTTGCCACAGCTCACACAAAACGTACTGTTAAACTTACCCCGAGTTGTCTCTGCGTTCGGCGTTTCTCTCGGATCGCCAGGCGCACCTCATTCCGTAGGCCACGAATCTCAGCGTGTATAGGCCGGGTCAGAAATTTTTGGGACTGACCGTATCCCAAAAATTACGGTATATGGGGTAAATAGAATTTTTACTGCACGCCGAATTCAAACTTTTTCATAATTTTCGAAAACATAAAATAAATTTCACCACAGAAAATGAAATTAATATATTGAAAAATCACTTCAATGAGGGTGCTCATGAAACATCAGCTCAGCCTACCGATGCCTCCGTCTGATATAACGCGTGCAGTATCAATTTTAGGAACATCAAGGTCGGCGCCGACCTGATTGACTTGAAAATAAGAGATAACTCGCATCTAAATTATCCACAGATGTTTTCAGGAGGTCAATAAACCTATTCAACAGGTTTTCTACGTCAATAGGCCTCTCCGTGGTCGGCCTCCGCCTCTGATACCCATCCCGCACCTGCTTATTTACAGAAACTATAAAGTGCCCGCGCTGTTATATAGCGTGTGTGTGCACACCCTACCATCAGCCAGCGTGACATAGTGGTTTAGCGCGTCACTTTTTTGAACGATGGGGTGAGGGTTCGGATCTCACTGAATTATTTTTCGCTTATTTTGATCATACACTGTTCTTATGAAGTTATACTGTTCGTTAACCCCCGATAACCTATCGTAAGGCTTGCGTTAATTTGCGCTAGCTAGCTACAAGCGCGTTAGCTACTAATTTCCGTTAGCCCCCTTCTAGGAGCCATATTCCGACACGTAAAAAAGTAATGAACCTTCATGAAAAATTCACAACTTTTATTGATTTATGTGCTCTATATCCTAACTTTATGTAGATAGAAAAAAATGTTAATTGAATGGATTTTCCACAAATGAAATAAGACAAAAACTTTAAAGATTCTGGAATTTTGTATTCTTATTTCCTGTATTCTTCAATTTGAGCATAAATGAATTAATTTCCACGCTTAAAAAATTCAGCCAGTTTCTGACCGATGTTGAAAACCCCTGGGTTAAATTATTCTGCAATTAATTTTTATAAATTCCACTTTTGCGAAGACATTTTTGAACTCGGCAAAAGCGCGCGCTTTTTGGTGTTGGGGCAAACCGTTATTTACCCCCCATTTTTCAAATTACGGTAGTCCCAAAAATAACCGACTCGGCCTATAACCACTCATTGTTGGCCTCAATCTCCTTCTCTCGTTGCATCATCTCGCCGAGATCAATCGAGGAACGGCGCGATCGAGGGTTTGAGCGCTGTGGACAGGTTGGTCACCGAGAAGATCGTCTGCGACGCGGTGGGTCTTCATCGGAGTCACTTTCCCACTTAACCTCCTTCTTTGGCTCTTGCGTGTCCACCATATCTGGAAATAAAATTTCGTTAGTTTCTCAGAGCAAATCTGATAGATTTTTCGTTTCTAAAATTGAAGTTTTCTTATTTTCTTGAAGTGGCTCACATAACTCGTTTATCAACTCAAGTAAAATATCCTCACTCACAAAAATCACTGTCCTCTTCGCCTACAGCCAGGATGGAAAATGTTCCATCATCTTCGTATTCAGTGACTACATGTGAGTCTATCAGTTCATCAGGTATTTCTTCTTGACAAGTTCTTACTTAAAATCAGGTTTGTTTACTATTAGTACTTGACTGATTCGGTACCTTATTATTCTTATCCCTACACTCAATAGCTTTTAGCCCTTTTGCCACACACCCAACATATTATTTCAGTGTTTCTAGGGTTGGTATGGGAATAAGTAAGGATCTGTTTTTCCAGCATTTTTCTGTCGTGTGATTCGTTTTTCCACGCGACCTACATGATATGCTATTCTACATTTCACGACCTGCATGTTTAGCCCACCTATTATGTCGACGAAACGATTGTGGGTTGTTCCCTCCTGGGCCTGTTGAAGTTTCAACTCACTAATTTCTTTTCTGAGCATCTTAATTTCACTATCTTCAAATGAACGATCACTATCGTCCCACTCATATTGTTGCTTTTGTTCTTTCAACTGAGTCAGTTGGACAAGTTCGTCCCAGTCATCAGACAATATCGGATACTGGTCCATGACCTTAGACAGATTTGGCTTTAATCCTTTCAAAAGCAGTAGTTTGATTATTGCTTTGTCGTTCGATGATAAAATGGGCCCGTAAGCTGTTGAAAAGAGGTTTTATAGTGCCCCTGAGATTTCTATAACCGACTCGCCCACTCTTTGTTTTCTATTCTGAAAACTTAGCATGCATAGAGTCTTGTTTCTTTGTTTTGAGTATTCATCAATCAACCGGTTTTTCAGTGTGTTAAAATCTCTGCTGACAATGGGTACCTTTTCATGCGTCTACCAGCCGGTCCTCATATCAGCAATTTCAACATGACCAACTTCTGTTGGTCACTCACACCTTGACTAGTACAAACTGTTTCCAGTTCCTCCATCCAGTTTTCAATTTTTATTTCTGGATTGGCACCGGTAACGGCTCAATTTTCGGAACCGATATAAAACACTGCGTGTTCTTAAACTCCGACATGTCGACGTCTTCAACTTCTTGTTTAAGCGCTTCAAAAGCTTTTAATTTTTCTTCTAGCTTAGCTGTGTGTTTTCTATTCCCACTGAGGGTATGTCTATATGCCCTACACACACTTGCTGCTTTGGTCGATTTGGTTTTTTCTTTCTGAATCTGATTCAGTAGGCCTTTTATTCGTTGTTTCGACATCGACTCCTAACCTTCTTTATAGCCGATGTGTTGTTTACTCTCGCTTTGGCACTTTGATCCGTAGATACGCCGTTAGGTTCTGGAACGAAAAAAACACGATTTTGAAAAACAATATTTTTGAAACCTTCAAAATTAAAAAAAAATTTCCACTTTTTGTTTTTTTTCCACAGAAGAAAACTTAACTTTGAAGAAGTTTTTCAAAATTTTTTCCAAAACTTATTAAAAGCAAAGTTTTTCAATTTAATATAACCAAAACAGTTCAATGATAGGGCAACAGCTGAATCCAAACAGCGTTGCGATTCTAGCTTTTGTTTTGAGTTACAGTTCGTAACAACTTTCCCTCAGTGATCACGTAATTCCCTATCCACTAGTGAATTTTTATTCAATTCACAGGCTACTGATCGTTGGCCTTACGATCAGATTACAGTTCAATGACTGTTGTGAATTGAAAACGAATGTTTTCTGTATCTACTTGGCACAGACTAGTAGCGAGAACACCATGTAAAGATTGAGTTTACTGATATTCTTTATCCAAGTCCGCTACGTCCGTATGTATGTAGATACTTTATTCAATCTCGATGTAGTGTAGATATAGTAGATATGTAGTATAGATGATGATAGGTAATGATATAGATGATGACAGTAGTAGTATGTATCAACGAGAGCGCCCCTCTCTTTAGTACCAAAAACGGCTGGTTCCACCAAGTTTTACTGTGTAAAATGAGGAAAATTTTTCACGTGTATAAGGATACAGTGTCCCCCTCCAAAAATGATATAAAGAGATTAAAAAACACTTTAAATCAAGGGTAGGCCGCTAGGCCTAACCCTTAATATGGTTCGATAGAGATAAGCTTTTTTGCGAGTATCTCGATCTAGCCTAATCGTATCGCCTTCTAGTCTGCTTCATCGGTTTTCTCGTGTGATTTTACATCTCTCTGGCTGCTTTTAACTTGATTGGGATGAAATTTCATTTTTCAGGTCCAAAAACGATGAAAATGCGATTTTCCGTTTTTTTTTCCTCCCCCAAAACGCTGTATGGAAACTGGGTAAGACCTGTAAAGCTGAAAATTGTTACATAGGTCAAAATCATGCCTAGAACACGATTTCCTGAGTGTCACGGAGATCGAAAGAATATTTTCACTATTTTTCAGGTATTTTATGAAAAAAATGTCAAAAATCGCAGGCAAAATGGAGAAAGAATCGTTGTATGAGCGATAGGGTGTTCCTATTGAAAAATCTTTTTGACCATGTAAGTAAAACATATGTAGAAGTGTATTCCGCTATTTAACTGGTTGATTGATCGATACAGAAAAAAACGGCCACGGGGTAAGTGAGCATCAAAATAAAGAGCATTTTTTAGAAAAGCAATTTTTTTGGTATGATAAAAGTATGAATGATTCTTAAAAAATGCCCAATCGATGCGGAATCAAATTTCAATATGACCTTATTTCAACCCCTTTTTTGATAAACCCATTGTACTTTCTGTAAAACCCGAAAAACAGTTAATTGAAAATGTTGAGCTTGTTGACGATTTTTGCCCATTTGAAACTCAGATTATTGTCAAGTTTAAAATATTTGAGTCCTTCGTATTGATAGGATGTTTGAAAAGACTGAAGCTCTATTCAATACAGAAAATATGATTTGCTCAGCTATCTTCAAAAAAAAATTACGGGCTGTCAAAAACGGGTAAAAATTTAAGTTCACTCATTCACGCTGTTGCTACCACATTGGATTCCAAATTATTTTTCATGCAGATAAATGACACACTTGATTTCAACAGAATGTTTAGAGGGAATAAATTTCAAATACATTTTGGTTTTAAAACTTGATCAGGACCTTCAAATAATTTTTTATAATCTGTCAAAAACAGCAAAAATTAAGAACTAACCAAAATATTTTTGAGAATAATTTTTTTTTTGACATTTATAGACGTAAAAGAATATCATTAAAACACATCGTAACTGTTTTTAAGTAGTCTTAAAGTGAAGAAATTTTGAAAAGGTCACATGTGAAGAAAGGGTCACATGGTACATGGTACAACTCGATGGTAACTCGGTGCTAACCAAATATACTAGTCAAGTTTTGAAGTTACTTTCACACTAGATGTAATGATACATTTATGATTGGAAGTTATGTTTGATGATGGAAACCCATTTACATAATATGTATTTTTGGTCAATGTAGTCAAGTGGATAGTGGGTCTGCATGTTAAACGGGTGGTTCTGAGTTCAATACCTCTAAAAATCAATTAGACCGAAAATGTTGAATTGTTTCATTTTTTATATTATTTACTGCTCTAGAACCTCCACGTTCTATTTTAGATAACGTAAGACAGCTTTTAATTCACTGTATTACTAATCCACGGACTTTTTTTACATCATTCTGTCAATTATGTAATGACTTGTTTTATAAGAAAAAAATGTAAAGGGCTCGCGAATGATCCCTGTCCCTGTTCTCACGATTTTTTCTGTAATTCACTATTTGAAAATCCACGTTTATTGAAGATCTGAGAAATTTTCACATAATCTACATGTGATTTGTTCACACATAAAAAAGTTAAAGACAAGCAACTAAAAATGCCCTGAAGGCATGGTGAGTAACGATTATGGTTCGATCCTGGCAAGTCCAATCGTGAAAAAGTAAGAGACAAGAAAGTTTTATTCTCATATTTTAGAAAGTCTGATCGTGAAAAAGCGGGAAACAAGATTTGTGATGATCACGAAAAAGTTTGTACTTCATTAAATCAAGAATCAAACCAAATTACACGAAACATATTTGGGACTTTTGGGTGAAAACTAAATCCTCTGTATTTTGTCTAGCTAGTTCTGAGCATAAATATATTTTCTTCTGTTTGTGTGACCTGTCTGCCACGACCTTTTTTATTTAACTTTTGTATTGAAAAGCATGAATTTTTTTTGTAAGATATGTTTTTACTGAATTCCAGCATTTTCATTAGAATTAAATCGTATTTCGAATGATTACCTCGCCACTCATGAAAGTCCCAGATATGTTTCGTGTAATTTGGTTTGATTCTTGATTTAATGAAGTACAAACTTTTTCGTGATCATCACAAATCTTGTTTCCCGCTTTTTCACGATCAGACTTTCTAAAATATGAGAATAAAACTTTCTTGTCTCTTACTTTTTCACGATTGGACTTGCCAGGATCGAACCATAATCGTTACTCACCATGCCTTCAGGGCATTTTTAGTTGCTTGTAATACTAATATGTTAATAAGAAATATTTTATGAATACGAAGAATGCGATGTTTCATTATATTGATAAAAAGAATGAAGTAATTCCTGTTTCAAAGGTGATAATGAACTTGATGATAGTAAAAGTAATAAGAAAAACAATAACACTATGGTTGTTAAACGCTCCATGTCTGGTTTTTAATAAGTATAATAAATAGCACTATTCATGGTACATAACCCCAAGGAACCGAAGTAAGTTTAACTACATCAGGCAATCCCAAACTGGCTGGTGACACAATTCTACGATTTGTAAAGTTTATCTTGACTTGTTTCTCAGATTCTCGTCGTTTAATGAACCCATCATCATCTGGTTTGAATATGCATCGTTGCAAACCACAGTCTGATACCTTCGTATGCGCTCTTTGGTGCGCCTCCTCACCTAGTATTTTTCTAATCTGATGTACTGCATCCCCGTCACTGTATTGTTCTTCTGAGGATCCGGTTAACATTTGCCGCATCAATTTGTAATCAAATCCTCCTTGAATGCCCTTGAGTTTGACGTCTTCCCATCCACTTTCATCCACTTTTGACCCTATCGAACAATATTTGGTCAACGTTCTGTTTGGGTGCTCATCTTTGAGTTCGCCTAGTACTGGTGTTTCTGGTGATGGCACGGGATCTGGGTCACCTATTCGTTGAACGTAAATGATGCTGTCTGTGTCATGGTATGCAGTGAATGGACCGGCCTGCTGTAAATACCTCAATAATTCGAGTCTAGCCCAAGAAGTAACGAATGCACCGAGTACACGATTGTTGAATGAAGTGGGTTTGTCTGTCTTTGTTTGAATCATCACTGAATTGCCAGGTAATATTCGTACACGTTCGAGTCCACCTTTCTTGAACGCATCTGCTACTAGGTTAGAATTTTTTACAATTTTGGTGTTACTGGATGGATTTTCACAATGTTTTCCCCATGTTGCATTCATCAGCGTTTTAATCATTGCACGGAGTGATTTGTTGAGACTCATAAAACAGGTTCAATCACGATACCACATTTTGATTTCAGGCGAGCAGCATATTCGATTCGATCCGATTCTGACACACATGACTCTGGCCAACCAGAACTCTCGATTTTAGATTTGGCAAGTGCTCTAATATAATCGGCATACAGTTCGGTAGAAGAATCAAAAGCCCAATATTCATAAATATGTATGATTTGGCCATTACACTTTAGAAATTCATTCAACTCAGCAGACGTATAAACACCAGTCAAATACCGTTGCTGGGGCAAGTGGGTACAAGATATCTTACTGTGGTCTGCCTCCGTAGCACATGCTAAACAGTTAGTAAAGACCAATCGTTCACCGACTCTAACTGGTAGAACAGGCCAAAATTGATGTGGATCTGGATCCACGACACAGTAGTAAAAACCAAAATCAACAACTTTTGAATGATACACATCTGGATTAATTTGTTCACAACGAATGCGTTTAAATTTACCAATAGGCAACGGAAAAGTACCTTGAACAAACGGATATAATGAAACAACGTCCTTATACATAAGTTTGTAATCATCATTCACTTCAACCAATAAACTACATGCACCAGTTCTTCCACCAAACACCCCTTCTCGTGGTCTCAGATAATCCGATTTCAGCGGGTTCATCTTGTCATATTGATCAAACCAGGCCCGAAGTTCCGTGTTTTTACGAAGCTCAGCGTTTACTTGACATTCTTTGATAATTTCAACGTTGAAACCCGCATTAATGACAGTCCGATTACGATCCAAATCTGCTTCTTGTATCTCACGATATGTGCGCTGACGTGTCGGGTGCCGTGCATTGCCGTGTTTGCGTTGACATTCACAACAATGCCAGTAACATCCATCGAAGAAATAAGCCGTCTTACTTGTTGGGTCATAACCATCGGCTGTGATTCTACCGACTAATCGTTCTTGAGTTTGCAGTTGAGGTATGAACTGTGATAACGCCCACATGTACTTTGTTGCCACTTTGCTTTCCTGTCTGGTATCCAAGTAGTTTGTATCTCCAATAAGCTGAATACTATTTTCAGGCATATATTCAGTTTTGTACAATAAAGCACACGAACTAGGAAGACCATTAGAGTGCACAAAAGGATCTATAGGGGTATTAAAAGTAGACATGAATATGTTACGAAATCTTGAAACAAGCTCCCACGTCACCATAACATCGGTTCTACAATATCGGATTAGATGCTCCTTCATATCAAAACTTGGACACCCACGACCTAGATACTGTTTATAAAACTGATTGAATTCATTCTGGCGACGAGGAGACATCTTTGAATAGTCGAAGTCTTCTTTTGTTAATCGCAGTCGCTGATTTAATGTTTCAAAGTTTAACTTTTTAAGTGGATAAAATGATTTCTGTTGAGAGAGACCGAATTAAGTGGCGCATACATGGAGTGCAGAAGGTAAAAATAAATAAATGTCCTTACATGTAATAGATGATGATTTCAATACCAATAAAGATTGATCAAGCAATGAAATAGTACAATTAATATTACGATCAACAAGGTTCTCGAACAACAATACGTTATCAAACTTACTTCCACAAAAGCTGAGAACCAGGCAATCAGACTGTTTCATGATATAATCAAGTGTAAGGGATAAACACTCAGGACCAGAAAACGTGAATTCTCTATCAGAACAACACGTGCTAGTGGTAAAATTATCAATGCAATTTGCACAAACACGGACACCGACGGATAAAATAGGAATAATTTTCTTCGAAATGGAATCAGTTATAGTTTCAAAATCAAAAATTATAAATTTTTGCACAGATTCGGCAGATTTAACAACAGTTTTTCTTAACGTAGCACACGTGATTCCACGGGAAATAATCGGTGCACACTTTACAATAAGTTTCGCGACAATGATGGTCTTTCATACTTTCTCGATTAACAATACGACCGCACTCAGTACATTTTGCTTTAGTATCACATGTATTTTTGAAATGGTTATTAAAACAGGTCTCTGTTTTGAACGACATACTACAGTAATACAAGACAATAGAGTAATACCAGACATGGAGCATTTTGTGCAACTGCACCCAATGCCTTTTTTTACAATTGGATAATAAGTGGTTATCAAAACATTCATGGCCTTTGAAAGTAAGTGAACAATCTGGACAATAAATGCAATTATTATTATGATGACAGTTGGTATTGCAGCGACCACAATTACGTTGATTAGAACGACAAAGTCGATCGTGACAAAAATATTTACCACGTTTCAGATGACCACAGTGGCAAACATTTTTGTTTCCGACAAAACGCGTTATACTCGGACAACCCATAATATGACTATCAATATAAACAAGAAATAGTTTTTGATAACTTTTTTCACAGTGATCATACAATAAATTACAATCCGGTGTGATAATAACAATTTGTTTACTAAACTTTGAGAACACAATGGTTCCAATGGATTGAAAGTCAAGACGAGTCACTGTGCTCTTGCTCGGAAAAAGGGAAATTAAATCGATGAAATGTTTATTTATTATTTTATCAAAACATTCTTTAGTATTAGTTATAGAAAGACAAATAGATGCTACTAAACAATTGGTAATGATACCTTTCTGAGCTAAAGCGCTCACGGTGTGTTGAGGATCAATCAATGCACGATGTACATTTTTAACGTTCCCACCTGCATATGTTGGCAGCGGCATCTGGAACACGGTGATCTTCAATTCGGGATCCTCCTCGTCGTACTCGAATAAGCGATGACTTTGGGCCGTTTTGTCAACTCGGTCGAAAAGTTGAGTGAATTTTAGTTCGCTGCCAATGTGCACGCCTGTAGTGATTGGGTAGGCAATGCTTTTGCTTTCGATGGTCACTTGGACGAGGACATTGTCACGGTGCAGCTTCGTCATTTCCGATATGTGTTGAAATAAGTTTTGCATCATGTTGTATAGTCGGCCGCCATGTGCGAGTTTGAAGGCTTTTTGCGTCATATCAACTTGGAAAACACACTTTTTCGCTTTCAATTGTGCACTATCCGCACATACTTCTTTTGTTGTTTTGATGTCGAACAGCGTTTCGATTGGAATTTGTCCCGCGTCGTAGGCTTCAACTAGCTTTGGGTCGACTTGATGTGGATCACGCTCTCCAATCCATTGTGAATGCAGCTGCTCGTGTCTTTCCATGTTGTCTTTTCGGGTGAATTTTCTCGCACATTGCGGGCATTCGAAGGCGGGAGCATCCGGATTTTTTTAGCATGTTGATTTGTGTCGATTGAATGCTTGCAACGATGAATAGCGCTTATCCTTGCAGAATGGACAGATGCGGCATTGAACCATTTTGATGCAGAGAGATTGAAATCAGCTGAAAATATAAATTCCGAAGAATGAACCCGAATACAAGAACGGAATCCCTTATATACAGTTTTTCAACCAATCAGCGTCCAGTTCGCTAGCATAACGACAGCCAATCACCGTTTATATGATGTCATAATGATATAATATTATTGGTGACTCATTTTTAGTAACGAAATATAACTTTCCAAATTGTTCTTGAACATTCCGGACAGAGTGTTTCTAATTAGATACGTCATTCTTTTAAAAGATGATGGATGGGTTACCCACATTTTTTCCAGCATGCAGATACGACATGAATTTTTTTTTACAGAAAGCAATTAATCTTTATGTGACCCCCATATTTATAATCTCATCATCATTATGTCTGCATGATATCTCAAAAAAGTTAACCGGTTTGCGTCCGTCGCAAAAGGTGTGAATAAATGTGCATCAATTATCATCCGCTCAATCAAAACATTCTTTTTTAATCCGCCCCTAAAACAAATACAATACATAGGCAACCAATACACATATCACTCATAACCACATATCTGTGCAGAAAATGATTGAAACAATCATTTAAATAAGGATTTTCAAATGAGTTTTGACAAAATATCTAGTCTGTTATGTAGTATTTTTACGTTTTATGTAAAATATACTGATAATTTATGACATTATATTGAGGTTTTTTGTATGCTACATGGATGTATTTAACGCAAAACTTTAAAAAAATAACAAGCCGTGGGGCGCGAGCTAGTGCATCTAGGGATAAAAAGAGGGGGGCACTGTATCCTTATACACGTGAAAAATTTTCCTCATTTTACACAGTAAAACTTGGTGGAACCAGCCGTTTTTGGTACTTAAGAGAGGGCCGCTCTCGTTGATACATACTCTTGACAGTAGACAAAAGTATAAAGCCCCGTTTATACTCCCTCGTTTCGGCGAAACGTACGGCGAAACACGCACCGCAACAGAAACACGTTTATACTCGTTTCGCCGAAACGAACACCGCAACCAACACCGCAACGGATAGCGAAACAGTTTGTTTCTGTTTCGCCAATATCAAATTTTTTTGATATTTGCATAACGCAACATCATGGGAAAAATAAAAAAGAACTTCGAAAAAATTAAAAAGGTATTCTTGAAGTTGTTTTTGCTAATTTGAGTCAATATAACTAGTTTTTAGGTTCAAACACACCAATAAGCCATCATTCTTCAAGGTCTTCAAGCCTTCATTCTTCTTCAACTTCCTGTATCGTCTAAATCGAGCTGAGTAAAGCGGTTTCTGACATTCGAAAAGATCAGAGGTCTTTTCACCATTGTTGAAAACCCTTATATAAAGTTATTGAAGTAAAATCATTTCGATTGTTCGCCCCTCCGCCGTGCAAAATTCTGAAGAAAGCATGTGAAGAAACGCCGCCCGGCCGCAAGATTTCTAACTGCACTATTCTGAGAATCCAAAATTCAACACGTGCAGTGAATGCAACCAACGCGTGCTTATACCGTCATTATTACACCAGCGTTTATCACATACATATCAACCAAAGCAAGTATGGCCTGTTGGTTAGGGTGTTGTCCTCGCATGCGATTTTTGGTAAAATACTGGCCGCATACGAGTTTTTTCGAAGTTTTACTATCCCCTTTGAAGTTTACTGTTCGTTAACCCCGATAACCTATCGTGAGGCTGGCTTGTCCGAGCGATAGCGAGGACAAGCGCGTTGGCACTGCGCGGAGCGCGGAGGTGGGATCCGTTTGAAAAATATAAGTAAAGGATCGAAAATACGTACAATTTGACAAATTCGATTCTTCAAAAACACTTTTGTTCTAAAAAAACTTGCAAATTACAGGTTTGGCAATTTTGGATTCTCAGAATAGTGCAGTTAGTAAACTCGCCGCCCGGTCGCCGAGCTGAATTCGACCGAAAATAATCCGTTTCTCGAAATAAAAAAAATCACAGATGTTTTCAGGAAGTCAATAAACCCCCTGAAAAGTTTTCATAAGGTTAATGTTATCGCAAAGTCTGCCACCGACGTCAATAGCTCGAGTGGACTGCGTGCACTATAACACGGGGCTATTACACTGGCATGCATTATAACAGGCGCTAGTACTCAAAACAATCAACAGTAGTGGGACGGGCCGAGCCAGCGGGCCCAGAAAAAATATAACAAAATTAAATTCCACGGGTTTTCTTAGGTATTCCATCGCAAAATAACATTTTCTTCAGAATTTTAGAATTTTTGTTGCGCTGTTTTGAAAAGTGTTCATGGTTGTTTCGGTATTGTTTCGCTGTCAGTTTCGCTGTTCTGTTTCGGTGAGATTGCGGTCTCTGTTTCGGTTGTTGTTTCGGTGTGAGTATAAACGGGGCTTAATGGTATATGTGTCTGTATGCCAGAGGCACTCTCCTTATATAGGGTTCCCTTCGGTGACGTTGACAATGACGTTGTCGTGCGTCACATTCTAGAACATTCCAAAATCCCTCGAAAAATTGGGATGATTGTCATTTTTGGTGGAATGGAATGTGGATCACTCACCGATGAGCTCCCGATAAGCCCATTCCATTCGTGCCATTGGTGACACGTCAGTTGACATCACTAGATGTCACTTACTGTCACTAAACTCCGCCTTTCGCTCCTTAATGGTCAGCTGGAACGTCGCTGGAACGTAATGTTCCACTGCGTTCTTCCTAATGTTTCATGGGTGTAGAATACCCCTACTTTACATCCCCTATTTTACGGAGATTTGTCCTCAAATCATTGACACAACCAAAAATGTAAAATACTCCCGCTTACCCAATGTATAGTAACCCAACCTGATGCACTTCCGTTGTAGAACACTGTTGATGTTGTTATTGGCCTCTGCCAACAGTGGCTACTGGCATGGCGTTGTTTTGTTTTAGCACGATTTTTTTACGTATTCTGTGTTGCGTATATTCCAATAAAATCGTTTTCTGTGTTTTATCCAACGCACATATTTATTGTATGCGATTTTCGAGTGCACACGTAGTTTGTTTCCTCTGTACACACACATGTATGTATGTACACTGGTGAAGATATTTATGGTTACTGTCTATTGCGGAGTCTTACCCCCATATCACAGAAACTTTTGGCATTGGGTGCCTAAATTGGTGCATCTTTATGCAAAAAACTTGAAGTTCTATAACTCACGATATAATCGGTTGAAAATAATAAAAAAATGTGTTCAGATGAAAGTTAGTTTTTTTCCTCATAATGCATCACGAAAAACTCAAAATAAAAACATTTAATTGGATAAAAACATGTATTTTATATCGCACTTAGTTTTCGCTCCGAGACCAGGTGCCAAAGGACGCATTTGTCATAAGCAGCAGTGCATAAAGTTTTGCCATACCGTTTTCAGTGCATTATATTGTGTTTGTTTTGAGTTTCTTATTTTTCGCATGTGTAAAAATAGACGATCTCACCTCTGAACAAAAGTTTTCAATTTAAAACCAATTCTCACGTGAGTTATAGTACTTCTAAGTTTTCTTGCATAAAGATGCACCAATTTAGTCACCCAATGCCAAAAGTTTCTGTGATATGGGGGTTAGAAAATAAAGTTCTTACTTGATACTTTAATAGCGTAGACTCTACAGAGCTGTTATGTTTCAACACTGATGTTAGACTTCGACGAAATAACCGATTCAAACTGAAATATGCATTTTGTCGAACAGCCAAACACCGTAGATTTTGGAACGTTAGAATTATTCCACTGTGGAATCAAATTCTTGACTGAGCTTTCGATCCAGATTGTCATACGTATTTCAAAAAGTTTATCGAAACTGAATTTAGAGCTGATATTTTAACTAATTTGAATCAAATCTTGACTTTTTAGACTGATAAAAAACCAGAGAATACCAATATTATGTTTATTTTTCCTGTGATGAAATGCATTGGTCCTGCGATTTTACTGACCTACTCTAATTCATTGTGCTTTGTTGGCACGTTCTTTCCCTCCTGGAAATGAAATCAAATATATTCAAAATATACTCACTCATTCACTCATTAACTCATTCACTCAATCACTCACTTTCTCACACGATCACTGATTTACTCACTCACTCACTCACGCAATTTTCCAGACCCCACAGATTTTTTGAAAGTTTACAGTTTTTATCAAAAATCTGGGAAACGAACCCCGGGCCTTGCACTGTGCTACTGAGCCGATGCAACTAAACTGCATATACCCTACTATAACTGGCTCGCTACGCTCGCATGCTTTCTACAGCACGTGGCTATGCTACAACACGTGCAGGAGGAAATATTGAAATCTCCCCTGCGGGGCCTATCGCGCTTGTCCTCGCTCCGCTCGGACAAGCCAGCCTTACGTTAGGTTATCGGGGGCTCGCAGACAGTAAAACTTTACGTGGAATAGTAATGTTGCTCGAGAAAAACCGAATTCGAAAAATCTGTGGGGTTTGTAATCATGCCTCACTCACTCACTCACTCACTCACTCACTCACTCACTCACTCACTCACTCACTCACTCACTCACTCACTCACTCACTCACTCACTCACTCACTCACTCACTCACTCACTCACTCACTCACTCACTCACTCACTCACTCACTCACTCACTCACTCACTCACTCACTCACTCACTCACTCACTCACTCACTCACTCACTCACTCACTCACTCACTCACTCACTCATACTCACTCATGCACTCTCACATTTACTTGCTAAATCATTACATTACTCACACTCTCGTTCGATTCCGATTCTGATATTCCAGAAAAAAAACACATGAACAAATTTTCATTTTTCGGTCAACACTCAGCAGACAGTTTCACCAACATCTTCAAACCTTGTTTTACAACATTATAAGTCGAATTTTGGTAACTTTTTTTAGGAACTGTTTCAAAAACCATTCCCTCAACCCAAATATCTGCTTCCGATCACGCAATAGGAAACTCGGATCGGCGAAAACTAAACTCCATCGTGTAGAGCGTGTTTGTATTGATCTACAGGTTGTCCCATTGAGGGTTTACGATTTTTTTTTTATAAACTTTGTATGCGTTGAGCAATATTCTTAAAAATTTATACTGTAAATACCAATACGTTGAGAATTTTTTTCAATTTTTGAGATTTTGAAATTTGTTGACAACAGTCGAGAGAAAAAAAAACTCGAATTTTTTTAATGAATTTCCAAAAGATTATCATTTTGAATTATGTTCACAACTCAATGGGGATTATACGACAAGAATACTCACAAGTTAATGCGACAAACAGAGGAAAAGAAATGACTTACCCAATAAGACCACCGGATTTTTCAGTACAATAATCTTTACGGGTTTTGGAGTCGACTAATATTCTCAATTCTGCAGCAATGTTTGCCCTTTCCTTTGAAAACATTTATTGGCGTTTTTCTACTGTGTTTTATTCGTAGGAATGAACTATTTTCTTGAACTTTCACCGAAAACAGTCATCGGAAGCGGTCAAATCAGGGTGTCTCGTCGGCAAATCCGGGGTTCCTCCACGTCCGCCCCACTCCGTGGAGTGGTGTCTATCCATGCAGAACATGCCCAGTAGGGTCAGGCAGCGTCATTTTGCATGACCATCGTTTCTTCGTTATCTTCGAGTTGCGAAATCAAATAATAATTGAGCATGATGTTCAGTTACTTCTCTTCAGTAACAGTTCCATAAAAAAGACTCAATCAAACCGCCGGACTAAATGGCAAACCAAACGTTGACTGTGGGTAAGTGCATAGGTTGAGTGAATTCGAAAAGCCGGTCGTCATATTGAATAAGACTATTATTTCCAACGTTTTCTGCTTAACTTGTCAATATAGTTGTCTTATAATCACAATGGAGACGGTTTTAGATAAATTTTCGAAGAAAATTCTTACGAAAATACGTTTAAAAATTAAGTTTTTTTCTCTCGATTGTAACACGAGGTAAGTAATAATGAACGAATTTCAAATTTTCAAAAAGCGAAAAAAAATCTCAACTTATTGGTATTGACAGTATGAATTTTCATTATTATTGCTCGACGCATACAAAAGTTATTCGAAAAACAATTCGTGAACCCCTCGCTGGGACAGGGACACCCTGTAGAAACGTCTTCAAAGTGCCGATCAACCTTTATAATGGAGCCCACATGGCGGTCGGAAGCAGCATTTTCGAGTTGAGGAAAAAGTTTTACACAGAAAAAGTTCCCAAATAAGTCGTAACCGAAAAATTGAACATTGAGTATTTTCAGACTCACTTTCTGGAGCCAGGAGATGTTTCGAATGGAGACATTTGCTTCAATGGTTAAACTCGCGATGCGATGTATTTATGAAACATTGGGTTGATCTGCTGCTAAGCGTCACTGGCGGATAGTGATGCTTCTTATGACAATTGGCTGTGTAGCGGCAGCCATGTTCGGTATTGTCAACATTCGCGTGGTGATGTCTGAGAACGTCTGTATTTGTTGTTGTATCTGTTGTTGTTGTTGTTGTTGTTGTTGTTGTTGTTGTTGTTGTTGTTGTTGTTGTTGTTGTTGTTGTTGTTGTTGTTGTTGTTGTTGTTGTTGTTGTTGTTGTTGTTGTTGTTGTTGTTGTTGTTGTTGTTGTTGTTGTTGTTGTTGTTGTTGTTGTTGTTGTTGTTGTTGTTGTTGTTGTTGTTGTTGTTGTTGTTGTTGTTGTTGTTGTTGTTGTTGTTGTTGTTGTTGTTGTTGTTGTTGTTGTTGTTGTTGTTGTTGTTGTTGTTGTTGTTGTTGTTGTTGTTGTTGTTGTTGTTGTTGTTGTTGTTGTTGTTGTTGTTGTTGTTGTTGTTGTTGTTGTTGTTGTTGTTGTTGTTGTTGTTGTTGTTGTTGTTGTTGTTGTTGTTGTTGTTGTTGTTGTTGTTGTTGTTGTTGTTGTTGTTGTTGTTGTTGTTGTTGTTGTTGTTGTTGTTGTTGTTGTTGTTGTTGTTGTTGTTGTTGTTGTTGTTGTTGTTGTTGTTGTTGTTGTTGTTGTTGTTGTTGTTGTTGTTGTTGTTGTTGTTGTTGTTGTTGTTGTTGTTGTTGTTGTTGTTGTTGTTGTTGTTGTTGTTGTTGTTGTTGTTGTTGTTGTTGTTGTTGTTGTTGTTGTTGTTGTTGTTGTTGTTGTTGTTGTTGTTGTTGTTGTTGTTGTTGTTGTTGTTGTTGTTGTTGTTGTTGTTGTTGTTGTTGTTGTTGTTGTTGTTGTTGTTGTTGTTGTTGTTGTTGTTGTTGTTGTTGTTGTTGTTGTTGTTGTTGTTGTTGTTGTTGTTGTTGTTGTTGTTGTTGTTGTTGTTGTTGTTGTTGTTGTTGTTGTTGTTGTTGTTGTTGTTGTTGTTGTTGTTGTTGTTGTTGTTGTTGTTGTTGTTGTTGTTGTTGTTGTTGTTGTTGTTGTTGTTGTTGTTGTTGTTGTTGTTGTTGTTGTTGTTGTTGTTGTTGTTGTTGTTGTTGTTGTTGTTGTTGTTGTTGTTGTTGTTGTTGTTGTTGTTGTTGTTGTTGTTGTTGTTGTTGTTGTTGTTGTTGTTGTTGTTGTTGTTTCGTCGCTAATGGCTAATCTCGTCCACTGTCCATCTGACGTGTGGCTCTAGGGTTTCTGCCAGGGCCCGTCAATTCATCATCATCAAGTTTATGTGAAGTTATATGGCAGAGATATCCTGTTGTATGTTTTTAAATGATGAAACATTATTGACGTAGTGTATATAGCATAAATCATCAGCGTAGAGACAGAGGAACGAATTGATAGGGAGTTGCAATTTAGTAACGGAATTAATATAGGCGTTGAATAACAGAGGTCCAATAATGCTGCCTTGGGGAATACCGGACGTTACGCAAGTGGAATCAGATAATGTTTCAGAAACGCGCACGGTCTGAGTCCGGTTAGATAGGTAGGAGAGAATACATTTAAGGAGATAACCGGGCAGATCGTATTCGTTTTGAAGACAAGATATGAGGGAGTTATGGGGAACTTGGTCGAACGCTTTGGAAACATCGAAGTACACGGCAATGACAGATGAGATAATAGTATCGAAATAAAAATTTGCATCAACAGTAGAACTCTTAGGACGGAAACCAAACTGTACATCAGATAATTTACGATAAATAAATGGGTTGATTAAGTTAACGAGATGACGTTCAAATACTTTTGTACATGCAGGAAGTATAGAAATAGGTCGACATTGTGAGACTGAGATAGAACAAGGAATTTTTGGAATTGGAAGGCAAATTGCAGATTTAAGGGCAGTAGGAAATGTGAATTCACGTAGACAACGATTAAAAAGTGATGTAAAAGCCGGTGCCAGCACCGGACTGTCAAAACGAAGAAAATGTGGTAAGATGTTATCAAAACCTGGTGTTTTATTAAGTGAAAGTTTGTACAGGTGTTCAGTAACAAAGTTAACAGTAAAAAGGGAGTGGGATGGATATGGTGTATCGTCAGATAGAGAAGGGAAAGGAATGTCGTGAGAGTTGAACGAGTGCTTGAAGAATGCAGCCAGCGATTCGGCTTTGGCCTTATCGCTGTGTGCACATTTGCCATGCAAATCTTTCAACGTCTGCACATCACCTTTCCGTTTTCCAGTCATCCGATTGAATGCAGCCCAGAAAGATTTACCATCAGAAATATTAGATAAATGTTCAGCGAAATATGACTTTTTATCAACTTGAACCCTCTTTTTAACCAATTTACGGAGATTACAATGTACAATACGGTTGATAAAATTTAACTTTGGACGACTTTTTCCAGCGTCTAAACAAGCGGTTTTTCTCCAGAATCAATGATTTAAGTTCAGATGAGATCCATGGATGAAATGTCCGTTTACCCTTCATCGTGGTCTTCGGAACAGACATGGTCGCGCACGTGATGATGGCTGTAGACAGATAGGTCCAGGCGGCATCCACAGAGTCAGCCGAAGTAACTCCCAACACCAGATTGAGGGACGAAAGCAGCATGATGAATCGGAACCAGTCGGCACGTTTGCACGCCCATGACACCTTGGGAGTTTGCTTGATGACGGGTGCTGGAATGTTCAAAGAGCAGCAAACGACACAGTGCGTTGACTCTAATGGAGCCAGGAGAACAGTTGAGGTGAGATTGACGAAACGAGTAGGTACGAACATGAGGTCAATGAGATTGTTGTTGTGAGTGGGCTGATCGACAGTCATTGACATGTTATAAGTATCACAAATAGACTTTAGCTCACCGTATGTCTGAGATTTAACCT
>OZ038444.1:28438572-28450162 GCA_964036265.1 Daptonema setosum
TGAGCAACCGTCCAATATGGAGCAAGAGACCGAGAGCGTTGAATGTGAATATGAAGATCGATGAGATGAAGTAATCGAGTATGCATGTGAACAAACCAATAACGTTTCGATGATTTTGAGGGAACCGTATTTGAGTGAATTCGTTGAACATATGAAGGACTACGTTGAAGATCGATTCGAGTTCATCCGTGCCATGGAGAAGAACTCTGCATACATGAGCATTGACCAGGCAATCGAAAACTACGAGATGATTGAATAGAAATACAACAACAAAGAACGTGATGCCGCAATTGCATCAGGCCCCAAATCGAAGTAGGAGGGTTATGTCTCGGCTAGCAATTAAAAATCAATCTACTGCCACTAGAGCCATCGTTCAGCCATTCTGATTAACTAGTTACAGTTTTATCAGAAGTAATCTTCATACATACGTACTCTTCACACGTAAACAATATTTTTCCATAAATGATATAACGATATTTATTGATTTGCATTGCTTAAATTTGATATAATTTCACAATGTATTCGCACTCTCTCACATACCAGTCATCATCATACTACTACTACAGTATCTATCATCAGTCACATCATCGTCATCAAACTACTATGAATTTATTCACACTATTCATAAAGTATTCTTCAACACTAAATTACGCATTCTATATTATCCGCTGTTGATAATTGCGTTTCTCATCTATAGTATCCATCATTTCGTCATAATCTACTTTGATCATCATAATTGCAACTGAAGTTATATTCGTTGTTTAACTCGCATTTTTATTATCCGTTGTTGATAATTGCGGTTTCGTCTATACTACTCAACATATTCATCATCAGTATCTACATCTACATTCGTATCATACATAATTCGATATATTATTTTACTCATATCATAATTCGATATATACTCTACATTTTCTGCAAGTTTATCATGTCGTATCATTCTTTGTTTTTTTTATTTGTTTTTCTGGTCTTCAATCAATAACCCGAGCAACTATAAGACTCCCGTAAAAACGGTTGAAGCACTTGCTTGTTGCGAATACACACATACCGTCTCACATGACCGTTCAAGTGTTATTCCAAGGTACAATCGCACCCAAAGCGAAATCCTTGACTTCGCTTTTTTCTTGGAAGGGGGAGCTGTGTAATAGTGTTTGACGAATCTGCCAATTCAAATATTTATTTGGCGCTAAAATAGATTCCGATCATTCAATCTAATGTTTCATAGAATACTAGAAATTCTCCCCAACACGCATTTTTTATATAACAATGTTATTGATGCGTATTGACTCCGAGCCCTTAACACGCGCCGTGTTGCGCCTGTGATATGGGGGGTGCGTAGCAGTCGGACGCTGCCGCTAGTGCAGATAATCCTTCTGTTTTGACCAGTTTGTGTACACATTTTTTATGCTGTGATGTCAACTTTGACAATATAACGATACCGATATTTTTGCTTTTCTCATTCCAATTCCATTCTGAAACTTGATACAATCTGATGCGTTCTTGACCCGAATAAAGTCTGAACTTTTGTCGGTTCGTGGGCTTTGATTCGTGAGTCGAGAGACGCATATGTGTCAAGACAAATGAGTTGTCTTTCTCTATAAATGTTTTTCTATTTCTAACTCATAATCTTTTACAGTAAATTCGCGGAAAATCATATTATCATTAAAATCATATTTTATTTTGTTTGCAGATAGGCTTTTTAGGGATTCGTTTGGCGGAGCGGAGGTTTGACCATTCAGTCGGTAAACCTTAGAATTTTGTTGGTTTCTTTAGTAAGACATAAGTAAGTTGTAGATCCGATAAATTTATCGTGGGTTCTCCATTCCCACAATAGATTTGTCTGCCAATTATTGTTCTGTCTGTGTGAATACGGACACTGACATCCAATCAGTGCCAATATTCATTCAGGAGTGAACTTTAGAGCATTAGGGCTCTAAAGTGATCTCAAGCTCAATAGGCCGACCATTACTGTCGTGCCAGCCGACCATTACTGTCGAGCTCAATACCCACCTGGCAACCAGACTTACCCAGCCGACCATTACTGTCGAGCTCAGCCGACCACTGCTGTCGCGCTAATTCATCAAAGTCTGTTTTATAGTGAAACTCAATCATAACTAACATTCACAGCTAAAACACTCAACTGTATAATCCAACAATATTGAAGAGCCTAGCGAGCTTTCAATATTGATTGAGCCGTTTGGATTGGAAGATGGTGACACCTAAGTCACATTATAAGTGCTCTAACACTATAAACTACATGATTGATATAAAGTGATCACCGAAACGAGACCAAGTAACACACCAATCAGCGTGTAGTCACAACTAGAATATAAATCATCGAACCCTTGTTATTCAGATTCCTAGATACAAATGGTCTAGACGTCACTTAGATCTTTGTTACTAGATCTGAAATACTTGAATATTATTTAGTAACATCATCCATAATCAATAGTTGATTAACAAGTTAACAATAAATTACATTAATATAAAGGTGGTATAGAATCAGTGACGTTGAATAATATACGGGAACTTGGATAAATAGAAGTGGTAAAGGCAGATTCACCAGTAAAAGGGTCACGCCCCTTTTCCTTCGTGTCCAATGTAATACTAGCTCCTCTACACGTTCTCTTTGTTCAGTGCGGAGACTAGTGACCTATCCAAGTTCCAGTAAACCAACCTTGATTACAAAAGAACGATCCGACTGACTGCGTGGCAGATGACGGCGGGATGAACGTCAACCGGGCAGTGCCGAGACTTTGAGACGTCCGATGAAGATGGACTGAAAATAGGGCCGTTAATGTTTCACCTGAGAGAATAACAACAGTAGAATGATAGTGAGGTCAATCAATTATTGCGACTCCAGCCCAGATTCAGTCTGAGTAAGACTATAGAATTATAAAATCGAAAGGTTGACAATTTGAGTTAAATGAGAGACCAACCAGATTGAAGCTCGATTGTCAGTCCACGGCTGTAGCTGTCCGACTGAGGGGTGGTTACCTGAAATTAGCACCACGAGTGATTAATTGCGTCACGACAACAATGCACAATTGCATAGGAACTAGACAATAAGCAGTTCGAATTCACACACCTTGAGAAGTAGGTTTATCTTGGAAGATAGTCTTTTCGGTCTTCAGATTGGAATCAGTGTTCCGGTTAATCAAGTGCTTCAGTTATTGAGAATTAGCTGTGGATCTTTATCAGATGGTGTTTCACTTTAAAAACAGACTTTAATGAATTAGCGCGACAGCAGTAGTCGGCTGAGCTCGACAGTAATGGTCGGCTGTATGAGTCTGGTTGCCAGGTGGCGATTGAGCTCGACAGTAATGGTCGGCTGGCACGACAGTAATGGTCGGCCTATTGAACTTGAGATCACTTCAGAGCCCTAATGCTCCAAAGTTCACTCCTGAATGAATATTGGCACTGACTGGATGTCAGTGTCCGTATTCACACAGACAGAACAATATTTGGCAGACAAATCTATTGTGGGAATGGAGAACCCACGATAAATTTCTCTGATCTACAACTTACTTACTTACTTATGTCTTACTAAAGCAAACCAATCAATTAATAAATCAATCAATCAAACAATCAATCAAACCAACTTTTCCTTCCAAACAAACCACTTGACTTCGAATGCGGGCGGCACCACGTCGGACGATTCCAGGCAGGTGACTGATGATTTCCGATAATGTGAGAATTTACTTTGAAAGTCACCGGTGATATATTTACTTTGGTTTTATTAGCTTTAGGTTGTTGCTTTCTTGAAAGTATTGCGCAGGAGCCTTGACGACTGCGAATCAAACCGGCGCCGAGCTAAAAATCGGGCAGTTTTATATTTCAGTCAAGAATGCTCAAAACCAACAAAACGCAGTGATATATTAGAGTTGGAAAAATGGCAAACAGCAGATTAGCCCTGAGGCAGACGAATAAAAGATGACGAGCAAACAGCACGTTACGTGGCAAATCAATACGGCCGAGCGGCACAATAATCACCAAAGATAACATTAAGGCAAAATGACCAAATACGACGCCGAAAGCGTCGATAAAGTGAAAATCAGCGATAACCGCGTTCTGATAAAAGCGGTAAAAAGAGGTGACGAGGTGAATCACTATACGATGATGACGATTAGCAGAAGAATGTGAGCAGCAAAATGCAATGTGTAAAACAATTACCGGAGAATAATTAAGTACCCGAATCGAACCAATAAACTTGACGACAACGAAGAATCACAAAAACAGAACTTAACAAGAACATCAACAATAAAAATACGAGGTATATCATAACGAAAAACAATAATATATGAACTGGAGTTTCCAGTACTACTACATCGCTCCCCCCTTGAAAAAGGCGGACAATCAGGGAATGTCCGTAGTCGCCGTGGTGGCAACCTGGGGTTTTAATCCATTCAGAACATTGGCAAAAATTATGCGTTTTGCAAATTCTAATGTAGTTAAGTGATTATGCCAGTGGAAATCACTTGTTATAATGGGACATGTAACAAAATTTATGCGTTTTGACAATTTGATGTGTTTCAGTGATCAAACCAAAGGAAATCACTTGTGACAAATAATGAAATTTAACAAAAATTATGCGTTTTGAAAAATTACCTTGGTGGACAACGAGTAAATCAGTGAAAACATGATGGTTGTCCCTGTGATCATCAATCAACAAAAATTTATGCGTTTTGTAAAATCGATGCATCTGAATAATGAAACAAAATAGCTATTGAAAGTAGCTATTTGAAAGAGATGAAGCAGTAGACGCGGCACAAACGGCGGTTTTTGGTGAAACGTGTCATTGAAGAACATAAAGAGGTTGTCAATAAGTACTTGATAGCCGATGAAGCCGAAGACGATAAATAAGAAGATGAAGAACAAATGGTTGATGAAATCTTCTGAGCTTTTACTAAAAATTCTTGTTATGATTGTACAGTTTTTACGAAAATCGTATTATTTTATGTCATTATTGTTGCGTGATAAATCTTGACTTTTTCATTCTTATTCAAATGTTACTGTATCATTCATATGTTCAACAAATTCACTCAAATACGGTTCCTTCAAAATCATCGAAACGTTATTGGTTTGTTCACATGCATACTCGATTACTTCATCTCATCGATCTTCATATTCACATTCAACGCTCTCGGTGTCTTGCTCCATATTGGACGGTTGCTCATCTTGGTCTTTGGGTTCTTCTTCTATGACGTCATCTTCTATATCCAACTTGTGAAAAAGACGTTCATGCCTGAGTCTGTTGGAACCAGACGAAAAAAGCCGATGACGCTTGCTGCACTGTAACATGTTGATAATGAATGATGAGAAAACATGCCCCCCCCCCCCCTTATATAGTGCCATGAGAGCCACGAGAGTGTATGAAACTCCCAATAGAGTATAAGAAAATCCCAATAGAGTCTAAGAAACTCTCAACAGAGTCTTATAAACTCCTGATAGAGTATAAGAAACTTGTAATCACACCCTGAACGCTCGTGGTCATGAGGCTTAAAGGCCCCATGGGGGGGACCTTTTCCCATCGCGTGCCTTTAACCATTTTCAGTCTTTAACCATCGCGAACAAACTTTTCTTCCCGATGGTGAAACGCGCTTAAGTATGAGAAAAAATCTTTCACCATCGCAAAATATGTTTCGCTTGAGGGGTTCAGGGGGATTGTGTGTCAACTGCCGCCACTGCCAACTGCCGCCACTATTTTCGAGTCAACTGCCGCCACTAATTCCTGAAATTTGTGGCTGCAGTTGACACACTCAAAAGTGGCGTCAGTTGTCGTATGTCAACTGCAGCCACTAAATTGTGAAATTTTCTGGCTGCAGTTGTCTCGCTGAAAATTACGACAGTTCCCATAAGACAACTGACGCCAAGTTTCGAACGGATCCAACCTCCGCGCTCCGCGCGGTGCTAACAGCCTTACGATAGATTATCGGGGGTTAACGAACAGTAACTTCAAAGAGAATAGTAAAACTTCGAAAGAACTCGTCTGCGACCTTATCATTGATTGCATGGATGATTCTTCATTGATTACATGAATCATTCTTCTTTTATTCCTTGGTTGGATCCGTTCGAAACTTGGCGTCAGTTGTCCTATGTAAACTGACGCCACTTTTTGTGAGACAACTGCAGCCAGAAAATTTCAGAGTTTTGTGGCTGCAGTTGACATACGACAACTGACGCCGCTTTGAGGTGAGTCAACTGCAGCCGGAAAATTTCAAAAAAAGTGGCGGCAGTTGTCTTGATAATTGTGGCGGCAGTTGGCAGTGGCGGCAGTTAACCGATCCCTGTTCAGGGGGGGGGGGGGGGGTTAGAATGTTTTAGAATGATTTTTTTGGTCCGCGATGGTTAAAGGCGCTAATGCACGTGATTTTTTCTTTAACCATCACTGCTCGCAAAAATGCACCGATCGGGCTGAAATTTGAATCCAAGCTTGTTCATAGGTTCTAAAATGTTCCACAATATTTTTTTTGGTCCGCGACGGTTAAAGACGCTAATACACATGATTTTGTCTTTAACCATCACTGCTCGCAAAAATGCACCGATCGGGCTGAAATTTGGATTCAAGCTGGTTCATAGGTTCTAGAATGTTCTAGAATAATTTTTTTGGTCCGCGATGGTTAAAGGCGCTAATACACATGATTTTGTCTTTAACCATCACTGCTCGCAAAAATGCACCGATCGGGCTGAAATTTGAATCCAAGCTTGTTCATAGGTTCTAGAATGTTCCAGAATATTTTTTTTTTTGGTCCGCGATGATTAAAGACGCTAATACACATGATTTTGTCTTTAACCATCACTGCTCGCAAAAATGCACCGATCGGGCTGAAATTTGGATTCAAGCTGGTTCATAGGTTCTAGAATGTTCTAGAATAATTTTTTTGGTCCGCGATGGTTAAAGGCGCTAATACACGTGATTTTGTTTTTAACCATCTGCTCGCAAAAATGCACCGATCGGGCTGAAATTTGAATCCAAGCTTGTTCATAGGTTCTAGAATGTTCCAGAATATTTTTTTGGTCAGCGATGCAAGTTTTCTAACTGCACTACTCTGAGAATCCAAAATTCAACAAGTGCAGTGAATGCAACCAACGCGTGCTTCTATACCGTCATGTTGACACCAGCATTTATCACATATCAACCAAAGCCAGTATGGCCTGGTGGTTAGGGTGTTGGCCTCGCATGCGAGAGGTTCTGGGTTCAAAACCTTTTGTAAAATTTTGGTAAAATACTGGCCGCAGACGAGTTTTTTTGAAGTTTTACTATTCCCTTTGAAGTTTTACTGTTCGTTAACCCCGATAACCTATCGTGAGGCTGGCTTGTCCGAGCGATAGCGAGGACAAGCGCGTTAGCACCGCGCGGAGCGCGGAGGTGGGATCCGTTTGAAAAATTAAGTAGTGAATCGAAAATACATATAATTTGAAAATTTCGATTCTCCAAAACGCTTCTGTTATAAAAAAACTTGCAAATTACAGGTTTGGCAATTTTGGATTCTCAGAATAGTGCAGTTAGTAAACTCGCGTCCGCGATGGTTAAAGGCGCTAATACACGTGATTTTGTCTTTAACCATCACTGCTCGCAAAAATGCACCGATCGGGCTGAAATTTGAATCCAACCTTCTTCATGGGTTCTATAATGTTCTAGAATATTTTTTTTGGTCCGCAATGGTTAAAGGCGCTTATACACGTGATTTTGTCTTTAACCATCACTGCTCGCAAAAATGCACCGATCGAGCTGAAATTTGAATCTAACCTTCTTCATGGGTTCTATAATGTTCTAGAATATTTTTTTTTGGTCCGCAATGGTTAAAGGCGCTTATACACGTGATTTTGTCTTTAACCATCACTGCTCGCAAAAATGCACCAATCGGGCTGAAATTTGAATCCAAGCTTGTCCATAGGTTCTAGAATATTCTAGAATAATTTTTCTGGTCCGCGATGGTTAAATGCACTAATACACGTGGTTTTGTCTTTAAATCGGATGGCCTGAGAAAACCTACGGTTTGTATAGGGGTAAGCGTCGACCAAATAAATTGTGAGCTTTTGGCAGTTTTATTATCACTTTATGGTGGGTAGTAATCAACCATAGTATTAGGGTTCGCAGACGTTTCAATCCTGAGAAAGGCGACTTTGAAATTTTGAAATCAATAGTTCCCAAAAATTCGAAAAAACTCATTTTTTTGTAGTTTGACGGCCATATCAAAAGATAGCGTGAACATATTGTTCTGAAAATTCATATGGTCATTCTATCGTTCAGTGCGGTCATTTTGAGCCTTATAACGATGCGATTAAAGGACTATTTCACAATGATTTTTTGTTAAGTGGCCCGTTTGGTCGACTATCCGTGTGGTTAAACTTAATGCTGATTCTTTTCTTATCCAGAGCTATTCAGAAAATGCCACTTGGTCCACGAGTTACCCCAATATATTGCCTACAAAACCTACTGGTGCTACCCCCCCCCACATCGTTTTCGTTTGGGTTGAAAAAATTACATTTTTAAATATAGCAAAAAATTGCTTTTTGAGATTTTTGGTTCTGCCTGTATAATTTTTGCATGATTGTAAAATTTTATCTGTGACATGTAGAATAATGTTTGGCTTGTTTTCAGCTTCATTTTGAGCTATAAAAGAAGTTATTTTGATAATTTTTTTATAGTAAACCATAGGATGGAAGGTGGCTATTTTTTCACAAATAATTAATGTTGAACTTCGATTAATGTTGCATATAGATAGATTTGGAATCGATAACAGCTATATAACTGTTTATTTATGTTAAATAAAGTGTTGGAAACCTCTGTAGCTCAAGAAACGATTGTTAGCACGATATTGGCTTTCTAATATAGCTCCGCAACACTTGACAACGTGGCGACCATTTTCAAAAAATCAAAATTTTCCATATTTTCTCAAAGCTGCAATAAACAATGTACAATTGCTTTTAGGGATAATAAACAACGTTAGTTAGCTGAAAATTGTTATTTAAAGTTTCCCCACTGAAAATTTTGAGAAACTAAATGTGAACAGAAAAAATCAACATTTCTCGTTTTGGTACACTTTGTTTTCACAAGTGACAAAGAAGTCTCAAACACCTGTTTGACTGAACTTCTTGAATATAGCATGAATCTTTTTCAAAAGCAAATACTTTATAAAAACACAAGCTATTTCTGATTAAGGATTTTTTTAGTTTTGATTAGATTTTTTTCTTTGAGGGAAAAAATTAGCATTTTGAAGAGCAATTGCAAATGCGCATTTGAGCACAACTATTTTTTATGTTGAATATTGTCTTAGTAATGTTAAGCATGTTTTAGCTTTATTTTTAATTATAACTGTCGTTTATCGGACAGTTTTTTAACAATGAATCCCGCATTAAGTGGGTGAAAACTCGAATACATTTTTTGTGTTACATTAAGAGGCTGTCCATGTACCAGACGACCACCGCATGAACATGGTCCGATACGAAAAAAAATTTTATTTCATAAATCGATAGTCTAATATGTGGATAAGAAAACTCTAGAACAGTTTTTGTCGATCGGGCCTATAATTCGAGTTATGACGTCAGACGTCACATGAGGTCGACGCGGGGTGCGAGAAGTGAAAAAAACCTAATTTTACAGTTTTATTATGAAAAAACCCACTTATCATGCTGAAAACCCGCCCGTATATGTAAAATTAGCTAAAAATTCGATTGGTCACATTTATTTTTTTGTAAAATTTATGAAAATTGAGAAAATCAAAAATTTTGATTTTTTGATTTTCGGATTTTTTTCACGTTTTGTCAATTTATTTTTTCAAATCAAAAAATGGCGACGGGATATTTCGTGGAATTATAGCCCACACCCATGTGTATCTAGTCTTGCCAACGTCGACTTCACTGACTCGTGGGCAACATGAATTTTTTGAGCTCGAATCCGAAAAACATGCAAATTTTGATTTTGCACTTTTTTCAGCTTTTCTCGCGACTCAATTGAAATATCTAGTCTAAAACATAGTTACATATGTCAAATTAAGCGTAGAATCCATTGGTTATGTTCATTTCAACGTTCGATCATTTCCCAAACCCAAAAATCGTGATTTTCTAAATTATGAAAAATCCTAATTTTAACGTTTTTTTTACGTTTGTGCAATTTATTTTCTCAAATCAAAAAACGGGAACGGGAAACTTCGTGAAACTATAGCCGACACCCATGTGGATATAGACTTGTCAACTTCGATTGCACTGACTTGTGGGCAACAAGAATTTTTTAAGATTGAATCCGAAAAAATGTAATTTTTGATTTTCTACTTTTTCAGCTTTTCTCACCACATAATTGAAATATCAAGCCTCAAAAGCAGTTATATACGTCAAATTGAGCGTAGAATCTATTGGTTATGTTTATTTCAACGTCCGATCATTCTCCAAACCCAAAAATCGTGATTTTCAGAATTTTAAAAAAATCTTAGTTTCAACGTTTTTCTACGTTTGTGCTATTTAATTTCTCAAATCAAAAAACAGGAACGGGATACTTCGTGAAACTATAGCCGACACCCATCTGTATCTAGTGTTGCCAACGTCTATATCACTGACTTGTGGGCAACATGAATTTTTTTAGCTTGAATCCGAAAAAATGAAATTTTTGATTTTCAACTTTTTTCAGTTTTTCACACCATATAATTGAAATATCATGCCTAAAATACAGTTATATACGTCAAATTGAGCGTATAATCTATTGGTTATGTTTATTTCAACGTCCGATCATTCTCAAAACCCGAAAATCGTGAATTTCAGAATTTAAAAAATTCTTAGTTTCAACGTTTTTCTACGTTTGTGCAATTTAATTTCTCAAATCAAAAAACAGGAACGGGATACTTCGTGAAACTATAGCCGACACCCATGCGTATCTAGTGTTGCCAACGTCGATTGCACTGACTTGTGGGCCACATGAATTTTTTGAGCTTGAATCCGAAAAAAATATTGTTTTTGATCTTCTACCTTTTCAGCTTTTCTCACCACATAACTGAAATATCAAGCCCCAAATACAGTTATATACGTCAAATTGAGCGTAGAATTCATCGGTTATGTTTTTTTCAATGTCCGATCATTCTCCGAACCCAAAAATCGTGATTTTCAGAATTTTGAAAAATCTTAGTTTTAACGATTTTTTCACGTTGTGCATTTTATTTTATTAAATCAAGAAACAGGAACGGGATACTTCATGAAAATAAAACCGGACGTTGAAAAAAACATAACCGATGATTTCTACGCTCAATTTGACGTATATAACTGTATTTTAGGCATGATATTTCAATTATATGGTGTGAGAAACTGAAAAAAGTTGAAAATCAAAGAATTCATTTTTTCGGATTCAAGCTCAAAAAATTCATGTTGCCCACAAGTCAGTGCTATAGACGTGGGCAACACTATATACACATGGGTGTCGGCTATAGTTTCACGAAGTATCCCGTTCCTGTTTTTTGATTCGAGAAATTAAATAGCACAAACGTAGAAAAACGTTAAAAATAAGATTTTTTTTTAAATTCTGAAAATCACGATTTTTGGATTTGGAGAATGATCGGACGTTGAAATAAACATAACCAATAGATTCTACGTTCAATTTGAC
>OZ038444.1:28450362-28470362 GCA_964036265.1 Daptonema setosum
GGTGAACGGTGGACAATTGGCTGTTAGAATGTTGAAAAAAGTTGTTGTTGTTGTTGTTGTTGTTGTTGTTGTTGTTGTTGTTGTTGTTGTTGTTGTTGTTGTCGTTGTTGTTGTTGTTGTTGTTGTTGTTGTTGTTGTTGTTGTTGTTGTTGTTGTTGTTGTTGTTGTTGTTGTTGTTGTTGTTGTTGTTGTTGTTGTTGTTGTTGTTGTTGTTGTTGTTGTTGTTGTTGTTGTTGTTGTTGTTGTTGTTGTTGTTGTTGTTGTTGTTTCATAATTAGTTTCTATCCTCCATAAGTTTATTCCAGCTTCCCTGAACAGGTGAAGTTAGGATTGAGCTCAGCTTATAAACTCATGGGACCGATCGCTACTCCGATTGAAGAATACAAATTCTTCGACACCATTACCACATGGAATGATACGTCTTATTTTTCATGATCTGAATTATTGCAGTATTTGTTTAATCACTTCATGGCGTCAAAAGTTGATTCCCGTATATCTGATTCTCTTATTTTACCACATCAAATTGAACTGTGTTAATAGCGTTTGTACGTAAAACAATGGTGTTCCGTTTGAAAATTTGACTGAATGAATGACTGAATGACGGACTAAATGATTCCAAGTAAATTCAACATTATGAATTCCGCCTTCGTTAATGAATAAAAGAATAAAAAGATGAATCGTGCAGTTCATGTTTCGCGACATTTATATGACACATGGTAACTTGGTTTGATGAAGCGACAAAGTTCTAGCCGTTTGTCGGGGTGACGACAACTATGTATTGAGATGGTAGCTAATATTTCACTAACGTTTCATAGCAGTCAATCGGTAAAAAAAGTAATCATAATTTTTTTACCTGTTGGTCGTCAGCCCCATCCGTGTTAGGAGACCATTCTCTTAGGAGGCTTCTTCACTTATGAGCAAAATTAGAGAATTTCATCTTAACGAATTTCATAAAAAACCATTATCTTTATTTTCAGATTTTTTTTCATTGATGTAGTTCAGAACAGAGCAGGGTGATACAGAGAACCAGTGTGCGTATGATAAAATGACCAAAAAAATATATAGTGTAAGAACAGAAATATGTGTGGAAAAAATTACATTTCGACAAAAAAGATTTATAAAATTATGATCGAAATTACAAATGGTAGCTGTAAGATTGACTGTATAATAATATTGCACAGAATGCCCGGGTCAGAGGTTTTTTGAGAGAATGTCGGAATACATTTCAAGAAATGTTTTCGAAATATAATAATCGGCATTTATTTCTACAACAAACGAGATATGAAGTCCTCCGTGAAGTTACAGACTTGACGAGCTATAAGTGGACTACATAACTGACCGACTGAATGACTGACAGACTGACTGACTGACTGATTGACAGACTCGTTGGCTAACTGACTGACATGTTTGCGAACAGATTGAAAAATGCGAACTGTATCAATCAAGGAGAAAAGACTTAAATTTTTCTGTAATTCAGTCAGTCAGTCAATCCGTACATCATCATCCGACTGACTTAGTCCATGATCAATACAAAGAAAACTAGTAAAAAACATGAGCCATACCCAAGCATCCTAATCCTAGAGCCGGAAACCGGAATTTTCCCCCGATTTGTAATTATGTTTGGTTGAAATGCGGAAAATTGTGGCAATTTTGAAAAATCGCGAAAAATTTTCCGTAATTCCGATCATTTCATGCAATCGGTGATTATGAGTCGAGAAAATGAATTGGAATGTTTTTCCCAAAATATTCGAAAACTAAAAAGTCTTTTTCACGTAACTTTTTACGACTCACCATCAAATAATACACACAATTATTATTTATATGTTCGATATATCACTTGGATTTTCTACATGAAGCGTGGGGGGCAGTTTGAGAACGAAGAAAATTTTTATAGTCAAATGAAAATAAAACAAAAAAATAACGAAGATTGCGCATTAAGCACCCAGATATAGATTGTTGGCTAAAGAATATAGCAGACAAAAGCTAACATGTGAGCCATTTCGAATTATCTCAATTAACTTTGAAAAGGATGAATCTGTGAAAATTGTCCACTTAATCTGCAGAATGAGAATATAAAAGGCTCACTTAGTTCAGTTCGGGGTAACAAACGCACGATTGCACATGAAATGGTGCGACTATTAATTAATGAAACACTCTGCATTGATTGAGCAACTGAATTTGAATTGGTGCCATTTATTCTTTACATGAAACTAGAATCAAATCAAATATTAATTTTCTGTAATTTTTTTTTTTACTTTACAGTATTTCTCTGAAGACTGGCGGGCTTTCAAACTCAGTTATTAAAACAATTGCGAATGCTTTAATGGAACCAAGATAACAATTAATGCAACAAAATCGTAAGCATCACCATAATGTCGTTTAACAGGGTTGCCCCAAAAAATTTGCCTTCTCCAAACAACATTTTGATGATAGGATAGTCAAATAAATAGTGTTTCCATGAAAATTTTCACTTAGATTTGCTGACTCTCTGTTTTGCCGACGAAGAAAACCAACTGCCAACAACAAGTTCAACAACCCATTCAAATGAAAAAAATTGCCTAAGTCCTTGAGTCTTTAGCCTAAGCCTAAGCCTACATACTTAGGGAAACCGATGTTTCAAGAATTCATGGAAACGCATCTATAAGACCAAGATTAGATATATTGTCCAATAAATTACAGTCATTTTTGGGATTGGAAATGTTATATAATTTTGTATTAGATTTTTTCAGTATGATTTACATAAATAACACTTTATCGAGTTAATAAACATTTCCCGTCTCATAATAAAGATCATATCATTTATAAAGCCAGATAACAGTGAGCTACGACATTTGGCGTCGAGTAACGGAGACCTGCAAAAGTAGATCTGTCAGTGAGTCAGTCAGTCACTCAGTCAGCCAGTCACTCTCTAAGTCAGTCACTCAGTAAGTCAGTCACTCAGTAAGTCAGTCAGTCAGTCAGTCAGTCAGTCAACCAACCACTCAAGCCATCTCCACTGTATGGTCGTTGCTGATGCCATATTGTCGTACATTGACTGATGCACAGCACAGACCGCATGAACGGAAGATCGGGTCAAAGAACGAGCGGATAAAGAAGTTCCAGGCCTGAAATCAGTCAGTCAGTCAGTCATTCAGTCATTCACCGCAATAACACTATCAACCACTCATTCACTCACTCACTGCACTCACACACTCAATCAAAACTCATTCACTAACTCACTCACCCTCTCACTCACTCACTCACTCACTCACTCACTCACTCACTCTTTCACTCACTCACTCACTCACTCACTCACTCACTCACTCACTCACTCACTCACTCACACACTCACTCACTCACTCACTCACCTACTAACTCACTCACTCACTCATTCACTCATTCACTCATTCACTCACTCTCTTCAACTAACTAACTCACTCACTCACTCACTCACTCACTCACTCACTCACTCACTCACTCACTCACTCACTCACTCACTCACTCACTCACTCACTCACTCACTCACTCACTCACTCACTCACTCACTCACTCACTCACTCACTCACTCACTCACTCACTCACTCACTCACTCACTCACTCACTCACTCACTCACTCACTGCACTCACCTTGGCAATCCAGATAGCAGGAATAGTGAGCGCCCGGCCGAACGGGACGCAGGCCCAGATGTTGAGGACGGCCAGGAAAGCGAAAACGATGCCCCAGATAATGGCGCACGGGATGGCGAAGATCAGCGCGAACACTACAGTGCGTGAATGAGTGAGTGAGTGAGTGAGTGAGTGAGTGAGTGAGTGAGTGAGTGAGTGAGTGACGTACCTTTGGTTTCTTCTGGAACATTGTGGACCAAATCGGCTTCTTCGGCTCTTTAGGGATAATCTCGGCTGTCTCTTCCTGGTTTCCTTCTTCTCCTTCGGTGGCTTCAGCTCCCTCCTCTGTAAATGAGTGAGTGAGTGCGTGAAAGTGTGAGAATCTGTATAACAACATACGGTTTTCAGGGGAAAACGAATCATTTTAAGTCAGTTACTCCAATTAATAAACACTTGACCATCGGTCAATGCCTGACCAAAAAAGTCAATTTTTGATTACTATTAAAGGCTGATAGTTGATGTTAATTCGTAGTTCGTACAAATGAGCTACTCAATCAGTCAGTGATTGATATAGGCATTCACTGAGTCAGTCAGTCAGTCACTATAATGAAATCAAACACCTCTTGACTGTCTGTCTCTCATTGACAGACCCCAACCAGCCAAGTGTTATGGCGTCTGTCACATCACATTCCTGAGTGGCTTGGGTTTTACAGAAATGTGTCCCATTCTAATGGCTTATTCCATAATGCATATCGTATTACATGACTAATTTATGTTCAGTTTGTTATGCTTGTTTATGCATTATTTAATTGCGCTTATATTCACTCACTGGTTAGCTCGAATACACACATACTCATTCTCTAGCTCACTCACTACAGCTACACTTACACGTCACGTACTCACTTAATAATAAACCAGTTACTCACTCTCTCACTCACTCTTTGACTCACTTACTCTTTCATTGACTCCCTAGCTTACTCACTCCTTCATTTTCTATTAACTCACTCACTCACTCACTCAATCGCTTACTCACTCACTCACTCACTCAATCGCTCACGCACTCACTCACTCACACACTAGCTCACTCACTCACTCACTCACTCACTCACTCACTCTTTCTCTCACTCACTCACTCACTCACTCTTTCACTCACCCACTCACTCACACACTCACTCACTCACTCACTCACTCAATCTTTCACTCACTCACTCACTCACTCACTCACTCACTCACTCTCTCACTCACTCACTCACTCACTCACTCACTCACGCACCTTTGCCCTCCACAATCTTCTCCTTCTTCTCACGTTGGAAGAACCGGCCGAAACCGGTTCGGGCCTTGCTGGGTGTCTTTTCAGGTGTCTGCTCCGGCTCTCCACTTTCGGTTTTGGTAGCTGAAATATTGAAGGGAAAATGTTCGCGGCATACAGCTCTCGGTCAGGGTTTCTTGTCATAAACAACTATTTTATATTTCTCTAGTCAGTCTAAGAATTTTTTTTTGAAATTTTGTCTCCCAAGAATATGAAAGTTATACGACTATTTACATTACGAACAACATTGACGTAGGCGCAACCAAGGAATACCGTGCTGTAGGCAAACCTACAAACCTATATGTCGAACCTACAAACCTACATGTCAAACCTACATGTCGAACCTACAAACATGTCAACCCTGCAAACCTAGGTACAAGTCAAACCTACACATTTAGGTTCAGCCTGGCTGACTGAAAGAAATATGAAAAAATCATAGAGTTCGTCTTGAAAAATGTTTCATATAACGTTAGTTCACACATGTCTAGAGCAGACTGTTAGGCTTAGTAGGTTAAGTAGGTTAAGTAGGTTAGCGAGTAGGTTAATAGATAGGTATGCATAGATAGAGTGGTGCGCACCTACAAAGTAGGAATCGTGCCTACTTTCGTTGTTATCGGCGTCGGTGGCCGGCTTGTCGGTGTCGGACTTCAACGGCACCTGCTCCATGGGGATATCGGCTTGGCTCATGGCTGATTGATCAGATGAGAAATGGGCGCGAAATTTGAAAATTTGAATTTAGTTTCTTTTTTATTAGTTATGTTGTGATTGGGTGTCGGTGTTGTTGACACGGTGTGGTGGATTTACTGAAATATAGATTTTTTTAGTGAGTGGATGGATGGATGGATAGATGGATGGATGGATGAATTTTATGGATATGGTTGAATGGTACATTCTTCGGATGAATCGCGCTTACGCTGGAGGCATGTACCACGGGTTACGGTATGCCCCGCCGACTAGTGTTATTAGCCCGACGGTCAGCCCAGACGGGGCTCTAACACTAGCGGAAGAGAATGGCGGTGAAAGGTGGAATTCCCTTGTCTTTGGCAGTTACCAAACCAGGAAAATGTTCCTCAACGTGTAGGTAAAATGAGTTAAATACTGCATAGTTACTCTATTTTCAGGGAAAGCCGCCACCATTCGAGGGTTGGCTCCGTCCGCCAGTACATTCCATCAAGCCGCCGATCCAAATGAGGTTCCACAATGTATCATGTATCTGACTGACTGACTGACAGACTCGTTGACTGAAAGACAGGCTGACTGACTGAATGACTGACTTATGAAGGTATAGATTCACTGATGGAAGACTTGACGACAGAGAAAGTATGTAACTGCACATTCTAAAAATTCGATTTCAGACTTGAGCCTAATCCGGGAATCATCACCACTGACCACTAGTGAACGAGTGAGTGGAATTACCATCTCTTTGGCAAATTCATATTTAGAATTTGTCACCTAAGGTGCAGGTAAAATGACCTAATGTCTACCAATTACCCATTTTTAGAAAGATTCCCTTCCCTGTGGAGGTTTGTCTCGTCCGACAGTGAATCGTACCACGGTAACATCCCGAACCCAACCGGAACCTTAACGGTGGTATAATGAGGTATGATCACGCGATGTATGCAGGGTGTGAATGCAACAACAACAATAGCAATAGCAACAGCAACAGCAACAACAACAACAACAACAACAACAACAACAACAACAACAACAACAACAACCACAACAACAACATTAAAACAACTCTATTATCAGCAATGAAAACGTCAAAATTTTTACTAGAAAATTAAAGAAAAATATTACAGTACGTCTTTTCGTTGCAAGACTCATTCAAATACGAATAAGCACTGGCGGACGAGCTAATCCTCTAAAGGGAGGGGAAAGTTGTCAAAGGGTGGGGAATGGTCAGTTTCCAGGCCATTTTACCTCCACCTATGGGAACAAATTATACTTTTAGAAAACCACAAAGAGGGGGCATTCCACTTTCCCTCCCCTTCTCGTCTGCTAAGAATAATGAGGTATCTAACCCGTTTGGTCGTATCTTGGAAAAGGAATAATTACAAAAAACATGACATGTCGAAACACGCAGATCTAAATGATCAAGATAACTCTGGTGTATGGACTCTTATAATGCTTTAACCAGTATAATAATGCTCCGCGTGACATAAGCCTACATCATAAGGGGATATGAGGTAATGCATTGTAATGTGTTGAGGCATAGGGTGTGTATGCGTAATGGGAGAGTTGATGACTGACTCATTGAGTGAGGGACTGACTGAGTGACTGACTGAGTGACTGGCCGACCGACTGTCTGACAGACAATAGTGCTCCAGGGGTCAAGACCTATGGACCTTTCCTTTGTCTCTTTTTCACGGAAATGTCACGAAAGTCACGTAAAAAGAGATGTTTTTAGTAAAACCGCAGTGAAACATGCAATATCAATGTCGCGAATATTCTTTGACTGTTCGGTCACTCAGAGACTCGGTTTGTCTGCTGAACACAGGACTTTTCATGATAGGATAATTACTTTTCGTAAGGGCGTTGCATTGTGTCACTGGTAAACGAGAAAGGTTGTAAAGCAAGAGATTTCCTTAAATCGTGGCTAACGCTTCGGTGGTTTTGAAAAAAAGAAGGAATTCAAGTAACTAAGAATTGAAGCAATCCATCTGGGTGGAAGTTCCCGTCTCCATGGAATATCGACTCTCAGTAAATTTGTACATACTTGTCTGCTGACCATAAGGTTTTTTATGATAGGATAATTACCATTCTGAATACCAAGGGTGTTGTATTGTGTTAATGTAAAGTGGGTATACATATATGAGGGGGGGGGGGGGGGGAATGTGTGGATTGGGGGGATACGAGGGAGGGGTAAAAAGTCTTTGAGGACCCGCCAACAGACGTGAGACAATGAGATACCAAGATAATGGGATCTAAAAAGCAATAAAGAAAGAAAGATATGAACCGAGAATTATGGATGAACATGTAGACGATATGTTGTGAGGTTGACAACACCATTGAACGATATTTATAGACATGAAAGGATGATAATTCTGAAGAATCAGAAGTTTGCGGAAGGGGTGGGAAAATCGGAGTTCCCCCTCTTTGGTGCTTTCAAAAATTTGATTTTGCTCCCTAGGCGTAGTTAAAATTGCATCTGTAATGAAAACTGTGAATTTCCCCTCTTTGACCAAATTTCACTTCTTTTGGAATTGGAGGATTAACTCGCTCGCCGCTTAACTGTTAATACCCGCTTAAAAAGCTTTAACAGGATAAGCATAAAGCTTCATAATTCCTATATGGTCCCATTTCAATGACAAATTAGGGTGCATTAATGCAGAATCATCCATCCTACATGTAAGTCGATTGTCATTTTGATGAGGCTTACATGGCATTGTGATTACTCTGGCATTTGATCCATCATGACTTATGAGTTTTTATGAGTTCAGTATTGACAAATCAGAGACAAAGAAATGCACCCACACACAACATCATCATCATCATCATCACTTCGTTTAAAAAAAAATCAGAATTGACACATGCAAGCACAAACTTGTGACGAGTACAATCGTGAGACACCGTTATATCCGTTCCGACTCATCCGTTGGTGAATGCCAGGTGAATCGGCAACCTACCATGCATGTACATTAATGAACCATACATACCACAGATTCGGGGCACATGGTAAGTCACTATGTTACCATATGACTGAGGTATGTAACAAAAAAAAAGATTATGTCAGAGTTACTTACTATTTTAAATGACTGACGAAATTATTGTTCTGTGTGACTCACTGAATGCATGTGATGAGTGACTGACATACTGATTGACAAAATTAAATCGAAAACCTGATCAACGCACTTACTCTCTTACTCACTCACTGACTCACTCGCTCCCTCACTCACTCACAAACTGACTCACCAACTCAGTCACCGACTCAGTCACTCACTCACACACTCCCTAACTCACTAACTCACTTACTCACTCACTCACTCACTCGCTCACTCACTCACTCACTCGCTCACTCACTCACTCACACACTCACTCACTCACTCACTCACTCACTCAATCACTCACTCCCTCACTGACTGACTGACTCACTCACTCACTCACTCACTGCACGCACGCACAGATGAACGCAGGCAGCATGCTTATTCAATTGTTCCCGTTTACGGTGAAAGTTTGGTTTGCAGGCAATCACCGTTTTGGTGGCCAATTTTGGTCCCGCGGAAGGAAATGAGATTTGTGCTGGCTCCCGCGCGGTTGCATTTGTACAACAACAACAGTAAAAACAACAATAACAACAACAACAACAACAACAACAACAACAACAGCAGTAACAGTAAGAACAACAACAACAGTTACAGTAAGAACAACAACAACAACAGTAGAAACAACAACAACAACAACAACAACAACAACAACAACAGTAAAAACAACAACAACAACAACAACAACAACAACAACAGTAAAAACAACAAAACAACAACAACAACAACAACAGTAAGAACAACAACAACAACAACAACAACAACAACAACAACAACAACAACAACAACAAGAACAACAACAGCAACAACAACAACAACAACAACAACAACAACAACAGTAAAAACAACAACAACAACAGTAACAGTAAGAACAACCACAACAACAACAACAACAACAACAACAACAACAGTAAAAACAACAACAACAACAACAACAACAACAACAACAACAGTAACAGTAAGAACAACCACAACAACAACAACAACAACAACAACAACAACAGTAAAAACAACAACAACAACAACAACAACAACAACAACAGCAGCAACAACAACAACATCAACAACTTTCAAGTCAGCTTTGAAATCCACGTGCACCAAGAACGTTTCTGTGCAACGAAAAACCCTTGATGAACTATACAACTGAAATACTGAATTCACTGGCGGACGAGCTAAACCCCCAGAGGGAGGGGAATTCCGTCAAAGAGGGGGGAATTGACAGTTTTCAGGTCATTTTACCTACACCTTAAGGAACTAATTCAACTTTTTGAAAATGCCAAAGAGGGGGGAATTCCACTTTTCTCACCTCTTCTCGTCCGTTAGTGACTGAATTGATTTGGATTCTCTCATTCCCACATCAAGACACGGCCCATAAATCATTGGGCGCTTTGCCGCAAAATGCGGGTTCCACAGGAAATGATTCCCACTTAATTAATGGCTTTTTTCTCTGTATAGCAACTGTTCGTTTTGCGGGATGACTGTTTGGTTATTTTCAGTTGTTTTTGTGCCAAACACCAAATCCTGCCAAATTTATAATGAATTAACGAGTTTGTAACCATAAACTCAAACCGGGATCTTGAACCGGGGGCTTGAACATCTTTTTGGCCTTTTCAAAGTATAGCCACACCGTGTTATTATTTTTCAGGTAAAACTGCCAGAAAAAGACAATTCCTCTATTAAACCATCCCCCCACCTATTTAATTATTTTCTTAGTGGCTGTTTGATATGAAACTTTTGAGTCATTAAATAATGTCAATGCATAGAAAAACAGACCCTTGAAAGGGGTGGTAATGTAATAAATGGTTTAATGATTGGATTATATGTACATACCCAACCAGACATGTAACAGAAACAGACAATTACAATTGGTTTCACATCCGGTGTGGTTGTGGAAAAGCCGTGATGAATTATTAATACCGGCCAAGAACATCTGTTCTTGGAATGGCGTTTCAACGTTGACTGATTGACTGACTGATCGATTGACAGACTGACTGACTGATTGATTGACAGACTGACTAACAGACTGCTATAACAGAAGTATGTATGTATAATCTCCGAAATCAATGTACCATTAATGCAGAAACGCTCCAGTCTCAACAAAACTCGTGGAAAGTAACTACGTGTACATATTTCAGAAAACCTTCTGCGAATATTATGGAACCCTGTACCCCCAAAGTTATGCCATAACAAGTTCTGATGATAAGATGCTTTCGTGTTGCTCAACAGTTCAATTAAATTCAATTTTATTCATGTTTATCACCATAGTACCAATGAGGAACTCCCATGTCTTAAATAAAAAAAAAACTACATACAGTAGAACTTTCCATGCAGTACACTTGTTCATTTGGGGTAATATTTCAAACGGATTCAAGAACGTTGACGATGATCCTTCATCGTCATAAAGTATGTATAGGCCTCGTAATCGGTTATAAGGAAATCCAAAACGTGGCACATAAAATTCCTTAGTTGAGAATCCGGTTTTGGACTTGAGAATCTGGTTCTAAGAAGTTTTAAAACGTGGCAAATCAAATTCATTACTTGAGAATCCGGTTCTGGACTTGAGAAGCTGTTTCTGGCCATGCCATGGGTTCTCGCTCGTTTTTAAACTGTTTCTTATAATCACAACATTGTGATTTAGTGTTCAACATTGGGGTTCCGGCCTGACAACAACAGACGTGTGAATAAGAAAAGTTTACGATAATGCGGGGAATGTTTTTACAAGCGGCCCGAAAGTCGGGACATTCCATTGATGGATGGCACCGACGTGGCGCGGTGTTTTTCTTGTTGTAAAACTTTTGCTCGTTCCATCATAAAATGGGGTTTCTTGGATCGGTTTCTTTCTGAGACGGATGATTAAGAGCGAGATGGAGTGAGTGAGTCAGTCAGTGAGTGAGTGAGTGAGTGAGTGAGTGAGTGAGTGAGGATGTTCATAATGAAATGAAAATAACCATCACAGCAACAGGACACCAACAATAATAAAGGTAAATTCTCAAATATAAATAATGAAAACCCCGGGTTTTATTGAAAATACCTTTTCAAATGCACAGTATGCGCTGAATAAACACCATTATTTGATTGAGTTGAATACAGTTAACCGAAGACACAAATAATCATCGTTCGAAAAAACACAATTTAGATTGAATTATACATAACTAATTAGAACAACAACAACAACGTCAATAGCAATTAATAACAACAACAACCACAACAACAACAACAACATTAACAACAACAACAACAACAACAGTAACAACAACAGTAACAACAACAACAACAACAACAACAACAACAACATTTGGCCTGTCAACATGCAGTGGTACAGGCTCATTAATTCACAGCGAATTCCTGTTTTTTAGAGGGGGCTCCAGTTTTTATTTCAGCCCCACTCTCTGCCGAACCAACCCTCCAGAAATTAATCATTTGAAACAGTTAAAAACTGTTGAAATGAATAAATATAGTCCATCCATGTTTTTTGTTAAATTAATCCGAAGTTACTACGAGCTACACTAGCGGTCGAGAAGGGGAAGAAAAAGTGGAATGCCACCCTCTTAGGCGTTTTCAAAAAGTATGTTTTTTCCTCAATGTATAGGTAGAATGACCTAATTTCTGCTGATTCTGTCCTCTTTGGGAAAATTCCCTCCCTCTGGAGGTTTGGCTCGTCTGCCAGTGCTAACCACTATAAATACCAAAAGTTTCATACAACTCGAGAATTATATTGATTAAATAATGGGGAAGAATCGATAAATGATCTAAACGAGATTCACCTTTTCGTCCGGGGGAAACGACAGGACAGGATGAAAACGGTTATAATTGGATTGACCCTGACCGACTTACTAACTACCGGAAGAGTATGGCTGTGATAATTAGAAGGGTATGATAATTAGTGGACATGAGTGAACATGAAGACCATAAAAAGTGTCATGGTTAAATTACTCAGTTCATTCAGGATGCATAATTTAGGCAATTTCCACCATGTTAGTTATTTACAAATGTACCGAACATGTAATCCATTACATAATTGCAAAGGCGAAAAACAATATAGGCCTTCGTTTTTGTTTTAGATGGAGGAATCTCTTGAATCAAGAAACGCTGAAAAAACTTACCAATAAATTTAATCGAGATACCCTGAAACCAGGTATTCCATATACCATTCTACACCACGGCTCTAAGCACCCAACAGGCATATACCACCACATAATTACGAAGGCTAAAAACAATAGAGGCCTTCAATTTCGTTTTGAGGGAGGAATCAAAAAAAAACATGAGAAGCAAATAAATCTCTTAAACCAAGAAAACTTACCAAGAAACTTAATGTAGAAAAAAACGTCAAACCACGTATTCCATATACCATTCTACACCACGGCTCTAAGCACCCAACAGGCATATACCACTACATAATTACGAAAGGTGAAGAGCATTGTGTGCCTTTATTGTGGTTTCAGGAATGGAATTGGAAAGGGGGGGGGGGCGTTGCAAGCCCAGGCCCCGCCCACCGGCGGATGAGATAATGCTCCAAAAAGTATAATCCCTCAAAAAGATAGGATGTATGATATTTTTATGAGATCAACAAACTTATGTTTGAGAAAAAATATCCGTGAAATTCCCCAAAAGAGGGACATTTCGTGTTCTCAAGGAATCCGCCAACTACCCAACTAGAAGGGTCCAGGTCTGCCCAATGTTGCATGACATGGGGAACCACGGTTCATTAGTGGAAGAGAGAGGAGATAACTGCTGGCGAATTCCCCTTTTTGGTAATTTTCAAAGGTGAAATTTGTTTCTCAGAGTGGAATTAAAATACCTCAAAACTGTTAAATCTCCTTCTTTGGGAAAACACCTCATTCATTGGAGGATCCGCCAATGACACATGGTACATCTGTTATAGGCGCATTTAGGGAGAAAGGGGGGGGGGTGGATGGGGTAGAATGGTGAACCACCCCATTATAAAACGACGCCATCTTCAGCCAATCAGCGTCGAGCTGGCCCGTGGCCAACAATAGCCTGACCCACTCAGTACCCGGCAGGTCCAGCAGACATACATTCGGGTCACCAGCGGACGAGAAGGGGTGGGAAAAGCGGATTTCCCCCCTCTTTGGCTTTTTCAAAAAGCATATTCGTCCCTAAGGAGTAGAAAAAATAACCTAATTGGAGTCAGTTCCATCCTTTTTGTAAGGATTCCCCGCTCTGTCATACGTAGATTCCGGTCTCAAAATTTCATTAGGAACTGGTGATGGTGCTGCACTGGCCAGAAGGGTCGTTTCCTGCTTAAGGGAGTCAGAGGGGCGTGTGATGACTGCATAGGAGATGTACAACGGAATTCTGGGGGTAATGAGGTAACAAAGCCTGTTATTATGTGGCACTGGCGGACGAGCTAACCCTCCAAAGAGAGGGGAAATACCTCAAAGAGAGGGAATTGGCAGTTATCAGGCCATTTTATCCACACCTTTTGGAACAAACTCTGCTTTTTGAAATCGCTAAAGAGGGGGAATTCCACTTTTCCCTCCCCTTCTCGTCCGCTGGTGTTATGTGATAGGTGGAAATATACAAAAACACTAAGAATATGTTTCCAATGCTTGAATTTTTCATCACCGTTTGGTGTTTTGGGACAGCCACCAGTGCACAACTGAAACCATGTTAGTTCGAACCTTTCTTCCATAAAATAATGTGTGGTGATTTGAACTGTTACTATGTGTCACTAGCGGACAAGGGAAGAACGAAAAATCCCCCCTCTTTGTCAATTTATAAAAAAGAGATTTGTTCCTTAAGGTGTGGAAAAAATGACTCAAATTTTAGAAATTCCCCCTCTTTAAATAGATCCTCCTACTTTTGGAGTTTTGACTCATCCGCTAGTGCTATGTGTGGTTTAATTCCATTTTAATTCCATTTTAATTCCATTCCTCAATAAATATGACTGTTCGCTATTATGAAAAGGATAGGAACGAGGGAGTGGTGGAAAGTTTTTAAAGAGAGGGTATTTCTCTAAGTGAACAGTGAATGAGCATTACTAACAGTCAATAATTCTGCTTCATAATTGACAAAGGTTTTACAGTGCCACAAATGGAGTGACACACTGGCGGACGAGCTAACACTCCAAAGAGAGGGGAATCTCGTCAACGAGGGGGATTCCTCAGTTTTCAGGCCATTTTACCTACACCTCAGGGAACAACTTGATTTTTTGAAATGGCCAAAAAGGGGAATTGCACTTTTCCCTCTCCTTCTCGTCCGTTAGTGAGTGGATTCTTTAACGAATGTAACTTAACACCACACACATTACATCAATTGTCTATTCCCAAGAGGTGGGAAGAAACACGTCCCATTCCCTCCTCTTTATGAAAATTCTCATCTTTGGGAGGTTCGTTCCCAATGCACGCAGACACTAGCGGACGAGGGAAGAATGAAAAAGTGGAATTCCCCCCTCTTTGGTGGAATCAGAAAGTGGAATTTGTTCCATTAAGTGTAGGTGAAATTGCCCGGAAATTGTTCATTCCCCCCTCTTTGACGAAATTCCCCTCCCTTTGAAGGATTATCTCATCCGCCAGTGCACGCAGAACACCGAAATCCAAGGTTAAGTAGGGGAGGTGAAGGCTATTGTTTATTTTTCCATTATAGAGGTGAGGTGAGGTAAATACAATTGATTGATAACGAGGTGGGAACGACTGAGTGAGTAATGGGGTGATGGAGTGACTGACTGTCTGACTGTCCGACTGACTGACTGACTGATAAAGTATAACTTCAGTTATAAACTTCCATGGGTATGATAAAATGGGTTGACTGATAGACAGTTCGTCACCAGAATAGCTGAAAAAATTCAGCTTCCTGGTGGGACTCGAACCCACGACCTTCAGCTCTAGCTGCTGACGCGCTAACCAACTACTGACTGACTGACTGACTGACTGACTGACTGACTGACTGACTGACTGACTGACTGACTGACTGACAGACTGACTGACTGACTGACTGACTGACTGACTGACTGACTGACTGACTGACTGACTGACTGACTGACTGACTGACTGACCTCAACGCATTCATGTAACATTGGGCATTCTGAATCGTCGATGCAGCTCAAATTCAGTTCAGAAACTGCCGAGCAGGATGAACCGTTGACCGCCCTAGGCATTTCGAATATTCTGAAAGTGCATATTAAATTTGATTTTTTTGGCGCGCTTACAAATTTCAAAAATATAATTTTTTTTCTATAACACCCGAACGTCAGGTTATGCGTGATTACAATTACCTTACAATTTACAATGATTATTCATAAATGATAAAAAGCACTAGCGGACGAGAAAAAAACTGGAATTCCCCCCTCTTTGGCGTTTTCAAAAAGTATAATTCGCGGCCTAAGGTGTAGGTGAAATGGCCTGAAATACGCAAATTCTCCCTCTTTGAAGAAATTCCCCTCTCTTTGGAGGATTGATTCGCCCGACAGTGGATTGGAAGAAACCTCACAACGGTTATATGAGGAATAAAATACTTGCAGTTTGTTACACTACAGCAAACAAACTTTCCATTACAGAAAGTTTAAGTTAGAAAAATTAATTTAATTTAGAAAATTAAGTTCTTACAATTCTGTATTATAACATTGGCTTGTATGGAGCGAAACAACAGTTGCATACAACATAATCAACAACTTTAGTAGTTAAAGCAGCATTGCGTTGCAGTCACTGGCGGACGAGCTAATCCTCCAAAGGGCGGGGAATTTATTCAAAGAGGGGGAAATTGGCAGTTTTAGGCCATTTTACCGACACCTTAGGGAAAAAAATCTACTTTTTGAAATCGCCAAAGAGGGGGGAATTCATTTTTCTCACCCCTTCTCGTCCGCTGGTGGTTGCAGCGCGCTGCATACATGCATGAGCCCAGTGGCGGAAAAGGGAAGAACGTGGAAGTGGAATCCCACCCTCTTTGGTATGGTTTCAAAAAGTAGAGTTTGTTCCTTAAGGTCTGGGTAAAATGGTTTCAAAAAAGTTCCCTTATTCGCATTGAAGAAAGTTGTCTCCCTTTAACAGATTGGCTCTTCTGCCAGTGGTTTGGCAATGGCGGACGAGCCAATCCTCCTAAGGGTAGAAACTTTTTTAAAGAGGAAGAATTAGCAGTTTTCCGGCCATTTCTTTTACATCTTAAGGAACATATTCTGTTTTATGAAACTACCAAAGAGGGGGAATTCTAGATTTTCGTTCCCCCCTCGTCCGCTAGTGCAGTTTGGTATACTAAAGGATAGTTGGACAGTTTCCACCACCAGCGGACGAGAAGGGGTGGGAAAAGTGAAATTCCCCTCTGTTTAGCTTTTAAAAAAGGGGATTTTGTTTCCTAAGGTGTAGGTAAAATGGAATAACGACTGCTGATTCCCACTCTTTGGGAAAAATTCCCCTCCCTTTGGAGGTTTGACTCGTCCGCCAGTGTTTCCACATGTAGAATCTTTCTTCTATACGGTCGTTGGAACAGTAGCTCGCGCAGAAAAGTAGCGGATGAGCGTGGAAATCGTTCGAAAATCGTCAACATTTGTTAATTTTATTCTTGAACGAAATTTTTTCGGGGTTTTGAGTTGCGTTTTTCATATTAATTTTCATCTCACTCACTTACTGACTGACTGACTGACTCACTCACTCACTCCCTCACTCACTCACTCACTCACTCACTCACTCACTCACTCACTCACTCACTCACTCACTCACTCACTCACTCACTCACTCACTCACTCACTCACTCACTCATTCAATCACTCACTCACTCACTCACTCACTCACTCACTCACTCACTCACTCACTCACTCACTCACTCACTCACTCACTCACTCACTCAATCACTCACTCACTCACTCACTCACTCACTCACTCACTCACTCACTCACTCACTCACTCACTCACTCACTCACTCACTCATTCACTCACTCACTCACTCACTCGGTCACTCACTCACTCACTCACTCACTCACTCACTCACTCACTCACTCACTCACCCCCTCACTCACTCACTCACTCATTCACTCACTCACTCACTCACTCGCTCACTCACTCACTCACTCACTCACACGCTCAATCACCGACGCACACCTATGAACTGCCCTGTTCACCTGAGATGCAATTTCACCTTGACGCTGACTTTCATGTGATAATTTGGCGGATGAAAGCGGAAAATCATTGAAATGACAATTTAGATCTCTTTGAAATAACAGAACGAAAAAACTCAATTTGAATTTTGTACAAAAAAAAATTTCTGAAAAATATTGTTTTCTTACATCATGTTACAGTATTTGTTACACCACGCAATATGAACGCGTAACACCGGATAACATCAACTTGTAGTTGTAACGTATTTTAGACGCGAAATTTAGAGGACGAATCGGCTGGAAAGATGGGGGACCACCTCTGTGTTTGGGAAAACAAAAAGTTGAAGAATGTCACAAATATATATTTCAAAATAACATACATTAGAATATGCATGAACGATGGTCACACCATATGATTGTTATTGAAAGATGTGAGAATTTTATACATGGAAGGTAGCGAAAACAACCGAGAGAAATAAAAAAAAAACTTCTGGAGAGATAAAAAAGAGATAAATTAATGTGAGAGAACAAATTTCAAGAAAATCACTTCAAGTCATCATGTTACACCACAATATGTTACACAATATGTTACACTGCCGCTCTCTTGTGAACGCATGATGACCTGAAAGATGGATGCGTATTGAAATATATGACGCTTTGGGGAACGATTGAATCTTTCCCCCAGGAAAGGGAACTTTCTCGTAGAACGGAATTTTTATGTTTGTCTTCACATCTAGACCACGGTAGATTTTTTTGGAATATCTAGAAAAAGAGACACCTTTATTACTTCGACACTTTCTCATCCGCTACAGATTATATGCGTAATGAATAAATCTCAGATACGACCTGCAAATTCTACTAGGTGGTTCACTAGCCATAGAGTAGTGACCAGTATGAAATATCCGAAAGATTATCGGGAGTATCCTTTGATTTTATTAAATATAAAATAATAACTCGATGATAACTTGTATTTTTTTCTTCGTATAATTGTTTGAGCTATTGAAATTAAGTTGAGGTCTTTTCATAAATCTTATTTAATATTAATTTAGTAGGTTGTTCATTCGCCAAATAGTAGTGACCAGTATAAAATATTCGTTGGAATTATAGATTAATTTAAAATAATTTGATAAATTTTGCCCTGTCTAGGAATATCCGAACATTTCGTTGAATAATGTTTAACATAAAATAACTTGACAATAAAAGGATTTTTTCTTCATTTACTTGTTTGAGCTATTGAAATTAAATTGAGGTACTTCAGAAAATTTTTATTTTATTTATTTTCAGTAGGTTGTTCACTCGCTAAAGAGTAGTGACCAGTATGTAATATCCGAACTTTTCGTTGAGAATATTTTACATAAAAAAGAGTTTTTGCTCATTTTCATTAGCCTGTATACTGTTGTACTGATCATTCGCATCGTTTTTTTTGTTTTTTTTTCGGATTTTTTTATTAATTGAAGCCATAAGGCACACTAATACCATATCAGGAAGGTGTTTTCGTAGGGGCCAGTTCGTTGAAGTGCCTTCTTCAGATTTCAAAATGATCGCTATATAAGCTGTCCTAAGGGTTATATTCGTACTGCTTCTAAACTCAAACTATGTGCGCATAAACAAACAACGTGCATTTAGCAAAACCGTAAAAACTTACAAAGAACTTGTACTTGTATAAAAACAAAATCAACCGTCGACCATTGCACGCATGAGATGCACAAATTACATTTATTATGTTTTAACGTATAGTCGAATATTTTTTTGGTTACGCCTTTTTTCGGGAATTTTTTTTGTGTGTAAAACCTTTCCCTCACCCAGCAATTTGGGGTCGGACGCAGCAATTTGGGGTTGATAAAAAGGTTTTACACAAAAAAAGTTCCTAAAGAAGATGATTACGACTCTTTTTAGGAACTTTTGTGTGTAAAACCTTTTTATCAACCCCAAATTGCTGCTTCCGACCACCAATTTCTGGGTGAGGGAAAAGTTTTACACACAAAAACTTCTCGAAAAAAGGGCGTAACCAAAAAAATCGACTTTACGTTTGTTTGTATTTACATACAATACTTAACGTTCTGCATGCATTGGGACAGCGAACTTGATAGGAACTTTTTTTGTTTGTAAATAGTTTTTAACAAAACAAATACAGATAAATTGGATTGAACTTGGCAGCTATTATAAACAAAAAAATTTGATTTTTTTAGAACCGTACATCAATTGCAAAAAAAGTTATCGTCAAAAAAGAGATATAAGAGCCGAATTACATATTTGTAATTTCATTGTTTATATGGTTTTCCATGTTGTTTCTATT
>OZ038444.1:28476662-28501662 GCA_964036265.1 Daptonema setosum
AACTATTTACAAACGAAAAAAGTTCTTATCAAGTTCGCTGCCCCAATCCATGCAGAACGTTAAGTATTGTATGTAAATACAAACGTGCGTTAAAACATAATAAATGTAATTTGTGCATCTCATGCGTGCAATGGTCGACGATTGATTTTGTTTTTATTCATGTACAAGTTCTTTGTAAGTTTTTACGGTTTTGCTAAATGCACGTTGTTTGTTTATGCGCACATATAGGCTGCAGAAATGATTACGCGAATACGTACGATTAAGACTTTTCCGCGCGTGAAATGCGCGGATGGGTTGTAACTGCGATTTCGTTCTATAAAATGTTTTCTGGAGACACAAACGGAAGAAACAGTTGTCCCTAAGCAGTTTTCATTCGAATAATATCACTTTTTACCCTTCAACATGGAAGGAAAACGCTCGCCGCCCAATCAGCATCATCCGCCGCCCAATTGCTACGCCCAATGAGCATCAAGCAAGTGGTCAGGAAGAAATAACGCGCCTTTCATCTTTGCAGCATTCATTTCATCTGACCCAGAAACCAATTATGGTGAATAAGTTCTTTTACTAAAGATAGAGCTCTATCAAAAAACGTAAAAAGTTACACTTCATTCGACAATCCATTTCGCGCGCGGAAAAGTCTTATTTACACGTATTCGCGTAATCAAATCTGCAGCCTATAGTTTGAGTTTAGAAGCAGTAAGAATTTAACCCTTAGGACAGCTTATATAGCGATCGTTTTGAAATCTGAAGAAAGCACTTTAACGATGCGAATAATCAGTGCAATGATATATATGCAATAGTATACAGGCTAATGAAAATGAGCAAAAATTCTTATTTTTATGTAAAATATTCTCAACGAAAAGTTCGGATATTACATACTGGTCACTACTCTTTAGCGAGTGAACAACCTACTGAAAATAAATAAAATGAAATTTTTCTCAAGTACCTCAATTTAATTTCAATAGCTCAAACAAGTAAATGAAGAAAAATCCCTTTATTGTCAAGTTATTTTATGTGAATAATTTTCCTCGAGTATTCGGATATCCCTAGTCAGGGCAACAATTATCAAATTCTTTTAAATTATTTTATAACTCCAACGAACAGATCAGATATTTCCTACTGGTCACTACTCTTTGGTGAGTGAGCAAAGTATTAAATAAATAAAATTGGATTAAAAAAGCTTCAACTTTATCCCAACAACGTATAAGGCGAAAAGATTATTAAAATATCTTTAAGTTCCTCATATATTCCTAGTCAGGGCAAAAATTATCAAAATATTTCAGTTTTCAACAAGTTATTTCAATATCAATAAAAATTTCAACGAAAAGTCCGGATGTTGCATACTGGTCACTACTCTTTGGCTAGTGAACAACCTAGTAGAATTTGCAGGTCGTATCTGAGATCTATAAATTACGCACATAATCTGTAGCGGATGAGAAAGTGTCGAAGTAATAAAGGTGTCTCTTTTTTCTAGATATTCCAAAAAAATCTACCGTGGTCTAGATGTGAAGACAAACATAAAAATTCCGTTATACGAGAAAGTTCCCTTTCCTAGGGGAAAGATGCTATCGTTCCCTGAAGCGTTATATATTTCAATACGCGTCCATCTTTCAGGTCATCATGCGTTCACATAAGAGCGGCAAGGTAACATACATATTGTGTAACCCAATGTGTAACATATTGCGTAACATGATGAACAGTGATTAGTTTTTCGTAAATTAATTTTCTCACATTAATTTATGTGAGTATCTCGTTTTTCAGATCTGTCCACAAGACTTATTTTTCATTTCTGCCAGGGTTGTATTCGCCTTTCATTTGCCATATCTTTCAAGTAACAATCATATTGTGATCAACGTTCATGCATAGTGCTATAACATGTAACGTACGTTGTAACATGAAGATTCAGAAAATTACTCTCCATAATAAATTATAATTTTTTATGTATTTTGGTGATTTTTTTTTTTAGTTTTCCCCAACACATGGGGTGTTTCCCATCTTTCCAGCCGATTCGTCCTTCAAAATTCGCGTCTAAAATACGTTACAAGTTGCTGTTATCTGGTATTACGCGTTCATGTTGCGTGTTGTAACAAATACTGTAACAAGACGTTAGGAAACAATCTTGTCAGAAAACTTAAATTTTTTTGACGAAATCCAAATTGAGTTTTTTTGTTTTCTTATTTCAAAGAGATAACAACTGTCATTTAATTGATTTTCCGCTTTCATCCGCCAAATTGTCACATGAAAGTCAGCGTCAAGGTGAAGTCGCATGTCAGGTGAACAGGGCTGTTCAAAGATGTGCGTGAGTGAGTGAGTGAGTAAGTGAGTGAGTGAGTGAGTGAGTGAGTGAGTAGTGAGTGAGTGAGTGAGTGAGTGAGTGAGTGAGTGAGTGAGTGAGTGAGTGAGTGAGTGAGTGAGTGAGTGAGTGAGTGAGTGAGTGAGTGAGTGAGTGAGTGAGTGAGTGAGTGAGTGAGTGAGTGAGTGAGTGAGTGAGTGAGTGAGTGAGTGAGTGAGTGAGTGAGTGAGTGAGTGAGTGAGTGAGTGAGTGAGTGAGTGAGTGAGTGAGTGAGTCAGTGAGTCAGTGAGTCAGTGAGTGAGTGAGTGAGTGAGAGAGTGAGTGAGTGAGTGATTCAAAAACTGCGAGCTTTTCTGCGCGAGCTACTGTGGAAACACTGGCGGACGAGCCAAACCTCCAAAGGGAGGGGAATTTTTCCAAAAGAGGGGGAATCAGCAGTCTTTATTCTATTTAATCTACACCAAGGAAGGAAACAAAATTCATTTTTTTAACGCCAAAGAGAGGGGAATTTCACTTTTCCCACCCCTTCTCGTCCGCTGGTGGTGGAAACTGTCTAACTATCCTTTAGTATACCAAACTGCACTAGCGGACGACGGAAGAACGATAAAGTAGAGTTTTCCCCCCTCTCTGGAGGTTTCATAAAACAGAATATGTTCCTTAAGATGTGAATGAAATGGTAGTAAAACTGTTAATTCCCCTCTTTGAAAAAATTCCCAACCCTTTGGAGGATTGGCTCGTCCGCCATTCCCTATTACTGGCAGACGAGCCAATCTGTTAAAGGGAGACACATTTCTTCAATGCGAATAGGGGAACTTTTTTGAAACCATTCAACCTAGACCTTAAAGAAAAAACTCTACATTTTGAAATCACCAAAGAGGGTGGACTTCCATTTTCACGTTTTTTCCTCTTCCGCCACTGGGCTCATGCATGTATGCAGCGCGCTGCAACCACCAGCGGACGAGAAGGGGTGGGAAAAAGTGAAATTCTCCCCTCTTTGGCGTTTTAAAAACGTTGAAATTGTTCCTTAAGGTGTAGGTAAATAGGTCTGAAAACCGCCGATTTCCTCCTCTTTGGTTAAATTCTCTTCCCTTTGGAGGATTAGTTCATCCGCCATCGGCTGCAACGCAATGCTGCTTTAACAGCTTCTAAAAGTTGTTGATTATGTTGTATTTAACTGTTGTTTCGCTCCATACAAACCGATGTTATAATACAGAATTGTGAGAACTTAATTTTCTAATTTAAATCAATTTTTCTAACTTAAACTTTCTGTCATGGAAAACAATTTGCTGTTGTATAACAAACCTTCAAGTATATTATTCTTTTGAGCCATTGTCCAGTTTCTTTCAATCAACTGTCGGACGATTCAATTCTCCAAAGGGAGGGGAATTTCTTCAAAGAGGGGAGAATCAGCAATTTTCAGGCCATTTCACGTTCACCTACACCTTAGGCCGCGATTTATATTTTTTGAGAACGCCAAAGAGGGGGGCATTCCAGTTTTTTCACCCTTCTCGGCCGCTAGAGCTTGTTATCATATATGTATATTCATTGTATATTGTAACATAATTGTAATCACGCATAACCTGACGTTCAAATGTTATGAAAACAAAATTATTTTTGAAATTTGAAAGCGCGCCAAAACAAATTCAAATTTAAATTTCACTTTCAGAACATTCGAAATGCCGAGGGCGGTCAACGGTTCATCCTGTTCGGCAGTTTCTGAACTGAATTTGAGCTGCATCGACGATTCAGAATGCCCAATGTTACATGAATGCGTTGAGGTCAGTCAGTCAGTCAGACAGTCAGTCAGTCAGTCAGTCAGAAGGCAGTCAGAAAGACAGACAGACAGACAGACAGACAGACAGACAGACTGTCAGTCAGTCAGTCAGTCAGTCAGTCAGTCAGTCAGTCAGTCAGTCAGTCAGTCAATCAATCAATCAACCAGTCAGTCAGTCAGTCAGTCAGTCAGTCAGTCAGTAAGACAGTCAGTCAGTCAGTCAGTCAGTCAATCAGTCAGTTAGTCAGTCAGTCAGCCAGTCAGTCAGTCAATCAATCAGTCAGACAGTCAGATAGACTGTCAATTAATCAGTCAGTAGCCAGTCATACTGTCAGTCAATCAGTCAGTGAGTCAATCAGACTGTCTGTCAATCAGTCAGTAGTCAATCAGACTGCCAGTCACTCAGTCATTCAGTCAGTCAGTCCGAGTGTAAGTCCCTCCTTCACAAACTCAGTCACTCGCTTACTCACTCACTCACTCACTCACTTACTCACCCACTCATGCACTCACTCACTCACTTACTCACTCTCTCACTCATTCACTCACACAACCACTCTCTCACTCACTCACTCAATCACTCACTCACTCACTCACTCACTCACTCACTCACTCACTCACTCACTCGCTCACCCACTCACTCACTCACTCACTCGCTCACTCACTCACTCATTAACTCACTCACTCACTGCACTTACTTCAGTATCTGGACGAAAAATGTTGTTCCCTTTACCCCATGACACATATTTGGAGACATCATATGGGCTATTTAGTCGTTATCGTGGCGTTCATGATTCTGATCAGTATTGTGGCCTACGTTTGGTACAGAAGACATCCCGACCGTTATCAAGTTCTGGTGTCGCCTGAGTTTTGATAACAATCTGGTAACTTTGGGAATTTCGTTTTGATTTTCGAAAAATGTCATATTTTTTAAGTACGTTGATGTATATACATAACTAAGAAATTCAATTTTTAAAATTGAACGTCAAATGGACCTTTGTAATGAACTAATACCATATCAGAATGGTGTTTTCGTAGTGGACAGAGAGTGGAACAAACTGACGGGCAATGACAGAAACCCCATGAGAAACGCGCCAGGATATGAGTATCAAGTCAGTTTTCAAACTTGGGACCGCCGGTTTTCGAGCCGGTGCCCTACGCACTAGAATAGACAGCCGACTAATCTAATAGAAGTAAAAAGTTGAAAAAAAATTTGAAGTGGTGTTTTTATGTTTCTTTATTGAGTGATTTGATAATCATAACCGTCGTGGTTATTGCATCCTGTCATATTTTTTTTTTTGATTTTAGTTTTGGTCATTATGTTTTTTTTTATTCATATTTTGTGATTCCTTTTTTAGAAATCTTTTTATCACTTCATTATGGTGCTTTTTGTACAGAAATAAACTTTTCTGAAGAAAATATTGATTGTTTTATGTGGTAAGTGGTCTGATAGACCGATTTCTGACTGACTGAATGACTGACTGATTCACTGCCTGACTCACTGACTCACTGCCAGACTCACTGACTCACTGACTGACTCCAAGAGTCACTGACGCACTAAATTATGATCAATTGACACAAAAATATAGAATTAAAAATGCAAACAACAAAAGTGTTGACTCCCCGGCCGGGAATTGAACCCGGGTCTCGCACGTGACAGGCGCGGATACTCACCACTATACTACCGAGGATGTTACATCATCTTTGGCGAACAACGGTATTATACAGGGTGTCCCAGCGAGGGGTTCACGATTTGTTTTTTGGATAACTTTTGTGTTCGTCGAGCAACATTCTTAAAATTTGATACTGTAATTACCAACACGTTGTCAATTTCTTTGCTTTTTTAAATTGAAAAATTCGTTAGCTACAGCTCATTTTACAGTTGACTGAAAAAAAGAACTCTATGCTTGCACAAACATACTCAAAAGTGACTTAATTATGATTATACGACAAGTATATTGACAAAAATGCAAGAAACAATGTGAATACAATCAATTGTCATAATTATTATTCTACTTCTAATACTAACTTCATTGTAACTCAACCCATGCACGCGCCCAAACTCAACGTTTGGTGTGGACTTTGGTCCGGCGGTTTGATCGGGCCTTTTTCTTTGAAAAAATATAACCAGTGACAAGTGAACATGCTCAATGTTTTTTTTGCTACCGGAACTCTAAGATATCGAGGAATTCGTGAATGGAACTATTGTCATGTAAGCTGACAGAGCCCCATACTGGGAACGTTCTGTGCCTGCATGGACTCACTGAATGGTTCGGACGTGGAGGAACCACGGATTGACCGGCGCGATCCCCGATTTGACCGCGCCCGATTACTGGTTTTAGATAAATCTGATGAACTCGTTCATTCTCACAACATCAACGCAGTTGAAAAACTCAAACACATTATCTCAATGGAAATGGCCAAAATTACTGCCGAATCGCGACTGAAAGCATTAATCGGCTTTTTAAGAGCGGATGCAATTACCATTCGGCCAAAACCATGAAAAAATTAGGTCAATAAAAAAACTAAAAAGTTAGGGGTAATGCATCAAATCGAATGTCCTTCAGTCCCTGAAAACCCCCAAAAACTTTTTTTTTAATCTGAGCCATATTTTTCAGAAAACGGGCGAAAAACGTACCCAAAACGTTAAAAAGGGGTTATCTTTGAGCTGAAATTCCAGCTTCGAGGTAGTCGACCTGATATCGTCGTTAGTATAGCTGAATTCTACGCCTCAAACTGTACAGGATTAGTCTTTTGAACCGAACAACCCTCACGTTTTCCGTTTGACAGAAGCCGCCAAACATTTTTCAAAAATCAAAACTGATCGATTTTCTACATCGACTGAAAACGAAGTTTGGGATAAGATATCAATGAAACGGTCAACAACCTGATATCGCCGTTTGAATATTTGGAAACTAAGCCTTGAAAATACTAACGATTCGTATTTCAAATCAGTAATATAGTGTTATTGTTCGAATAATATATGACACTTAACTTCATCCAAACGTGAAAACTGCGCGATTTTTTCCGACTTTGATGGCTGACGAACTTCGGGCAGAAAGTTTAAGGTAAATGGGTGACGTTCTGATACCGCAGTTAGAATATTTGAAATCTATGGCTAAAATAATAGCAGAATCACCCATTGTTTCGGTTTTTTTAACAATCTTTGCGGCCAAACGAACCAGAAATGTCTAGCAAGACACGAATCAAGCGGTCAGGCCACACACAGTCACACAGTCAGAAAAAGCATGCGAGGGATTAACAGGCTTTGTTTGCCTTCTCACTCATCGGTCTCGTAGTGCAGTGGTCCAGGTCGCCGACTTAATAAACCGAAGGTTCTAGGTTCGACTCCCGTACATTTTTTGCTTGATAATTTTTGAGGACAATATTGTTCCAAATAACAGTGAAATAGAAAAACAACCTTTTGAAAAATGTTAGACAGTAAAATGGTAATTGGAACAATAATTAATCGATATTAATGAATAAGATGATTTAAATATAGAAATAACTGAATAAATTATACTTCCAGATTTAAGTATAGTAATAAATGAATAAATGACAGTTCAGAAAGGAACAGTGAAACGCCGATAAACATTGTGAAGTTAGAAACCTTGGCTCCGAAGTCATGCTATGCTGTCAGCTCTTCGAAAAAAAGCGAAGGCCAAATACATGGCCAGTCAGTCGGTCGGTTAGTCAGTTAGTCAGTTAGTCGGTTAGTCAGTTAGTTAGTCAGTTAGTCGGTTACTCAGTCATCTAGTCTATCAGTCAGTTAACCAGTCATTAACTAAAAAAATCTTTCAGTCAGTCCGTCAGTCAGTTATTCAGTGAGAGATTCCCGTTTGTTTTCGCGATTTTAGTTTGATGTTTCAACAGACACTGTAGTCCCAACAAACTATAATAAACGAACACGAAAAAAATTGGTCACAAACCATTTCCGTCATAAGCATTCTAGACTAACGGTATGTCGCGGGCTCGTGCTGATTAATAAAATGCTGATTAGAGCTGAATTGAAAAATTAGAATGCTACTGTAACAATTTGAAAAACGTAACCAAAAATGTTAAACGCTATTCATACTTAAATGCTTCTGAAGCATTAGCTGACGTATAACACAGTTGGATAGGACAGAAACCACGCTTTTGCGACAGTCGCGCGACGCGTCGCCATTCACAAATTAGTATGAATAGCGCTTTACAAAGCAGGACTAAGCACATAAGACGGGGGCGTTTGCTTAAAACGACTTTATTTCCCAATGAAACCGATTTTCTACTGAAGTCCGGCGGTACTGACTGTTTGAGTTACTGACTGACTGAATGACTAACTGACTGACTGACTGACTGACTGACTGACTGACTGACTGACTGACTGACTGACTGACGTACTGACTGACTGACTGACTGACTGACTGACTGATTGACTGACTGACTGACTGACTGACTTACTGCCTGACTGCCTATCTGCCTGATTTCGCAACCGACCATTGAAAACACTGCACTGCAAATAAAAATAAATTTATTGTCAACGGGCATTTATTTGGCTTTATTTTTTTTCGAAGAGCTGACAGCATTGCATGACTTCTGAGCCAAGGTTTTTAACTTCACAATGTTTATCGGCGTTTCACTATTACTTTTGGAAATGTAATTTATTCATTTATTTCTATATTAAATCATCTTATTATTTAATATCGATTAATTATGGTTCCAATTACCATTTTACTGTCTAACATTTTTCAAAAAGTTGTTTTTCTATTTCACTGTTATTTGGAACAATATTGTCCTCAAAATTATCAAACAAAAAATGTATGGGGGTCGAACCTAGAACCTTCGGTTTACTAAGTCAGCGCCTGGACCACTACACCACGAGACCGATGAGTATGATGGCAATGTTAATCCTGTTAATCCCTCGCATGCTTTTTCTGACTGTGTGACTGTGTGTGGCCTGACCGCTTGATTCGTGTCTTGCTAGACATTTCTGGTTCGTTTGGCCGCAAAGATTGTTAAAAAACCCGAAACGATGGGTGATTCTGCTATTATTTTAGCCATAGATTTCAAATATTCTAACTGCGGTATCAGAACTTCACCCATTTACCTTAAACTTTCTGCCCGAAGTTCGTCAGCCATCAAAGTCGAAAAAAATCGCGCAGTTTTCACGTTTGGATGAAGTTAAGTGTCATATATTATTCGAACAATAACACTATATTACTGATTTGAAATACGAATCGTTAGTATTTTCAAGGCTTAGTTTCCAAATATTCAAACGGCGATATCAGGTTGTTGACCGTTTCATTGATATCTTATCCCAAACTTCGTTTTCAATCGATGTAGAAAATCGATCAGTTTTGATTTTTGAAAAATGTTTGGCGGCTTCTGTCAAACGGAAAACGTGAGGGTTGTTCGGTTCAAAAGACTAATCCTGTACAGTTTGAGGCGTAGAATCCAGCTATACTAACGACGATATCAGGTCGACTACCTCGAAGCTGGAATTTCAGCTCAAAGATAACCCCTTTTTAACGTTTTGCGTACGTTTTTCACCAATTTTTTTAAAATTAAGGCTCAAATTGAAAAGATGCTTTTTGGGGGTTTTCAGGGACTGAAGGACATTCGATTTGATGCATTACCCCTATTTTTTAGTTTTTTCGTTGACCTAACTTTTGGCTCATTTTTATCTGTTCTCGCTCTTAAACCCGTATCGATCGTTTTATTGAAAAATCTGGTAGTCAAATTGGATAAGAATTATCTCTTGCAAGGTTTCTTGCATAAATTGTCGATATATTTGTCGTATAATCACAATTAAATTTATTTTAAGTGTGTTTCCAAATGAAATTCCATTGAAAATTCGTTCAAAAATAGAGTTTTTTTTCAGTCAACTGTAACACGAGCTGCGCTGAACGAATTTTAGAATTTCAAAAAGCAAAAAAATTGCCAACGTGTTGGTAATTATATTCTTAAATTTTAAAAGTATTGCTCGATTAACACAAAAGTTATTCAAAAAACAAATCATGAACCCCTCGCTGGGACACCCTGTACACTTGTTTTGGTCATACGCGCAAAACGTAATCACTTACTCTGACAGACTGACAGAAGGACTGACTGACAGATTGACTAACCGACTGAGAGTTTGAACGACCGACTGATTGACTGACTGACTGACTGACTGACTGATTGACTCACTGACTGACTGACATAGTGACTGACTAACTGACCAACTGACTGACTGACTGACTGACTGCCAAACTGACAAATTTTCTAATGTACTGACTGACTACTGACTGACTGATAGACTGACTGAGAGACTGACTGACAGAAGGAGTGACTCACAGATTGACTAACTGACTAAGAGTTCGACCGACCGACTGATTGACTGACTGACTGACTGACGTAGTGACTGACTGACTGTCGAACCGACTGGCTGACTGACTGACTTACTAACTGTCTTACTGACTGACTCTTTAACTGACTGACTGACTGACTGACTGTGAAACTGACAAATTTTTTTATGTACTGACTGCCTACTGACTGACTGATAGACTGACTGACTGACAGACTGACTGACTAACTAAATCAGTGTCTGACTGACTGTATGACTGAATCACTGACTCACTGATTGACATACAGGATGAATTCTGAACACAAGGACAAGGCACATGAGCTTTTTCAACCCAACCACTATTTCACGGATCATTAATTATGAGCTCAACATCGAAATTGTTTGTCAACTAATCAACGCCGCTTAATTGATGCAGGGAGATGGTATTGGTGGCTTTTGTGGGATGATAACTAACCAAAAATAGCTTGTTTATTTTGTCATGACAGTGTTATGTGATGTTAATAAATCAGTCAGTCAGTCAGTCAGTCGGTCAGTCAAGTCAGTCAGTCAATCAGTCAGTCAGTCAGTCAGTCAGTCAGTTAGTCAGTCAGTCAGTCAGACCATCTTTCCATCACTCACTCAGTCGTTCCCACCTCGTTATCAATCATTTGTATTTACCTCACCTCACCTCTATAATGGAACAATAAACAATAGCCATCACCACCCCTACTTAACCTTGAGTTCCTCCGGTGTTCTGTGTGCACTGGCTGAAGAGCTAATCCTCCAAAAGAGAGGAATTTCGTTGAAGAGGATGGTTTTGAAAGTTTTCAGGCCACTTCACCTACACCTTAGAAACAAAATTTTACTTGTTGAAAATGCCAAAGAGGGGGAATTCCAGTTTGCCCACTCCTTTTCGTTTGCTAGTGCGTGCATTCAAACAATGAGTGTGCAACAATTGAGATTAGGAGGGAGTTTGCGGATTGATGAAATGGGAAATGGACTTCTTGCCAAGCAGCAGGAGGGAAAAGAGCATTCTTCAAAATGTCGTAGGAAAAAGGGAAAATCAACCATCAAAATGCCATCTACCCACTAGCGGACGAGAAGGGGTGGGAAAAGTGGAATTCCCCCCTCTTTGGCGTTTTCAAAAAGTGAAATTTGTTCCCTAAGGTGTAGGTAAAATTACCTATTTTCGGCTAATTCCCCCCTCTTTGAGGAAATTCCCCTCCCTTTGGAGAATTAGCTCGTCCGCCAGTGCTACCGACAGTTCCGCCGGTTTCGAAAAATAGACTTTTTTCCTCAAAATGTGTAGGTGAAATGCCCTGATATCTGCTGCCAACCTCCCCCCTTTTTTGAGAGACTCCCCTCCCTTTTGAAGGTTTGACTCGTCGGCCAGTGCTTGAAGTGGTCTAAAAACTATCTACCCACCCCCCCCCCTCTTCCTCATACTTTCCATAATCCCATCCTCCCATCAAACTTCACTTTACTCACAAATCACACATTATTTTATCTTTATCTAAAACACTGTTATCAAAAAAACTTCAGAATAACATGGTTTTCAGTTTTACAGTTTTTCAGTACCTTACTAAGGACTGATCTAAAGAAGGTCTGTCTGGCGTTTCTCGGCTTTCCACTATCCGCTTCGTCCTAAACCATTCCACATAATAACAGGCTTTGTTACCTCATTACCCCCTGAATTCCGTTGTACATCTCCTATGCAGTCATCACACGCCCCTCTGACTCCCTTAAGCAGGAAACGACCCTTCTGGCCAGAACAGTGCAGCACCATCACCAGTTCCTAATGAAATTTTGAGACCGGAATCTACGTATGACAGAGAGGGGAATCCTTAAAAAAAGGATGGAACTGACTCCAATTAGGTTATTTTTCCTGCACCTTAAGGACAAATATGCTTTTTGAAAAAGCCAATGAGGGGGGGAAATCCGCTTTTCCCACCCCTTCTCGTCCGCTGGTGACCCGAATGTATGTCTGCTGAACCTGCCGAGTACTGAGTGGGTCAGGCTATTGTTGGCCGAGGGCCAGCTCGACGCTGATTGGCTGAAGATGGCGTCGTTTTATAATGGGGTGGTTCACCATTCTACCCCAACCCCCCCCCTTTTCCCCCTAAATGCGCCTATAACAGATGTACCATGTGTCATTGGCGGATCCTCCAATGAATGGGGTATTTCCCCAAAGAAGGGGGTTATGCAATTATGAGGTATTTTAATTCCACCCTAATGGAAAAAAGTTTTACCTTTGAAAAATACCAAAGAGGGGAATTCCCCTGCAGTTATCTCCTCTCTCTTCCACTAATGAACCGTGGTTCCCCATGTCATGCAACATTGGGCAGACCTGGACCCTCCTAGTGGGGTAGTTGGCGGATTCCTTGAGAAAACGAAATGTCCCTCTTTTGGGGAATTTCACGGTTTTTTCTCAAACATAAGTTTGTTGATCTCATAAAAAAATCTCATGTACTCCATCTTTTTTGAGGGATTACACCCTCGTGGAGGATTATCTCATCCGCCAGTGGGCGGGGCCTGGGCTTGCAACACCCCCCCCCCCCCCGTTTTCCAATTCCATTCCTGAATCCACAATAAAGGCGTACAATGCTCTTCACCTTTCGTAATTATGTAGTGGTATATGCCTGTTGGGTGCTTAGAGCCGTGGTGTAGAATGGTATATGGTTCACCTGGTTTCAGGGTTAGGTTTATTGTTAAGTTTCCTCAAGGTTTCTTCATTTAGTGGTATTTTGCTTCTCATATTTATCTTTAACTCTCCCGTTTGAACCATAAAGAGGCATATGTCTGTTAGGTGCTTAGTGCCGTGGCAAGGATGTACCTGATTTCAGAAAAAAACATGGTTTGGTGGGGGACCGAGAAGTTTCACCCCGGGGAACTTTCATCCCGAGATTTTGAGGGCTTTTCACCCCGCGGGAAAAGGGGGTTTTCGCGGGGTGAAAAGACCTAAAAAACGCGGGGTGAAAGTTCCCCGGGGTGAAACTACACGGACTCGTTTGGTGGGTGAATCGTATTTTTTTGTTTACGGGTATTTCGTTTCCTGTATTTATTTTGGTTTCTACCTCTGGCCCTGTTGATTGATTCCTGCCAAAGCATCGGCATGTATACCTGGCTTTCGAATGGTTGCTTCTTAATCAATTGAGAAACGGAATCCTTCGTTGTCTTGGTTAACATTCATAACAACATCAAATACAACGATTATTGTTTTGCTTCCGTTTTATGGATCACATGTTCGGTAAATTTTTTACTGATTAGAATAATATGACACATTAGCGGAAGAACGGGGAAAAAGTGGAATTTCCTACTCTTTGACTGTTCCACAAAGTAGAGTTTTTTTTCAAGTGATATGTAAAATGGCCTCCGAACTATCAGTTCTCCCTTCTTTGACAAAATCACCATCTTTTTAGGGATAGACTCGTCTCGTTCACCAGTGTCATGAAGGAAAATTACTGAATCATGAATCCAACATCGAAGTAATTCGACCCTGACACCTTTCAAGGGTTCGATCGTCCTGCGATGTCTTCATGTTCACTTCTGATCACTAATTATCTTATCCTTCTAATTATCGAAGCCACCCTTTCCGGTAGTTGGTAATTCGGTCAGGGTCAATCCAATTAAGACCGTTTTCATCCTGTCCCCTACCACCCACATAAAAGGTGAATCTCGTTTAGATCATTTATCGATTTTTCCCCATTCTTTATCAATATATGTAATTCATTTATGAAACTTTTGGTATATTTTATTTCATAGTGGTCAGTGCACTCCTACACTGGCAGACGAGCAAAACCTCCAAAGGGAGGTGAATTTTCTCCAAAGAGGACAGAATCAGCAGAAATTAGGCCATTCTACCTACACCTTGAGGAACAAACTATGCTTTTTTTTACCCCAAAGAGAGGGACATTCCACTTTTCCCTCCTCTTCTTGCCTGCTAGTGCGCTCGTAATAACTCCGGACTAACAAAAAAACACGGATGGACTATATTTATTCATGTCAACAGTGTTCAACTGTTTCAAATGATTCATTTCTGGTGGGTTGGTTCAGCAGGGAGAAATAAAAACTGGAGCCCCCTCTAAAAAACAGGAATTCGCTGTGAATTAATGAGCATGTACCACTGCATGTTGACAGGCCAAATGTTGTTGTTGTTGTTGTTGTTACAGTTGTTGTTGTTGTTGTTGTTGTTGTTAATGTTTTTGTTGTTGTTGTTGTTGATGTTGTTGTTGTTGTTATTAATTGCTATTGACGTTGTTGCAATTAGATATGTATAAGTCATCGAAATTGTGTTTTTTCGAATGATGATGTCTTCTGTTGAGCGGTGTCTTCTGTTAAGCGTATATAAAAACTCAATCAAACAATGGTATTTATTTATCGCTTACTGTGTATTTGAAAATGTTTTTTTTTCAATAAAATCCAACCGGGGTTTTCATGACTTATATTTCAGAGCTCTGTTATTGTTGGTGTCCTGTTGCTGTGATGGTTATTTTTATTTCATTATGAACATCCTCCCTCACTCATTCACTCACTCACTCACTCACTCACTCACTCACTCACTCACTCACTCACTCACTCCATCGTGCTCTTAGTCATCCGTCTCAGAAAGAAACCGATCCAAGAAACCCCATTTTATGATGGAACGAGCAAAAGTTTTACAACAAGAAAAACACCGCCAGTTCGGTTCCATCCATCAATGGAATGTCCCGACTTTCGGGCCGCTTGTAAAAACATTCCCCGCATTATCGTAAACTTTCGTTATTCACACGTCTGTTGTTGTCAGGCACTGGCGGACGAGGAGAGTGGAATGGAATGTGGAATTCCCTCTCTTTGGCGTTTTCAAAAAGTAGGATTTTTTCCCAAAGATGAAGATAAAATGGCCTGAAAACTGCCTATTCCCCCCTATTTGACCGAATTCCCCTCCCTTTGGAGGATTAGCTCGTCCACCAGTGTTGGCAGGCCGGAACAGCAGAGTTAGACACTTAATCACAATGCAGTGAAATAACGGTCACCCTGTGTACATTTAGTTCAAAATGAATTACTGTTCCTCGAATGATGTTTCAGTTATGACTTTTTTGATAACTTTGGGCTTACAGGGTTTCATAAAGTATTATCTCAGAATGTTTTCTGAATCACTCTCAGTTACTTTCCACGGGTTACGGTAAGGCTAGAGCGTTTGTGAAGTATTAATGGGACATGGTTTTCGAAGACTATACTTCTGTTTGTATTTCAATCTTAGTTATAGCAGTCAGTTGATCAGTCAGTGTGTCCATCGATCTGTCAGTCTGTCAATCGATCAGTCAGTCTGTCAATCAATCAGTCAACGTTGAAACGCCATTCCAAGAACAGATGTTCTTGGCCGGTATTAATAATTCATCACGGCTTTTCCACAACCACACCGGATGTGAAACCAATTGTAATTGTCTGTTTCTGTTACATGTCTGGTTGGGTATGTACATATAATCAACCATTTATTAAATTGCCACCCCCTTTGAGGGTGTGTTTTTCTATGCATTGACATTATTTAATGACTCAAAAGCTTCATATCAAACAGCCATTAGGAAAACAATTAAATAGGTGGGGGATGGTTCAATAGAGGAATTGTCTTTTTCTGAGAGTTTTACCTGAAAAATAATAACACGGGGGGCTATACTTTGAAAAGGCCAAAAAGACGTTCAAACCCCTAATCCCGGTTTGAGTTTATGGTTTGGTTACATTTGAGAATATGGTTACAAACTCGTTACTTCATTATGAATTTGCCAGGATTTGGTTTTGGCACAAAAATTCAAAAAGCCCAACCAAACAGTCAACCCGCAAAACGAACAGTTGCTCTACAGAGGAAAATGCCATTAATTAAGTGGGAATCATTTCCTGTGGAACCCGCATTTTGCGGCAAAGCGCCAATGATTTATGGTATGGGCCGTGTCTTGATGTGGGAATGAGAGAATCCGAATCGATTCAGTCACTAGCGGACGAGAAGGGGTGGGAAAAGTGGAATTCCCCCCTCTTTGGCATTTTCAAAAAGTAGAATTTGTTCCCTAATGTGTAGGTAAAATGACCTGAAAACTGTCAATTCCCCCCCTCTTTGACGAAATTCCCCTCCCTTTGGGGGTTTAGCTCGTCCGCCAGTGGATTCAGTATTTCTGTGGTATAGTTCATCGAGGGTTTTTCGTTATTCAGAAACGATCTTGGTGCACGTGGATTGCAAAGCTGACTTGAAAGTTGTTGTTGTTGTTGTTCTTACTGTTACTGTTGTTGTTGTTGTTGTTGTTGTTGTTGTTGTTGTTGTTGTTGTTGTTGTTGTTGTTGTTGTTGTTGTTGTTGTTGTTGTTGTAGTTGTTGTTGTTGTTGTTGTTGTAGCTGTTGTTGCTGTTGTTGTTCTTGTTGTTGTTGCTGTTGTTGTTGTTGTTGCTGTTTTTACTGTTGTCGTAGTTGTTGTTGTACAAATGCAACCGCGCGGGAGCCAGCACAAATCTCATTTCCTTCCGCGGGACCAAAATTGGCCACCAAAACGGTGATTGCCTGCAAACCAAACTTTCACCGTAAACGGGAACAATTGAATAAGCATGGTGCCGGCGTCCATCTGTGCGTGCGTGCAGTGAGTGAGTGAGTGAGTGAGTGAGTGAGTGAGTGAGTGATGGAGGTATGTAGTGAGTGCGTGCAGTGAGTGAGTGAGAGAGTGAGTGATGGATGCGGTGAGTGAGTGAGTGAGAGAGAGAGTGAGTGAGTGATGGAGGCAGTGAGTGAGTGAGTGAGTGAGTGAGTCATGGAGCGATTGAGTGAGTGAGTGAGTGAGTGAGTGATGGAGGTACATAGTGAGTGAGTGAGTGAGTGAGTGAGAGAGTGAGTGAGTGCGATGGAGGTAGTGAGTGAGTGAGTGAAGTGAGTGAGTGAAGTGAGTGAGTGATGGAGGTAGTGAGTGAGTGAGTGATGGAAGTACATAGTGAGTGAGTGAGTGAGTCATGGAGCGATTGAGGGAGTGAGTGAGTAAGTTAGTGAGTAAATTTTTCAGTTTAGTCAGTGTCTGAGTGAGTGAGTTGGTGACTGAGTTGATGAGGCAGTTTGTGAGTGAGTGATAGAGCGAGTGAGTGAGAGAGTAAGTGAGTTGACCAGGTTTTCGATTTCATTTTGTCAATCAGTTTGTCAGTCACTCATCACAATCATTCAGTCAGTCGTTCCAACAATAGTTTCGTCAGTCATTCAAAATAGTAAGTCACTCTGTCATTAACATAATCGTTCATCCAATCATTCTCTTATTCTACTCTACATACATAGAAGATGTTGCGACTTGCCAGTCATGTAAATCTCGGATAATTTTTTTTTAAACATACTGTACATTTATGTGTCCATATGTTCATGTATGTATGTAAATGTACATACAGGACATTTTGTTGCACACACTGGCGGACGAGCTAAATCCCCAAAGAGCGGGGAATTTCGTCAAACAGCGTGGAATCGGCAGTTTCATGATTATTCTACCTACACCTTAGAGAACAAATTATACTTTCTGAAAATACCAAAGAGGAGGGAATTCCACTCTTCCCACCCTTCTCGTCCGCTAGTGCGTACATATTGTTGCCCAGGATGGGTACCGATGGTACTGGTACATATGTACATGGTAATTTGGAATTCCGCTCGTGGTTCGCGCTCTGTTCTGGAATCTGTGGCACAGTCTGATACATTCCATGGATATGGTACAGTATGTATGTACATATGCCATCCATGGTATTCGTGTGCCACGAATCTCTTCCGTATGTATGGTATGGTTTGTTTCCGACCCTGATGGTGTATGCGAAAGGATGTGCCAATGTGTGGAAACAATGTGGCTGTGGTATGTATCCCGGTCCCGGATCACAGGGCAGTGAAGGAAGAGTCAGTCAGTCAGGCAGTGAAGGAAGAGTCAGTCAGTCAGTCGGTCAGTCAGTCAATCAGTCAGTTAGTCGGTCAGTTAGTCAGTCAGCCGGACAGTCAGTCATAGGCAGGCAATCAGTCAGTCAGTCAGTCGGTTAATCAGTCAGTCAGTCAATCAACAGTCAGTACCTCAGTCATATGGTAACATAGTGACTTACCATGTGCCCGAATCTGTGGTATGTATGGTTCATTAATGTACGTGCATGGTTTGTTACCGGTTCGCCTGGAACTCAGCAACGCATGAGTCGGAACGGTGAAACAGTGTCTCATGATTGTGATCGTCACAATTCATTAAAATCTCTCCGTATTGATTGGTTATGATGATGATGATGATGCATTTCTTTGTCTCTGATTTGTCAATAATGAACTAATGGTAACTCATAAGTCATGATTGATCAAATGCCAGAGTAATCACAATGCCATGTAAGCCTCATCAAAATGGGATTTGACTTACATGTAGGATGCACGATTCTGGCATTAATGCACCCTAATTTGTCATCGAAATGGGACAATTTTGGAATTATGAAGCTTTATGCTTATCCTGTTAAAGCTTTTTAAGCGGGTATTAACAGTTAAGCGCTTCTTTCGGATTCCATTTGTCAAACATAGAAACCGAAGGATTCATATGTACGTCAACCCACTGGCGAGCGAGCTAGTCTTCCGAAAGAAGGGAAATTTGGTCAAAGAGGGGGAATTCACAGTTATTACAGAGGCAATTTTAACTATGCCTTAGGGAGCAAATTCAACTTTTCAAAATCACCAAAGAGGGGGGAATTCCACTTTTCCCACCCCTTCTCGTCCTCCAGTGAGTCAACCAAAAAAACGCTGTCTCGAACTTCTGATTCTTCTGTATTGTATCTCTTCCTTGTCTATAAACTCGCTCATATGTAAATATCGTTCAATGGTATTGTTAATCTCGCAACAGATCGTCCACTAGCGGACTAGAAAGGGAGGGAAAAGTGGAATTCCCCCCTCTTTGGCGGTTTCAAAAAGTTAAGTTTGTTCCATATGGTGTAGGTTAAAGGACCTTATGTCAGACAGTTTCTCCCTCTTTGGGAAAATTCCCCTTCCTTTGGAGGTTTTGCTCGTTCACCAGTGATAACGTCTACATGTTCATCCATAATTCTCGGTTCATATCTTTCTTTCTTTATTGCTTTTTAGATCCCATTATCTTGGTGTCTCATTGTCTCCACGTCTGTTGGCGGGTCCTCAAAGACTTTTTAAACCAGCCCTCCCCCCTTGTCGCCCCCAATCCACATATTCCCCCATATATACCCACTTTACATTAACACAATACAACACCCTTGGTATTCAGAATGGTAAATATCCTATCATAAAAAACCCTATGGTCAGCAGACAAGTATGTATGTATCAAGGGACGGCCGCTAGGCCGTTCCCTTAATATGGTTCGATTAAGATAAGCTTTTTTGCGAGTATCTCGATCTAGCCTCATCGTATCAACTTCTAGTTTGTTTCATCGGTTTTCTTGTCCGATTCTACATCTGTTTGGCTATTTTTAACCCGATAGGGATGCATTTTCATTTTTCAGGTCCAAAAATGATGAAAATGCGATTTTCCGTTTTTTTTTTCTCCAACCAAAACGGTGTCAGCAAGTTGGGCCGAACCGATAAAGCTGAAAATTGGTACATAGGTCAAACTCACGCCCAGGACACGATTTCCTGAGTGTCCCGCAGATCGGATGAAGCTTTCCACCATTTTTAGGGGATTTTATGAAAAAAATGTCAAAAATCGCAGGCAAAATGGAGAAAGAATTGTTGTATGAGCGATAGGGTGATCCGATCAAACTAATATTTAAACCGGACGTGTATCACACATGTCGAAGTACGTTCCGCTAATTAATTTATCATTCTACGCGAAAACACAAAAAAGCGCAGCGGGTCTATGAGGAAAAAATTTTAACCAAATTTTCACAAATGCTCAAATACTCGTGTTGAGGTCATTGAATCGTTATGAAAAAATGCCTATCATATGCGGAATCAAATTTCAATATGACCTCTGTCCGACACATTTTCCGATAAAATCATCGTACTTTGACAAAAACTTAAAGAAACTGATTTAGAAAGATTCAAAGTTTTTGACGATTTTTGCTCCTTCGAAAACCAGATTATCTCAAGATGTAAAGCCTTGAGACCCATTGTAATATCTGAATATCTGGAATGACTGAAGCTGTATCGAACACAGAAAAGATGAGTCCCTGCTTATTTTCAAAAAAAAATTATGAGCCGCCAAAAACCGGTGAAAATTCAAGTTCACTTGTTCACGCTGTTTCAGCCACATTGGATTCCAAAATTTTCACTTATACAGACACCGGAAAAACTTAATTTTTACAGGAGGTCTAGAGGAATTACAGTTCTAAAAAACTAGGATTTTAAAACTTGATCAGTACCTTTAAACAAATTTTTATGATCCGTCAAAATGCACAGAAATGAAGAAAAATGTGTGAAATTTTTTTTCAAAGTAATTTTTTTCTTCTTTTTTTAGACGTGTACCAACATCAATAAAACACCTCAAAACCTTATTATAAGTGTTCTGGAAGTAAGGAAAAAATTCAAGAGTCACTCGGTACATAGCGTCCGCTGTTAAGTACAGCTCGGCGCTAACCTAATCATAGTCAAGTTTGGAAGCTATTTTCACACTAGATATAATGACAAATTTACTATTTGAAACTAGGTTTGATGTAGCAAATCAACTTGCAAAATATTTTTCGTCAAGGTATTCAAGTGGATAGTGGGTTTGCAAGTTAAACGGGTGGTGCTGGGTTCAATACCCCTGAAATCTAAAACAACAAAAATGTTAATTTGTTTTATTTATGACATTATATACTTCTGCCGAACTTCAACTGTCTATTTTAGATATATTAAAGCAGCTTTTAACTCACTAAATTACTAATTCAGGGACTTCTTTTCATCATTATGTCAATTATGTAAAGACTCTTTTTACAAGGGAAAATTAAAGGGGTCTAGCAAATATTCACAAATATTATTGTAATTCAATATTCGAAAACCCAAAGTTATAAAAGAGCTGAAGTTCATGCATCTTATGGAAAACTTTCAACTCATAAAGCATTTTTTTACATTAGCACATTTATGTATTTAGTCTACAAACTGTACATGTGATTTGTTCACACATAAAAAAGTTATAGACAAGCAACTAAAAATGCCCTGAAGGCATGGGGAGTAACGAATATGGTTCGATCCTGGCTAGTCCAATCGTGAAAAAGTATGAGACAAGAAATTTTATTCTCATATTTTAAATAGTCTGATCGTGAAAAAGCAGGAAACAAGATTTGCGATGAATCACGAAAAAAAGTGTGTACTTCATTAAGTCAAGAATCAAACCAAATTAAACGAAACATATTTGGGACTTTTCACGATTGTTGTGGTAAGATTTATCTTTATTCAAAATGCTGGTATTCAATTTTAAAACATGCGTACGTTATAAAAAAATCCTAGCATTAATGGATGAAAATGAAATAAAGTTTCGTGGCAGACTTGTCAAACAAACGGAAGTAAAATGACCCATGCTCACAACGAGCTAGACGAAATAAAGAGGATTTGATTTTCACCGAAAAGTCCCAAATATGTTTCGGGTAATTTGGTTTGATTATTGACTTAATGAAGTACACACTTTTTTCGTGATTCATCGCAAATCTTGTTTCCTGCTTTTTCACGATCAGACTATTTAAAATATGAGAATAAAATTTCTTGTCTCATACTTTTTCACGATTGGACTAGCCAGGATCGAACCATATTCGTTACTCCCCATGCCTTCAGGGCATTTTTAGTTGCTTGTGTACATATATGTACATACATACCGAGAGTCGATCCTCCATAGAGACGGGAAAATTCTTCTTCCAAGATGTTCAATGGTTGAATCTTAGTTACTTGAATTCCTTCTTTTTCTCAAAACCACCGAAGCGTTAGCCACGATTTAAGGAAATCTCTTGCTCTACCATCTTTCTCGTTTACCAGTAACCAGGGCTGGGGGACTTAATTAAAAGTACCAGGGCTAAAAGTCCCGGGAATTAAGTACCTCATTAAGTGGCACTTGAAAAAACGGGAAATTTTTTAAGTGCCACTTATTGTTTGTAAAACTTTTCTTTTAGTATCAGAATTTATTTTGTAACTATGTAAAATACTATGGATTTCTTAGTGATAAATTGACAGAATCCAAAATTCTTTACTTTTAGCCAATTTTAGACGACCTACGACCTTAGCCGTAGAGAAATTAATAAGCACGAAAATAATTTCTTGGTACTAAATTCAAATTCTGGAATTCAGTGCCACTTAATTTTCAGGCGACAAATTCAAAAGTGGCACTTTTAAAATGGAAAAAAAAATTAAGTGGCATCTAAAAAGTACTTTTAAATTAAGTCCCCCAGCCCTGCCAGTAACACAATGCAACGCCCTTACGAAAAGTAATTATCCTATCATAAAAAGCCCTGTGTTCAGCAGACAAACCAAGTCTCTGAGTGACCGAACAGCCAAAAAATATTCGCGACATTGATATTGAATGTTTCACTGCGGTTTTACTAAAAAAATCTCTTTTTACGTGACTGTCGTGATTTGTCCATGAAAAAAAACAAAGGAAAGGGCCCTCGGTCTTTACCCCTGAAGCACTATTGTCTGTCAGACAGTCAGTCACTCAGTCAGTCACTCACTCAGTCAGTCAGTCAGTCAGTCATCAACTCTCCCATTACGCGTACACTATGCCTCAACACATTACAATGCATTACCTCATATCCCCTTATGATGTAGGCTTATGTCACGCGGAGCATTATTATGCTGGTTAAAGCATTATAAGAGTCCATACACCAGAGTTATCTTGATCATTTAGATCTATCTGCGTGTTTTGACAAGTCGTATTTTTTTATTATTATTCTCCTTCCAAGATACGACCAAACGGACTAGATCATTAACGGACGGGAAGGGTGGGAAAAGTGAAATTCTCCTTCTTTGGGGTTTTCTAAAAGTATAATTTGTTCCCATTGGTGTAGGTAAAATAGCCTGGAAACTGACCATTCCCCACTCTTTGACAACTTTCCCCTCCCTTTAGAGGATTAGCTCGTCCGCCAATGCTTATTCGTATTTGAATGAGTCTTGCAACGAAAAGACGTACTGTAATGTTTTTCTTTAATTGTCTAGTAAAAATTTTGACGTTTTCATTGCTGATAATATGTAGACTTGTTTATTGTTGTTGTTGTTGTTGTTGTTGTTGTTGTTGTTGTTGTTGTTGTTGTTGTAGTTTTTGTTGTTGTTGCATTCACACCCTGCGTACATCGCGTGATCATACCTCATTATACCACCGTTAAGGTTCCGGTTGGGTTCGGGATGTTACCGTGGTACGCATTGTCAGTCGGACGAATCCAACGTCCAAAAGGAGGGAATCTCCCCAAAGAAGGGGAATGAGCAAAATTTTATCATTTTACCTACACCTTAGGGAGCAAATTCAGCTTTTGAATTCCCATAGAGGGGGGAATTCCACTCACTCGTCCACCAGTGGTCAGTGGTGAGGATTCCCGGATTATCTTCAATTCTGTGAAAGAAATCTGTAAAATTTTATTTTTAGTTGCTTTCTTCAAAATTTGTCTGTTCATCACTGATGATAAGTCAGTCACTCAGTCAGCATATCTTATAGTCTGTCAGTCAGTCAGACAGACAGTCAGCCCGTGTCGGTGTCAGTCACCAAGTCTTTCATTCAGTCAGTCAGTCAGTCTAACCACGAACGTCCCAACCAACATACATGATACATTGTGGAACCTCATTTGGATCGGCGGCTTGTTGGAATGCCATGGCGGAAGAAGCCAATCCTCAGATTGGTGGGGATTTTTCCTAAAGACAGAGTAACTCTACAGTGTTTGACTCGTTTCCCTTACACATTGAGAAGCATTTCCCCATTTTTGGAACTGCCAACGAACGGGGATTTCCACATTTCATCGTCCTTCTCTTCCGCTAGTGTTAGAGCCTCGTCTGGGCTGACCGTCGGGCTAATAACACTAGTCAGCGGTGCATACCGTAACCCGTGGTACATATGCCTTCAGTGTCAGCGCGATTCATCCGAAGAATGGACCATTCAACCATATCCATAAACTCATTCCTCAATCCATCGATCCATCCATCCATCAATCCATCCATCCATCCACTCACTAAAAAAATCTTCATTTCAGTAAATCCACCACACCGTGTCAACAACACCGACACCCAATCACAACACAACTAATAAAAAAGAAACTAAATTCAAATTTTCAAGTTTCGCGCCCATTTCTCATCTGACCAATCACCATGAGCCAAGCCGATATCCCCATGGAGCAGGTGCCGCTGAAGTCCGATACTGACAAGCCGGCCACCGACGCCGATAACAACGAAAGTAGGCACGATTCCTACTTTGTAGGTGCGCACCACTCTATCTATGCATACCTATCTATTAACCTACCCGCTAACCTACTTACCTACTAAGCCTAACAGTCTGCTCTAGACATGTGTGAACTAACGTTATATGAAACATTTTTCAAGAAGGACTCCAATGATTTTTTCAAGTATTTCTTTCAGTCAGCCAGGCTGAACCTAAATGTGTAGGTTTGACATGTACCTAGGTTTGCAGGTTTGACAAGTACTGTATGTAGGTTTGACATGTAACTAGGTTTGTAGGTTTGACATGTAGGTTTGTAGGTTCGACATAGAGGTTTGTAGGTTTGCTTACA
>OZ038444.1:28504162-28506662 GCA_964036265.1 Daptonema setosum
TCCTCAAACATCTGGGCCTGCGTCCCGTTCGGCCGGGCGCTCACTATTCCCGCTATCTGGATTGCCAAGGTGAGTGCAGTGAGTGAGTGAGTGAGTGAGTGAGTGAGTGAGTGAGTGAGTGCGGTGAGTGAGTGTGGTGAGTAAGTGAGTGCGGTGAGTTAATGAGTGAGTGCGGTGAGTGAGTGCGGTGAGTGACTGAGTGAGTGACTGAGTGAGTGAGTGAGTTAGTAGGTGAGTGGTGAGTAACTGACTGACTGACTGACTGACTGACTGACTTCAGGCCTGGAACTTCTTTATCCGCTCGTTCTTCGACCCGATCTTCCGTTCATGCGGTCTGTGCTGTGCATCAGTCAATGTACGACAATATGGCATCAGCAACGACCATACAGTGGAGATGGCTTGAGTGGTTGGTTGACTGACTGACTGACTGACTGACTGACTTACTGAGTGACTGACTTAGCGAGTGGCTGACTGACTGTCTGACTGATAGATAGTCAATGTACGATCATGCCGTAGAGATGGATTGATTGGTTGAAGGACTGATTGACTGATTGACTGACTGATTGACTGACTGCTTGACTGACTGACTGACTGACAGATCTACTTTTGCAGGTCTCCATTACGCAACGCCAAATGTCGTAGCTCACTGTTATCTGGCTTTATAAATGATATGATCATTATTATGGGACGGGAAAAGTTTATTAACTCGACAAAATGTTATTCATGCAATTCATGCGAAAAACACTAATTTGGAAAAAGAAAATTAACATTTCCAATCCCAAAATGACTGTAATTTATTGGACAATATATCTAATCTTGGTCTTATAGATGCGTTTCCATGAATTCTTGAAACATCGGTTTCCCTGAGTACATATGTAGGCTTAGGCTTAGGCTAAAGACTCAATGATTTAGGTAATTTTTTTTCATTTGAATGGGTTGTTGAAATTGTTGTTGGCAGTTGGTTTTCTTCGTCGGCAAAACAGAGAGTCAGCAAATCTAAGTAAAAATTTTCATGGAAACACTATTTATTCGACTATCCTACCATCAAAATGTTGTTTAGAGAAGACAATTTTTTTGGGGCAACTCTGTTAAACGACATTATGGTGATACTTACGATTTTGTTGCATTTATTGTTATCTTGGTTCCATTAAAGCATCGGCAATTGTTTGATTGACTGAGTTTGAAGGCCCGCCAGTTTTCAGAGATGAAAAATACTGCAAAGTAATAAAAAAATTACAGAAAATTAATATTTGATTTGATTCTAGTTTCATATAAAGAATAAATGGCGCCAATTCAAATTCGGACCTTCATTCAATGCAGAGTGCTTCATTATATCCAAATCGCACCATTTTATGTGCAATCGGGCGTGTGCTACCCCGAACTGAATAAGTGAGCCTTTTCTGTTCTCAATTTGAGGACTTAATGAAATTTTATCTCAGATTAATTTTTTCTCATTTTTTAAGATAATTGGGAAGAACTTGAAATGGCTCACACATCGGCTTTTGTCTGCTATATTCTTTAGCCAACAATCCATATCTGGGTGCTTATTGCGCATTTAATTATAATTTTTCCTTTAATGTAATTTTACATTTTTCCTCGTTCTCAAACTGCCCCCCACGCTTCATGTAGAAAATCCAAGTGATATATCGAATATATAATTGTGTGTATTATTGGATGGTGAGTCGTAAAAAAGTTACGTAAAAACTTTTTCTTTTTAGTTTTCGAATATGTTGTGAAAAAAACACATTCCAATCCATTTTCTCGACTCATCATCATCGATTGCATGAAATGGATGGAATTACGGAAAATTTTGCGATTTTTCAAAATTGCCACAATTTTCCGCATTTCAACCAAACATATTTAAAAATCGGGGGAAAATTCCGGTTTCTGGCTCTAGGATTAGGATGCTTGGGTATGGCTCATGTTTTTTTACTAGTTTTCGTTGTTTTGATCATGGACTAAGTCAGTCGGATGATGATGTACGGATTGACTGACTGACTGAATTACAGAAAAATATAAGTCTTTTCTCCTTGATTAATACAGTTCGCGTTTTTCAATCTGTTCGCAAACATGTCAGTCAGTTAGCCAACGAGTCTGTCAATCAGTCAGTCAGTCTGTCAGTCATTCAGTCGGTCAGTTATGTAGTCCACTTATAGCTCGTCAAGTCTGTAACTTCACGGAGGAATTCTTATCTCGTTTGTTGTAGAAATAAATGCCGATTATTATATTTCGAAAACATTTTTTGAAATGTATTCCGACATTCTCTCAAAAAACCTCTGACCCGGGCATTCTGTGCAATATTATTATACAGTCAATCACACAGCTACCATTTGTAATTTCGATCATAATTTTATAAATCTTCTTTGTCGAAATGTAATTTTTTCCACACATATTCCTGTTTTTACACTAAATATTTTTTTGGTCATTTTATCATACGCACACTGGTTCTCTGTATCACCCTGCTCTGTTCTGAACTACATCAATGAAAAAATTCTGAAAA
>OZ038444.1:28509162-28519162 GCA_964036265.1 Daptonema setosum
TAGAGCAATGCATCAGGATCTGTATCTCAAGTCAGGGTGCGAACCGAAGACCCCCAATTGCTGCGGCTTGCGCTCTACACCGTCCCATTGTCACCTCTGGAAGATTCTGGCGAGCACCATCCTGGATTAGATTACTCGGTATGATCTTACTCCGAACGAAACAATCCAACAACTAAAAAATATAGGAAAACGCGGCATGTCTGTGATACCTTTTCGTGGTCTAGTCTGGCGCATGAGGCGCCAGGCTCGGAAACTGGTGGTGATATGTTCGAAACCTGACTTAAGACAGTTATCTTGATGAGTTGGACTGGGGATTCCGTCAATGGCCGTCTGTTTTGCAACCTCTCTGTCCGCGACGAAATTACCGTTCTGCCGTGGGCTGTTGAGCTGGTGTGTTCTGTTGACTTCAACTATGATGAAGTCTCAGTTACAAAAATACCGTACAGACCAAAGAAAACCCGCTTGCTGAAGCTGTGTAGATACATACTTGTCATAGTTTCGGCGATTTTGTCACCTCTTTTTGTCCTCCACTGTACCTTTCGTGTTGAAAGTGGTATACCCCGGGTTGAAGGTTGGTACTACCTGGGTTTCGATGTATCGTTCCACCGAATGGACATCAAGCTTCAGCATCTCATCCATCATTAGCGTATATGTTTCAGCCTCTTTTCCGATAGCCGAAAACCAGGCGGAGCTTTCCGCAATCAATGGATAGACTCCATCTCCATGGACCGGAGTATTATTCTAGAGAATTCTATTCAATTGTTTTTTTTTATTTGCAGTTTTAATTGTTGACTAGGGTAAACCCGTTGCAGGGCAACGGACGATCAAGTTAAAAATAATGACCATTTCCTGCACTTAAGCCGATGAAATATATTTTTCGTATACCATTAAAATTGTTGGTCGGTTGTGTTATCCGACCCGTTGGTTGTTCAAACTTTTGCCTAGAGTTTAGTATATTTACAGAATTACTGTTACAAAAACCCGTCAAAAAGTTAGAGCAACCCGTAAAGGTTTTCAAACTCAATACAGGTTCTTTTATTCATAAATTTCACTGATTACACGATATGGGGTTATCTATAACTCACAATATCAACCCGTTAAACTTACCCGACTTTTTTAAATCTAACTTTATACCCACTCAGTATAATTACAGGGTAACAGTATTTAAAAAAACGTGGAAAATAGTCGAAAGTACAACCCGTGGAGTTTATTAATTTGTTTATGATCCATGAAATATCATTTTTAAGCCCTGCATCATAAAAACTGGTCCTTTTATTATTTCATGAAACGACCCGATAATTTGTAGTGAACATTAGATGAAAAAACTTCACCCGACCACCTGAAAACAAAACTTTAGGCTTTAGAATTTAACAAAAATATTTTATTTGAAAAAGACTGACTACGTTTAACAGTTTAGCGAGTGAAAAATTCATGACGAAAGGTGTTGATGATTCCGTTAATCATTGAAAAAGAATTTTTAATCCAACATTAAAACAGAAACATTGAAACATGTGGCATACAATTACGGTAAGTTCAGTTAAGGTCAATGATAGAATATTTCCAGTTCAGTGAATTCAGGAAATCTCCTTTGAGGGTGTTGATGACAATATCAACTCAACTTTTATGAGAGAAGGTGATGATGATTATAAATTTTCTGATTCTGCATGAAAATGACATAAGAGTTGTTTTGCGTTTCACTTCTGATATTTATATCGAATCGCTTGCGGACATCGGGACATTGGAGTTTTAATATATAAGATATAGCCTATTTTTGTATCGCAAGCGCATTGACTTACGCAATTGGTTAGTGAAAAAATTTCACCTGCGCCAGAGGCAAGTTTCCAAACCGCAATAATTTTCCTATAATTTTTTCTAAACACGTATACTAAGGTAGGTGAACCTCTGAAATACAACCGCTGTGCGGGCCTAATGCGCTTGACCTCGCTCCGCTCGGTCAACCCAGCCTCACGATAGGTAAATGGTGGTTAACGAACGGAAAACTTCATATAGACGCTCAATAATGTTTTTATATCGATTTAAACTGTAGGCTGTACGATATTCATAGTTAATTCCGAATATCTACTGCTCGGAAGTATCATACACATCCTACGATAACAGAATTCTCTCCTGAAACCCGTTGGAAATGTGTACATCGGTTATTCTGTAGAAGATTAAAACGTCAATTGTCAGACCGCTGGCAATGACTCTTAATATCTAGTTCGATTGCATCGAAGATCAAAACTTTAAATGTCTTAATTCAGAAAATATTGCCTAATCTACAGCTCGATTGTCTTGAAGGTTATCACAATAAATCATGACAATACTCATCAATTTTAAGCTCCTTGCACACCAGCCAGCATATTTGGAAACTGTACCGGTTTTTTGTCAAAATCCCAAATTCGACTTTTTCATTTTGAATTCACGGAGAGGCTAAATTAGGCTATCCCCTTCACTAACGTACAGTCTATGTTCGGAACTAAGCCTAAGCCGTACAAACAATCAAATGGTTTTTAGCTTTCGTTGGGTCATACGAATTTTGACAAAAAACCGGTACAGTTTACAAATATGCCACCAGCCAACCTTGCCGATGTAGGAATTTTCCCCCATGGTATTGTATCCGACCATGGCTACATGTCCCTGCCTCCAGTACTTGTGTTTACCCAAAACGAACATCATTTCGAGTTTCTGCCATTGCTTTTGAGCCTCGTTCAAACGTGACAGCAACTGAGAAAAGTGATCAATTCAGTGATTTCCGCTAATGATAAGGCAAAATTTAATGAAACACTTGTTATTAATATTAAGTCTGGTTCAACTTCAATATCATTCAAGTCTGTGAAAAAAGGATTTCCCGACAAATAAATGTTGTATTATGGGCAGAATAAATACGAAACAAAATAACCAATTTCAGTAGGTCGACTATGTGTTTGTTTGTTTTAGCTTCGTCCAACACCAGGAAATCGCGAGCCAGCTGACGTGACCGGGCAAAAAGATGAGATGTGCGAGTTTCTGTAAGAAAAACAACCAAAGCTCGGTGTTACAAAGCAACATTTTTCAACAAAAATCTTCGATCTTAACAAAACATTTCGACAGCATACGCACGACCGATAGTTGGCTCCCCGTGCTCATTCTCTCCGTAAGTGAAATCACTTTCGGTGAGAATTATTTTGGTCCGCATAAAATCGGTGAGCTGTGAAGCGTGTGTTTGGCATCAGCTCAACAATTGCTGATTTGAAAGCTTTCATCCAACTTTAGTTTCGATCCCAGGCAGCTCTTCGTAGAGCGATAATAAAGTGAAAGTGAAGCGAGAATAAAGACAATAATGAAGCGTAAAAAATTTTTTTAAAGTATATTAATGCCTATAAGATCGCGATATTGAAGCGGTTTTAAATCTATAATATTAAACAACCTGTATACGGCGGCTGGAGTTTCAAGCGATTTTCCTCCTGCAATAGTTTGCAAAAATTATGTAAGGATAAATACTAGTAAAAAGCCAGATTTCATTTTTTGAAGAAATATCGTAAAAACTCATTACATCGATAACGTTTCATTGTTTCAAATAACGTTTCATCGTTTTAAATAACGACCCGCATTTTCATGTTTTCGTAAATCAACGTTTTGGCGCTAAATTTTAGTTTTTCATTGAGAAAATATTATTATGGCGATCGGTAAAAACTCATTGAAAACAATCAATACGTTATCAAACGCCATAGCAAATTTATCGCAAATGCTGACTATAACAAAAGGAACTTCAAAAACTTAGCTCATAAAAATATTTTAACCGATTCTGCCAGCAATTGTAGATTCACGCTGCTGTATAGAGCAAAAGCATTCAATGGAGCACGAAACGTTCCCAGGACATCCACTTTGTGCATGGGCTTCATTGTGGCGTCACCGGTAAGCTTTGATAGTACAAATGGTAAGCAACAGTTATTATATCTATAAAATTTCAACTTATCTATATTGTTTATTTTTAACTGCAAGAGCGAGAACGCTTTTATTTAAAACCTGAAATATTTTTACTATTTTTCTGATGGCATTTCGTTGATTTCAATTACGCCGCGTCTCGCAAGCAAGATTTATTTTCAAAATCGTTGTTCTTAATCCGGACGTTATTTTGGACTACAGGGCACAGTAATAGGGCACAATCCTACTCGCTCAAGTGTGTCCTCGCTGCCTTACAATATGTTTTATGGGGTTAACGAACAGTAAAACTTCAAAAGAACTCATCTGCGGCCAGTATTTCATCAAAATACAGCAAAAAGTTTTAAACCCAGACCCTTTAATATGCGAGTTTAACATGCTAGCCACCGGGTCATAGAGGCTTTGGTTGGTATGCAATAAACGCGGGTTTCAACATAAGTGTTCTTTGGGCGTAGTGCCGTTATTAATCTCTGCACGCTAACACCAACTGGTAACTTTTTGGCATCAGCACAAACTCGAATACAGTATCAGTCGAAGCGTTTATTGTAAACTGTCATAAAATATATACGAGGTCCGGAAGCGAATTCCATTCCACAATGAGATTCAGAACAACCTTACGGTAAATCGAGTAATACACTGATTATGAAATTTTGCGCAACACCCTCGAGATCCCATTTTGATGCGTTAAGCTTCTTTTTTGTCCTCCAACTTTCGTGCAATGAGACTTTAAAAGATTTTTTTAGAACACGTGGTTTCCAAAAACAAGAATGAGCAGCAAAAAACGTATTGGTAGGTTTATACAGCATTGTCAATCAATCCGGAGATTCAGTTTGTATTGAATTTGTAGATGAAGAAAACCTTTTTCCACGTCAGGATGGACTTCACTAAATCTTCTTGCCACTCCCAACTTTTGCGACTCATTTCTTCCTCTATTGTAATGCCCATCCCTCCATTCTTGGAGGACTGAAAACAATATGCAATTCAGCTAACCATATCTGAATAAGCGTACAAACCAGAAAAAAAAACATTTTCACCACTTTCTGTTAAAATTTTCTACGGGCTCTCAAAGCCTTGAATTTTCTTCCTTTTTCGTTGACTTCGTAAGATAAAAACTTCTGAGGGTAACTTGGGAACAGTTTTTTTCCAAAATCATCGATTCTCTTCAGACAATACAGGGTGTTCCATCATTCTGTGCCGATGTTGACGGCTCCGTTTTCAGTTTTGCTTAACCAATACGGCTGAATTTTCAGGCGCAAAACAAAATGGCATCAATCACAAAGCACCGTAAAAAGAAACATCACAGTAAATGGCAGTGAAATCGCAAGTTGTGAACAGAACATGATATTACAGTAAAAAAGCAAATAAACCGACTTGTACACATCTGAGTTTTTGTTACCACAAAGATTTACGCATCGTTCAAAGCGACGAGCCACAGCAGTTCCATGGCGTGCAATCATCTCTCCAGTGAGTTTAATTGTCGCCTGTCTAGTCTTGTTTGTCGCCTATTTAGCTAGTGCGCAGTTACGTTACATGTGAGCAAGTTACATGAAGCTTTATCACTGAAACCATGGGGACCACTTCCGTGAACACACGCCATGCAGCCGTGGAAGTGTGCTTCGTCGCTGGAAACGATGCCGACATCTTGGTGGTTTTAAAATTTTAACAAAAAGCAGTACCTTCCAACCTGAAAGACTTTCTCTAAGAGTTCATGAATCCGGTTACCCAAGTTGACCATGTCATCGTATAGGGCTTGTACCTTGGCAGGATAACGGCCTATTTTTATAATGCTCATCATATCTTGAAACACGGTAGAACGGCGTAGTAATTCTTCGGTCATGACAGGATTTCGTGTTGTTGAGTCCCACATTATTAAGTCCATCAAAACGTTTATCCTGCAATATAAACAATCCGACTGGGAATTTTGTTCAACCGGCTCAACAAACATAATCGTTTATCAAATTTTATATTTGTCTGAGGTCATCTAGTCAATTGTCAGTTTCATTCATGCCGCGACACAGGAGCAAGCATTTTAGCTAGATCAAGGTTTCTTGTTATCAAAAATTAATTTTGCGGTTCGTTTACGCACGTATGCAATGAATCAATCGCAATTTCCGTATGTTTTCCAAATGTTAGGGAAAACGTATTTATTAAAAACAAATCTGAAGCGCACCAAAAACAAATTTGAATTTAAACTGCGCGCGAATTTTTTTGGCTAACAAGAACTTTTAAACTATTCCTTCTTGTCTGGACGTTATTTTGATATAGTCAGGGAATAAATGTTCGGGTTTGCACTTTTTTGAATAGTTTAGACAGTTTAAGTCAGCTGCAATCGACTCTCTTGACCGCTATGTTCATAACATAATTTGAAAATCAATTTGTGACTTTTGGCTTTTATCTCGATGTGTGTACATCCTATGAACCTCCGGTTTCATCAAACGAACTACTGATACATACTTTGATTCAACAAATACCTTTCATATCCACTTGTTCCACGCGACAGAAAGACAATTATAAATGAAAAATACTCACATTGGTTCAAGGAATCTCTTCTGAAGGGCACCAATTTCCACCAGTAATTTAAAAGATACGTTAGCATGTGTACCTGACATTTCACCTGAAAAAAGTCTTTAATTGTGATATAAAATTACAAAAATCGAATTAAGTTTTATTTTTTTACAGCTTTATTGTAAGTGAGCGTACGTTCTCGGTCAACATCTAACGAAACCAAACGCCAAAAATAGTCGTAAAATGATTCGAAGAGTGAAATAACACAAAATAGTGCCACAAGAAAGTTTGGCAATTAAATTGAAACCAAATATAGATTCATAATGAGCTGTCAATCAGCAAACTACGAAAATTGTTCATAAATAAAGAGTCCGAGTTTCGCTGCTTTTATTAAATATATGGTGTGACCAGTGTTTGAATGACCAAACCTGGCATAAAACACCTACAGTATCACTCACTATCGATATGGAACCCTCTGTAAGCCAGCACAATCTTCACACCACATGAAACGCAACGTTTTGTCATTATATCATGTTTCCGATAGTCAAAACATTTATGAAAGTTTTGTGAAAAAAGACTAGTGTTCGAAACAGTTTTAACTTTACTATGAATAAATCCACAGTGAGCTACATCTTCTTCTTCAAGTAACGTGGACTAACCGGAATCCTTTTCCAGATACTCTAATACCGTCAATGGTTGTATTGAATTTATACTGTACGCCAATGCATATTTCGTGTCATTCCAGGTTTCGTTGGTTTCCTGATTTTAAACAACCGTGTCATACAATTGTTTTTGTAAGTTAATGTTGCTTTTATGGTAACCATAATTTACCTTTCTTACGTCACAAGGATATTTTCAATCTCTTACCCATATTTAAAAATCCAGAAAACACCCCTGGATTTCTTCCATGCGCGCGTACAAAGGTGCGTAAACCACTGAAATACCACCGCTGCGCGGGCCCAACGCTAATCGGGGGTTACCGGACAGTAAAACTTTATACGGATTCTTACCTTGTCTATGAACGCCTGCGTGTGGTATACAGTCAGTAAGCGATCGGCTCTTTCAATCTTAGTTTTGAAGAGGGCCAATCGATCCTCCGATGCTATTTTATCAGCTTTCCACGTTTGCACCACAGCATGATTCTAAAAGTTTTATTGAAGGGCGTTTATTACAAATTTATACTTGTGTTTGTTCAAAGAAGGGATGCAGTGAATTTTCTTATGTACACTGGTGCTAATAAAAAGTATACAGGGTTTCATCTGTTCTTGAAATCCTAGAAAATAACCCCACTCGAGTTATCTAGACTAATACAAAAAGATCATTTTTTATCCATTATTCGATTAGCGTTTCAAATACCCCAACTTTGGGGCAAATTAGGGTGTATTAAACAAATGCAGTCAAATGACACACCCCAAAAAAATTCAACATCAGAAGAACCACTCGTTTTCACGTACCTTCTGAGTACGGGATACATTCGTGAAAAACGTGGAGAAACTTTCTAATTATGAAAACGCAAGCTTTCAATAAACAGGGTGGTCCGAAAAATGTAAACACTTTTGAGTGGATCAACTAGTTATTGGTTGAAAATTTCACGTTTACTTAACTTTTATCGTTGGTTTTACAGAAATTTGTCTAAGTGGTTTTTATTTTTTCGATTTAACTTTCCAATAAAGCCCTACTCTAATGTTAGAGGAAGCGAAGAAACACGCCGTTTTTACCTTTAAAACCAAAGTCTTAAAGAAACCATTAAACCGAAGGAGGATAACAGTTGAAACTATCAGTATAATCTCATGTCTGAGCCGCAAGTTATTCAGCTTCAAAATGTTGTCATTGTTTTTGGACCACCCTGTAGTTAAGTAAATCTATCAAGTATACGTAACTACTTAATCGTTGAGCATTGAATTCCTGCGCTCATTCGACACTTTCTTGCCTAATTATTCATAGCTGATTATGACCATGGTGAAAGTGAAAAAAGTCCATTATGTTTTTTTAAGAAATGCGCAAATTTTTTTAACCAACCGCTGTGGCTTCAAGTATTTCTTCAATCGCGGCCGTTACCTCGTTCAGCTTCTCTCCAACGCGTTGGATACGATTAACACATCCATCGGGGACCTCGTTTAGTTTCCTTAAGCAAGGTCTGTATCCATGTGTCGTCAGTTTCAACCAATCGGCCGATTCAATCTTCAAATAAAGATAGCGACAGCACACCTGTCCCAGCTGTGGGTTTTTAGCCACAGTCCGGGGAGGGGGGGGTAGACTGTGGACGTGAGTGCTTTTAGGCACAGTCCGATTCCTCTTTAACCACAGTACCGTTTAGCCACAGTACCATTTAAGCACAGTCCGTTTTTTTAGCCACAGTCTACCCCCCCCCCCTCTCCGGACTGTGGCTAAAAACCCACAGCTGGGACAGGTGTGAGCGACAGTGATGAACAAACAGCGTGTTCTTTGGGTGTCCAGCGTGTAACAATTTTATTTAAGGTGAACAATTGATCATTAGAAACTATGCGAACGGTAAGTACTTCCCGCCACACCATTTTGGAACTGTATTCTGAGGATTTAAATTTTGGATACAGTGATTGATTGATCTATCATGCTAAATGATTACGATATCAGAAATTACCAACTTAAAAAAAAATCCTGTTTTTAAAGACATTCACACATTTATAGGGAAATTACTTGACTTATTAACATTCCCAAACAGTCTTTGTCGCCTCGATCCAAAATACTCTATAATGAGAATCCATTATTTACATTGGTGTCGTGTCACATTCACAGCCAAATAACGACAGATTTCTCTCTAATAACTAATTGTCCGACCTATAGCATCGAATATGTCTTATTCATTAAACTTTGTAAACACACCTTACGGCGGTTCGTAGTTAAAGTTTCAATGAAATCATCTAGCTTTTTCTTCTCCTCGGAAACGTCTTCCGTTTTACGTACAATATCTTTCATCTCCGTGGTCGTTGCATTTAGAGCTTCGTCAATTTTCAACGATAACTTAAAGTTAGATGAGATAATTGAACGGGGTGCAGTGGCAATTTTACGAACCCCAAACTAAATTATAAAATTTTCCCAAACACAGAATGATATGCTCGCACACTAATGTGGGTGAACCATTGAAATGCACCGGTGCGCGGGATTAAGGCGCTTGTCCTGGCTGCATATTAGGAAACTGTACCGGTTTTTTGTCAGAATTCGTGTGACCCAACGACAGGTAACAACCGTTTGAAGTAAGGCTTCGGCTTAGTTCCGAACAAAGACCGTACGATAATAAAGGAAATAGCCTAACTTAGTCTATTCGTGAAGTAAAAAAAATCGAATATGGGATTCTGACAAAAAGTGGGTGCAGTTTCCAGATATGCGTCACGGCTGCCGGTAGGTAATCGGGAGTTAAAGCACAGTAAAACCATGTTGTTGTGGAATCTATGTCTTTTTGTGTCAGAAAAGTTCGGCGTTGGAGAAAAAATTTAGGACACTTTTGAGTTTTTTTTATCTCGGGGCAGTGCAATGTTATTCATTATTGTGATCTCAAAAAACATTAAAAAATAATCAAACACATTTTCTCGGCATA
>OZ038444.1:28524162-28529162 GCA_964036265.1 Daptonema setosum
AGCTACACTCCTTGTTTTTTATCAAATTTTTTTGGAACCCTTATGCACCTGAACAGAAGTAGAGTTTATTTATCAGAGTAACTTTTAAACCAATGATTAATTTTCTGGACTTCGGTGAAACGAGAAATGAGTGGAAAACCTTTTTCTAAATTCACAAATTTTAATTTTCATTCTGTCAAGTTTGTTCACGATGGGATTCTGATGGGAGACGTGAAAACGTGGCACAATAAATGTTTACGAAAAAAAATCATTTTTATAGTTGAAGATCAAATACGATGAAAAAAAGTATCTATGATGAAATACGTTTGTATGTACTATAAAGGACACAAATCACACCGCATATGTATACCGGTTGCTCTATCCTCTTCGAATCATCACGGTAAGCGAAACGATGTTTCACTGGAAATCCCTCCAAAATCTTGCGAAATCTTTAGAGGCAAACAATGAATTAAAACGAAATATAAACTATCAACAACCACAACACAATGCGTCTAGTTCCGTCGGACAAAACATCATTTTGATGTCCGTTTGTTAGTTGAACCATTTTTATAAAGGGTCATATAGAATACGAGAAATGACAGCTGTGGCCTGGAGAAGTATCCATTCATAGTGAACTCAGTCAGTCAGTCAGTCAGTTAGTCAGTCGGTCAATTAATTAGTCAGTCAGTCAGTCAGTTAATCAGTCAGTAAGACAGTCGGTCAGTCAGTCAGTCAGTCAGTCAGTCAGTCAGTCAGTCTGTCAGTCAGTCAGTCAGTCAGACAGACAGACAGTCAGTCAGTCAGTCATTTATTTGTCGGCAATCAGTCATTTGTTCAGTTAGTCTGTAAGTAAGTCAATCATTTAGTCAGTCATTCAGTCAGTCAGTCAGTCAATCAGTAAGTCAGTCAGTCAATCGGTCATTCAGTCAGACAGTCGAACAGTCAGTCAGTCAGTCAGTCAGTCAGTCAGTCAGTCAGTAAGTCAGTCAGTCAGTCAGTTAGTCAAACAGTCAGTAAATCAGTCAGTTAGTCAGTCAGTCAGTTAGTTATTCAGTAAGTCAGTCAGTCAGTTATTCAGTCAGTCAGTCAGTCAATCAGTAATTCAGTAAGTCAGTCAGTGAGTCAGTCATTCAGTCAGACAGTCGGTCAGTCAGTCAGTGAACCATTGTGAATAGTGGCCACTACAACACGTCAGGTAAAAAACGGTTAAAAGTTTGTGGTGAAGTACACAAAGCTGACGCCACGACATTTGGCACGTAGTCTCCGTTCATTGTCAGTCAATCAGTCAGTCAGTCAGTCAGTCAGTCAGTCAGTCAGTCAGTCAGTCAGTCAGTCAGTCAGTCATTCAGTCAGTCAGTCAGTCAGTCAGTCAGTCAGTCAGTCAGTCAGTCAGAGAGTCAGTGAATCAGTGAGTCAGTGAGTCAGTCAGTCAGTCAGTCAATATGTGAGTCAGTCAGTAAGTCAGTCAAACATAGTTAAATATTCGAGGTAGTCAGTTAGTCAGCAACATACAATACGTCAGTCCGTATTTAAAAAATCAGTAGACTTACAACACAAATTTGTTAAAACTTTCAAGGTTATACTTTCGAAATATAGGTCTTCTGCGGTGTGAAATAAATACAATCCTCGGTAGTATAGTGGTGAGTATCCGCGCCTGTCACGTGCGAGACCCGGGTCCAATTCCCGGCCGGGGAGTCAATGTTTTTTTCTTGTTTCCTCCATGAATGAGGATGAGAATGGAAATTAATAATGAAGTTTTCACAACGGAATGACTGTCTGACTAGATGACTGACAAACTGACTGACTGAATGAATGGTTGACTGACTAACTGACTGAAGCATGACAAAAAGGATACCACGAAACACAGATGAATCATAGTAGTTGCCATGGTTTCATGACAGAGAACCCAAAACAGTGGTATAACGAACCAACTTTCCAAATTGGTTTAAAAGCGAAATTCTTTATATCATCAACTTCAATATGCAAATCAAATCCTCAATATAACATAAAACGAAGAGAACAAAAAATTCCATTAGGACTTTTTTAGAATTTACCCCGTTTCGACGAAGTTTTTCCAACCGATTTTGTTGGCGGTGTATGTCAAAATACCGTGAGTCATATTATAATGTTTGATCTATCACATAAAACCCAAAAATTATAATTTCAAGTTATTCTCTCTTTTTATGCTTTTTTCCTGCTGAATCAGTACTAATAGTTGAAAAAGATTAAGAGAACAAAAAACGTTGACTCCCCGGCCGGGAATTGAACCCGGGTCTCGCACGTGACAGGCGCGGATACTCACCACTATACTACCGAGGACACACTGCAATAAGCGCAGATAGCTGTTCTGTTGGTAGCTGGTAATAACAGCACAACGCGCAAGTGCGTATTGACTTTATAGTGTTCTAAAAGGCAAGTGTATGCAATTTGGTTTGGCTCAGTTGAAAACATATCATTCATTTATTTGTTTGGAAAGATAACTGACGGACTGAATGGCGGACTGACTGACTGATTGGCTGACTGACTCACAGACTGACTGAATGACTTATGACTGACTGACTGAAACTGAATGACATACTGACTGACTAACTTACAGACCGACTGACTGACTGACTGACTGACTGACTGGTTGGTTCGTTTTATTATAGTTGTTATAGAAACTGTCCTAATTCAACAAAAAAAGTTTGGTTGCTTCCTTCAACATCAAAGAGCATCAACAAAAAAGTGCGTGGAATAAATTAAACGTATTCCGTAAGTGTATGTACAGTCGAATTTTTTGGTTACGCCTTTTTTCGGGAATTTTTTTGTGTGTAAAACCTTTCCCTCACATAGAAATTGGCGGTCGGAAACAGCAACTTGGGGTTGATAAAAAGGTTTCACACACAAAAAGTTCCTAAAAAGAGTCGTAATCATCTTCTTTAGGAACTTTTGTTGTGTAAAACCTTTTTATCAACCACAAATTGCTGCTTCCGACCGCCAATTTCTATGTGAGGGAAAGGTTTTACACACAAAAAAATTCCCGAAAAAAGGCGTAACCAAAAAATTCGACTATACATGGCAACGGATGCAAAAAAATACTTTTCATAACAAGATACATATTAAATTTACCTGAAACAAGGTATAACTTGTTGACATCGCTATAGCCGTGTTGATGGTAACTGATTGACTTCCGTTCTCTCAAGACACGAGACCGGAAGCGACAAATCAAAAGTTGGACCCAACCAAATACAAAATAATAATAAAAATGTGCTGAAACCCAAATAGTGAAAACTCATTCAACTTTTTTTTAAATATTAGCTCAACTAACGGGGGACAAACATTTAAGTTTTTGAAATATACAGGGTGGGGCAAAAGTAACTATACACTTGTTGACGCAAAGTTTCTCAAAAAAATTATATTGCGTCAATATGATTAAATAATCCGAACAGATGCGAAAAAACCTGAAAATTTTTATTCTGCTTTTTATTTTAACTTACAACAATTTATTTCATGAGTTATGCGTCTTTTTCTCGAAATTCGTCATATTTCCGGTTGTTTTCAGTGATTTTTGTCAGTTATCTCGCCATATCAACTGTTAATTGACGAAAATTTATGTTGGTATGTATGTTAGAACGTTGAGAAATATTCTTAAACGTTTAACAGGAGAGTAAGTTTACATTCATGCATAATAAATATAATAATTGCTTCTTTTTCCACGAAAACCACCGATTTTAGTCTGAAAATGGAAAAATTCTAAATTCTTATTTTTCAGCTCAAAACAACTAAAAACAATATATTTCATGTTTATTGACTTATTTTAGTACCATAGGATCCCTTAAACATTTAACTTGAACTGTTTTGTCAATAATCCAAAAACCGCGAAAATTGGTTCAGGCATCTTGAACACGGGCCTTACTATATTATCCGTATCTAATTGAACCATAGGGATATTCTGAACTTGAAATCATTTGATTATAATTCAGATACATCAAGTGAAACGTTTTATATACTTCTTATCCTTTATTGAGGGTTTTGATTAGACCATGAGGTCAATTAAAGACGTTAAAAAGAAAAAAAACATGAAAATACGGAAAATCCTGTTTTAAATTGAAAATAACTCAAGATGCGGTCAAATAGACATCAGAATAGATTTTTTCAGGTATAATAACGTATATATTGCTAATAACATCATATACACTCAATATAATGTTTTTGAGAAATTGGCCTCCAACAAGTGTATCGTTACTTTTGCCCCACCCTGTATAGTAGTGAGCAAACAATACAACAAATTACTGGCTCATAGTTGAGTTTTCAAACCCCCGGAAGCTTTACTTTTCTTTATGTAAAATCTTCCCTTAACAATAATTTCATAGTTTGCAGGTTCCGATTGTCAGTTCCTGCTGAATTGAGTTTGGGTGAGTCGGTGAGTCAGTGAGTGAGCTTTTTATGTAAGATCGAGTGAGTCGGGGAGTGAGCTACATAAGTTTGAGTGAGTCAGATAGTGAGCTACATAAGTTTGAGTGAGTCAGTGAGTGAGCTACATAAGTTCGAGTGAGTCAGTGAGTGAGCTACATAAGTTCGAGTGAGTCAGTGAGTGAGCTACATAAGTTCGAGTGAGTCGGGGAGTGAGTCGGGAAGGGAGTCGGCTAAATCAGCTGAGTTTGAGAGTAACATAACCTAATTTCTTGTTTATTTCATGTGCTTTCCTGCTTAATTTCTTGCTTAATTCGCTGCATTAATTATACCACTAGTGGACGAGAGGGGGAGGTAAAAGTGGAATTCCCCCCTTTTTGGCAAAATTCTCTCCCTTTGGGAATTTAGCTCGTCCGCCAGTGAATTATCCGTTTCGGCGTCAGCTATTGGTGTTAAGTGACTTAATCGCAATATCATCAGGTTCGAAAAAACATTCTTGTACCCAACACAAGTCACAGAAACAAATGGAATAACCAAAAGGGTGGGCATTTCAAAAATATCATACATACGTAAAGGCAAATCACACATTATGCCGCTATAACCGTTAGCAAAACTTGTCACTAATGAAA